>JAZKJV010000807.1:1881523-2203506 GCA_037367405.1 Ottelia alismoides
TTGGAGGGATCAACCTTAAGTCCATCGGCGGTGACAATGTACCCCAGGAAGAGGACCTGTGTCAGACATGAAGGAGCATTTCTTAAGGTGAACATACAGTTTTTGGGCTCTCAGGGTTTCTAGGACTTGTCGAAGGTGAGACAAGTGGTCTTCTTTAGTTAAGCTGTAGATCAGGATATCATCGAAATACACAACCACAAACTTGCCAATGAAGGGTCGCAATACATGATTCATGGTTCGCATGAAGGTGCTTGGGGCATTCGACAAACCGAAGGGCATGACCGTCCATTTATACAGCCCTCTTTGGTCTTAAAGCAGTCTTCCACTCGTCTCCAGGTCGGAGGCGAATCTGATGGTAGCCACTGCGGAGATCCATTTTGGAGAACAATTTAGCACCCGATAACATATCAAGCATATCATCAAGGCGTGGAACGGGAAAACGATATTTGATCGTTATCTTGTTGATAGCACGACTGTCCACGCACATTCTCCATGTGCCGTCTTTCTTCGGGGTAAGCAGAGCAGGAACCGCCACGGGGCTCATACTCTCTCGAACATACCCACGTCGCAGCAGATCAGTAACCTGCCGGTTCATCTCTTCATGCTCACTTGGGCTCATTCGGTATGGGGTAAGTGGGGTAGGCTGGCTCCAGAGACTAGATCAATGTGATGTTGAATGTCTCGCAACGGGGGTAGTCCTTCAGGCAACTCTTCAGGCAATGATGTCAGCGAACTCTTGGATGATGGGCCTTTATCTCAGGCGGGACTTCAGGTGGAGTTGTCTCTTGATTGTCCACTTCACGTCCCATTAATGCATAGATGGTGCAGCTCTCCTGCATTTCACGTTGGAATGTTTGGGCTTCCATCAACAACACATGGCCCGTGTCACAGTCTTTGACGATGTAGTTTTATTACCAATTTGGACGGTCGCAGCTCGAAGTGTAGCCACTTGGCGAGGGCTAAGGGCTTCACGTTGTGGTCTGAGGGTTACACGCACTTTGTCTATGAGAAAGGTGTAAGTGTTCAGTTTTCCTCGGTGTTCAGTGTCTCGATCGAATTGCACGGTCTCCCTAGAAGTATGTGACAGACATCCATAGGGGCTACATGGCACCACACCTCGTCCTTATATGAAGGACCAATGGAGAAGTTAACGAGGCTTTGACGGTGGATCGGGAGTTGAGTACCACCACAAAACCAAGTTCTCGTGTTTCTCGAGTGGTTGGGTTGGCAGTCTCAACTTATCGACCATTTCTTGTGAAACGAAGTTCTCAACGCTTCCTCCATCAATGATCAGCGAACAACGTCATCCTCCTGAGGTGCAGGTGGTTCGGAAGATGCTGCGTCGCATCCGGCTATCAGCATCGTGGACAGCGGGGGTGAGCAGAATGTTTGTGGGTGCGCTGTCAGGAGCGATAAAGTTCTCGTGTTCAATTACCAGGAACGGACCGGATTCATCTCCATCCACTCCTAGAGGCTCATAGTTGTCGGCTCCCATGGTGTCAGCAGTCAAAGCAGTCGGTTCCTCCATAGGTGATTCCTGTGATTCAAGGTCAGGGTCTTCAGGGTCGTCGGTGGTGCATAAGTGGACGGGTCTAGCCTTAGGGTTTGGGCACTCTGCTGCTCGGTGTCCCTTTGATAGCATCAGAAGCAAGTATCAGGTCCTACAGTAGGTCGACTTCCAAGATGCCTGGGTCGGAATTTCCAATAGGGGGTCGGGCGACGGCAGGGGTCGATGGTTTGGCTTGGGGTTACCCGCAACTATGGATGAGGAACCTATCGGTTTGGAGGTCGTCATTGGGGTACTGGTGCGAGGGACGGAGTTCACAGAGAAAGACATCTTCCTTGTTTGGGCTTTAGCGAGCTTGATCTCAGCCCGTTCAGCCTGCTTGTAGGCTTCGTCGACATCTCGGCAGTTGTGGAGGTAGAGTTCATCCTGGATGACTTGGCGGAGGCCTTGCATGTAGTGGGTGACTTCCTGAATAGGAGTCTCCTGCAGGCGGTTGCGATGGACTAGGGATTGGAACCCTTCAGTGTATTCCTTCACGCTCATGGTACCTTGCCTCTATGATTGCAGTCGCGCATACAGATCGCGTCTGTAATCTTCAGGCACGAATTTGGTCTTCAATTTAGCTTTCATTTTGCTCCAACTGCGGTTTTTACTTTTTCCCTTTCGTTTGCGTTCAGACTGCAAACGGTCCCACCATAGCAGAGCATGTCCCTTTAATTTGATGGTGACGAATTGAACTTTTCGTTCGCTCGGCATAGACTTCCACACAAAGAAGTGCTCGACGGCTTGGAGCCAGTTCAACAAGACATCAGGGTCTCGTCCTCCATCAAATTCTGGCACATCGAGACGGATGCCTCGATCCCATCCATCATCAGACCTAGGTCCATTTCGGGGTGGGAATTGATATTCGCCAGTAGGTTGTGCAGTATAACCGGAGGTGTGTGGATCTTGATTCTTGGGAAAGAAATGGGTGTAGTCTCTTGGTTCTTCTTCTTCACTTTCTTGTGATGGCCAATCGCTAACGTGTCCGTCAGAAGTAGATGAACTAGAGTCACGGGAAGTGCTATTCCGGGAGTGAGGTTTCCGGCCAGTGCGTCGACCTTTATTGGGGGTTTCATCACTATGGTCTGGTCTTAGCACGCGATTATTCAATGTGGCAATTTGTTCATATGCGACGGCGACTTTACGATCAATTCCGGCGACTTGTGTGCTCAGTTGATTGCCCATGTGTTGTAATTGGGCAAGCAAAGTCTCCAAAGTTAATTCAGGGTGTGAGGTATAGGTGGATTTAGAGGCACTAGGTTTGTCGGCCATGGGAATCCTAGGGTTTCTGCTTTCTTTGTTTGAGGATTTTTTTGTTTTGTGTGTGTGTGTGTTTTTTTATATGCAATGAATAAATGGGATGCAGACGAAATGCAGAATCGTTAGGCTCTGATACCAAATGATGCAAATCGGTTCCGACATCGACGTTGATAATAAAATATGTGGGCGGTGGAATATCGGTGGAGAAAAGGAGAGGTTGAGAAGAAGAAATCTCGTTGGTAACGAGGGATTGAAGAAGAAGAACGCGGAGATCGCGGGAGGAGAGAGGAGAGATAGAGAAGGATAATGAGATAACTCACTTTTTTATTAATACTTCACTTCCTAAAAACACTGGATCCTCATCCCTTTATATAGGAGGGATGGCATTACAAAAATAGAAAACTAATTTAATTTGACCACTAATTATCCTAACTGGACTCTAACTAATTAACCGACCAAATTTAAAATCAAATCTACGAATAAATGTTGGAGATCACAGGCGATCTCAATTATTTAATTAAAATTGCGACGACCTAAAAAACGTAAATAAAATTAACTACCATAATTTAAATAAATAGGTGGCCCTATATTTCGGGTCCACGCTGCATCAGTTGACCAGATAACAAGCAGTAAGAACAGCATCGCCCCAGAAAGAAATAGGGGCACAACTCTTAATCAACAGTGTACGAGTAATATCTAAGAGATGGCGATGCTTTCTCTCCGCCACACCATTTGGTTGTGAGGTATATGCACAAGTGGTTTGGTGAATAATACCCTTTGATGAAAGGAATTGTGAAAGTGAGCGTGTACAAAATTCAAGGGCATTATCTGTCCGAACATATTTGACATTTGCAGAAAAGACATTGTGCACTTCATTAATCAAGTTCTTGATCACATTTCCTGCTTCAGATTTATTTTTCAAAAGAAAGACCCATGACACGAGAGAAATCATCCACTACCACAAGATAAAACCTGTGCCCCTGATGATCGGGAACACGACTCGGACCCCATATATCTATATGTAACAACTCAAAAGGGGAGCTACTGCTCCGACTCAGACGACGTGGGAAGCTCGACCTGTGATGCTTTCGCAACTGACACGCTTCACATCGAAACGACGAACTAGGAGAGATCTAAGGCAGAAGATGGCGCATTTTCTGAAGTGGAAGGTGACCAAATCGTAGATGCCAAATGTACGGAGAGGCTGGTCCAGCAGAATGAGAGGAGACGCCAGCATAGGAATCCCGAACCAGTCGATATAAACCATTCTGCTCAGCCACAGCCAATCACCTTGCCCGTGAGTATGTCCTGAAAAATGAGAGAAGACGGGTCAAATATAGCACGACAATTCAAATCCTTTGTAATCTGACTAATAGATAGCAAATTCATTGAGAACTCAAGAGCATGCAGGACGTTCTGTAATTGCAAAGTGGAGGATAGGAAAACCTCCCCCTGTCCAACAAGGGGCGAATGGGTACCATCTGCTATCTGCACTGAACGGCCGGGAGGAATGTCCCTGTAGGCTTGTAATCTACCTCTATCTCGGCAGAGATGATGTGTGGCTCCGGAATCAATAATCCAGTCAGATATATCATGAGGTGCAGTAGATCTACCTGAGGAGCTTGCGGCTGCGGATGAACTGGCAGAGACAGTGGCAGCAATATCTGAGGAGCCACCAGACGAATCACCAGAAGCATGTGGCATAATATCTCGGAGACGTGCCACAAGTTCATCAAATCGAGTATCTGTAGTAGAGGTCAGTGGAGACTGGGAGTGCTCTGCAACACGTGCCGATGCTGGAAATCCATGCTTCGAATAGCATGTCTCCTCCGAGTGTCCTGTGCGGTGACAATAGGAGCATGTCTGACTGAAGCGACCACCCCTTCCCTGGGGTCCACGGCCACGTCCACGACCACGGCCAGATGGCGGTCCTCCCACGCGAGACTGCCATCGCTGAAGGGGGTGGAGTAGAAGAGCTGGAGGAAACTGGAATGCGACTAAGCCTTCTGTAAACATCTTCAACTGGAGGAATAACTGCATCAGCGAGAATCTGAGATCGAGCGGCATCATACTCAGGGTCAAGAACCGCAAGTAGAACACCAACCATGGTGACGTTTCGAAACGCCTTATGCTGCTCAGGAGTTGCAGTGAGAGGAATGATACTGTATAACTTCTCAAACATCCCTCTTAGGGATGTGTAAAGAGAATGGAGAGGTCTGCCGTTCTGCTTCATAGTGAAGATGTCGTGCTGAAGATGCAACATCTTCATCTCATTTCGCACCTGCGAATATGTGGCGGCAAGAATGTTCCACATTGCCTTAGCAGTGGGCTGATGGAGGACGTCGTTAGCAATCTCCATCGTCAAGGTACCGGACAACCAGACCTTCGCATAGGAATCATCAGCCTCCCATGAGGCATATATCCCAGTCTTCTTAGCGGGCTCATCCTCGGTAAGAATGTGCTTCTTACCATTCGACTTCATGAGGCTCATGAACTGCATAGCCCATAGCTCATAGTTAGACCCGTCCATCTTGACTATTGGCGCAGGACCTTTGAATGCGCCGGTGGAGGGCATATCGACTTTTGATTCTAACATACTGCCGCTTTGAGAAGAACTAGGATATGTAGACGTGATGCTGAATGTCTACAACAACTGCATCGGATTTGAGTGCGTATGTAGACGTTACGCACTCAAATCCATAGAACGGGCGAGGAGGGAACTAGGGCACGCCTCACAGGAGGCTTACAGCCCTTTCAGCGGTTTGTCAAATCCATAGAACGGGCGAGGAGGGACCTTGCGCGGCGGGCTGTGCACGCACCCGGAGGGGCTACAACGGCAGCTGGTGGCTTCTGCCGGTGGGCTGGAGCCGCTGGCGGCTGGCTGGGACCTCCGCTGGCTGGCTGGGGCTTCCGGCGGTGGAGGGCTGGGACCTCCGGCTGTGGCCTAGGGCGATGATAGCCCCAGGAAGAGAGAGAGGCGGCGGCGGCGTGAAATACAGAGAGAGAGAGAGGCGGCGGTGGTGCCGAGATGAGGGAGGCGGGTGGGGAAAGGAGGCGGCGGCTGGTGGAGAGCCCTAGGGTGGCTCTGATACCATGTTGGGAAAAGAGTCTTCGTTATTGATTCAGAAACCCTAGGCTCTCTTATATAGAGAGAGACCTAAAGGGTAAATTACAGAGAGGTCTATAGAAGATAAAAAAATAACGATAAACTACATAAAGAGATAATAAAACTACGAACTATCTCTACATAGAACAAACATTTACTAATTTATTTAATATTTTATATATTTTATGAATTCTTTTATCATTAAATTTTGTAATGCATTAGTTTATCTTCTTAGTTGCATATATTACTTTATTATTAATCTTTCAACAATGATATATGATGTGGTACAATCAAATCTCCTAAATACTTCTCTATTTTAACAAACAAATGTGCGATTCTATAATATTCATGATTAAGAGCATTGGAACATGATTTAAAAAAATGATTTTACATCATTTTCACGATTTTTGGCCATATCCATTGTTGCAATAGTCGTCCGATTGGATCGAATTCTCGATCCAACAATGAGATATGGTGGGGTGTCCGACTGAATAATTTATATTCCATCAATATTCGGTTTTGATCGAATAGCCGATTCAACTATTCGGTTGAGCTGAAAAAAATATATTTTGTATTTTAAGGGTTCTAATTTATCTCGATATCACCGAAGTAAAGCTCCATCTCAGTTTCTCCATGATCTCTTTTTGTTCAAATGGCTTCAACTACCATGATTAAATATATGTTATTATGCATTGCGTCTTCTTTTTGGAATTAAACTCACGAATTTATGCTTCTTGACTTGGTCTAATATTAAATTGGCACTTTTGTCTTGTTAACCGAGGACTATATATATACGTAAAAAAATATGTATTTGATATAATTTTTATATTTAAATAATTGAAAAACATATAACGAATTAAAATCTGAATAGATTGTTTATTCTTTATTATCGAATACCAACTTTTACAACACTGGACATATTGGAATTATCGATGAAGTTTTTTCTTCCAACCATGATGAAACGACATCGGAATCGATATCCAATTCCATGATAAGAGGATTATAGAGGAAAATGCAATGTTTTAAAAACCGAACCGGAGATCAAATCGGGCATGTATCGGTTTTTGGTTTTTATGGTCGGACCAATGAGACCGACCGGTCGAACCTGTGATGACGTCAGCAGTTCAAAGAAACCGGAAAAGTTTATTAAAAAAAAGAAACCGAAAAAGACCGAACCATTGTATTGTTGGTTTGGTTCGTATGGTTCAACCGGGTTGAACCGAGTTAGACCAGTATATCATTCAAATAAATATGAAAAATGCTACATCATATCTTTCGAGAATTTGTTTACTCATGTCCTTCCAAATTTTTCAATAATACCTATGCCCCTATTTTTAACACAATTGCATATGTCCCCTATATTTTTACAAAGTTAACAGTATTGGACTTTTATTAGTACAGTTTTTCTCTCATTTTATACGAATATAAGGATGATATTGTGAATTTTTTAAGAAAATATAGGAGCACAAGTGAAATTGCTTAAAAGTTAGGGGTTCTTAAAAAATCAAAAGTGCATAATAATCATATTTCATAAAATTTATATACAAGTTGTAAAAAATAATAATTTTAAAATTATTTAAACTCTAATTAACGTCTAAGTGTTGTTAATTTATTGCTTCTCATAGTATTACCACGACAATGTCTTCTTCATTTGTTATTGTTATAAGTGGACAACCTCATACACAATGTGGGAAGAGATAGGCAATGCTCAAATGGCAGGGAGGCACAAATGATAATGAGTCATTAGCACATGTGAAGGAGACGAGATAAGGGGATACTATACTATGAGTTAGAATGAGACTAGATTATGAATATTTTAAAAAAAGTTTGTATTTTGTTATTTTTTTGAAATTATTTTTTGTCAAAAAAATGGGTGGTTGAACCGATGGTTTGGTTCAATTGGTTCAACCGGATTTAAGCGTTCAAACTGGGTTTTGACTGGTTTTTATTTTTTGAATAAAAATCGGGTGGTTGGACCGTTTTTCCTCCGGTTCTTGGTTTAACCAGTTTAACCGGCCTGTTCGGTTCGGTTTTTAAAACCTTGGGAAAATGTATGGCTTTTAAACTCGTCTTTTTATAAATTCCATCTGAAAGTTGAGGAGTTCAACAATTTATTTTTTTACATATGCACTTGTCTTGACACTTTAGTCCTAAGCAATGTGACATGGTGTGTTCTGCATATATCCTTCTCCACTCCATATACCCTTTTACCTTCAAATTTCTCGTGAAATCCAATCTGCGTCAGTTTTGGCATTGTATTATGACCTATAAAATTCTTTCGATGATCCTCCAAATTATTTGAAAAAGAAGATTGAGAGGATAAATGTAAATAACAAACAATTTTCTCATTTCTGCATTTTTGAAGGATCTAGATGTGTCGTGATCAAAGCTACAAATGATATTGAGATGCATGTAACATGAGATTAATGCCATTAAAGCGGGAAACATTCAAGTATAAGCATGTCTAGAATCTTTACAAGCCACCGTTTCATGTACAACCTAATGTTCAACTCTAGGTAGCATCAACCAACTCTTTGTAACCGTAATCAGTCGGGTTGCAAGTAATCAATCCACCCTCACCATCATTTTCTCGTTTTCTTATCATGGAGTCATCATTAAAAGACAAATATCTGACATGAAATCAAAGCATGAATCTCTCTCCCCCTCTCCCATTCCTCTTTTTTTCTACACATTTCCCTTCTTCCCTTTCATTTTTTGAAACCATTTCTCCTCCATGCCACTTTGATCTCCCCTTACCAAAAACCATCATTTGCAATCAAGTCACACATGCTACCCCAACTTGTTGCTGAATCTTCACCATGTAATACGATACATCCATCGTACAACTTTCTTCTTGTCTCCCATTACCATGTCATTCACCTTCTGCTATTTGCATGTATCCCTGGTCATCTCTACCATTATGACCACCACCCACTTCTACCAGCTCTAGCCATCATTAACCACCACCTTGATAGTGTCACTGGCGCATGGGGCATGCTAGTAACTCCTACCCATCCGCTAGGCGTCAAACTAGACCATTGTGAAATGCCTCCCCCTTGCATTTTCAGATTCTCATTTTAATGATGTTTTCTGGGCCCATAGCTTGGCTTCATTTATATACTAGGGCTCCAACAGTCAAAGCATATGTTGTATAAAAGGATAGTCTTATTGCCTTGGAGCAATAAAGTGGCTGAGGTGAGGCAAGGTGGGCCTATTATGCCTTACCCGGATTTAATGAGGCATGCGCCTCGCCAGGTCAAGCTGTTGGTGAGGCAGCTATGTAGAGAGAGAGGTGAGATGAGACATACGCCTCAGTTTTGAAAGGCATTCAAGTGCTCCCTATGCAGTTGACACAATAATTTCTCCTTCATTTGCTCCAAACCTGAGCCTTATCCTAATCCTATTATTGTGTGGAAAAGGCCATCTAGTTCAGCCACATCCATCCTCGTCATTGCTGCTCGCCATTGGTGGCTGCTGCTTGCCATTGCTTCTTGTTGCTGCTGGCTGCTGCTCGTCGTTGGAAGCATTCTGATTTCTCTCCAGGCCTCACTTGCCCTCTCCTTCAGTCGCAACAAGTGCCAGTACAGTCATTTGATTTTTTGAATTTTTATTGTTGGAATCTTTTGTTATTGTAACTCAGCTGGATTTAGCATGCATGTGAATGTTACATTTAGTACAACCTAGATGCAGATTTTGGTATACTTTTTTTAAATTTGTTTTTTCAGCACAAACCACCTCTTTCAATCTTTTGAATGCACATTTTTAAAGAACTTGTTGGCCTTTTTATAAACATGATTGAGTTTATACATTTAGCATACACCAACAACATAAATGTGATATTTCAGTAATATTTCATCCTTTTCGATGTTAAAAAATTACATTAAAAATCTTTTCATTGCTTTAAATGCATGGATACTTGTGTTATAAACTTTTCCTATAGTTTTGTTAACATTATACAATATTATTTTGGTTAAATTGTATTTTTTGGAATAAAATGAGGCCTACACCTCCATCCATCACCTCGATTATAAAAAATCATCTTGATCTACCTTTCATTTTTTTTAAAATCTCATCCTTTACCGTTGTTGGAGTATATGCGTCACTTATGTAGATCCAATTACCACATCTAGTGTTTAGTCCCACTGTATCAGTGGTGGGACTTGGAGGATTTGTGGAGGGTATATAAGAAGCCCCAGACCTCCTGTATCAGATGAGAGATAGTTGAATGCAACATCAATACTGTGAGGTGTTCTCCCGTGGTTTCATCCCGCTCCTTAGGGAGTAGGGTTCTACGTAAAATCCCGGTGTTCTTTCGTGTTATTATCCTTTATCTCTGATTAAGCTTCCACGTTTCATATTCCTAACATGGTATCTGAGCGTGTTTGATTCTCGAGGATTTTTTATGTTCTTTATTTTTATTCGAGATTCAATTATCAGAGCAAATGTATTCATATCGTTCAAGATCCAGGGTTTCTTTTGAAACCCTAATTTCTGAATATTTTGAAGATCCGTTCGAGTTCAAGATTTTTTGTGCAACACATGGTTTGTTCTAGGGTTCCTGATGGAACCGTAATTTTACACACCCGATGCCGTCGATGATCAAAGTGGTTCGTTTATACAAGTTCTGATCCTGATGCATGATCTGAAGTTCTAGAAGAAGGTTCAGATTCTCTGAAGGTCCACACCATTGGCAATATTAGGGTTCCATCTCAGGAACTCTAGATCGAAAAAAATTCTGGCAGCGCAACCACCGACAAATACCAACAAATCTCCACAACCTCACCCTCCAGATCGCCGCTACATTCCCAGGTGACTCCAGGTGATGAGGTTCCCCCTCCACCTTCGATTCCACGACGGAGCTCTCCATCGAGGCAGCATCTGCGCAAAACACCATCGCGCGTAGCATATCCATCACTGCGTACCCCCGACCTCCTTGCGTGGAACCCTCATGTGGAACATCGGGGCATTAACATCCTCTCCAGGAGGAGCTCCAATCGGCGGCGGCTACTCCAACCGCATTGAGCGGCATCATGCGGCACCACCTCGGCCCCTTGGACCCCAGCATCTCCTCACGGAGACCTCCCCCAGGCGGAGGCGGCGACATCATGCGAGACTTTTCGATCTCACGCAGTAGCGATGCCGGATGCACATCCAAGCCCAACCTCCAAGCATCAGGCGACGCGACCCATCACGAGGCAGAGCTCCCTCCACGAAGCTCCAGGCGAAGCTCGATGCTCCAGGCGGAGAATCTCCTCCCCAGATAGCAGGTGGCGACGACCTCCACATTGTCGAGATCCAAGTGAAGTCCGCATCTCTTCCAAGTTGGAAGTCCTAGGCGGCGGCGTTCCTTGCGATGCGAGATGAGTTCTCCCATTGGGGGGACCCTAAATAGGGATGAAGGGCCCCACGTGGTCCGGTCTGTTAAAAAAAAAGATGAGGAGGAGCCCGATCCATTTTTCAAAAAAGAAGAAATTTCTTTTGAGAAAAAAGAGGTGCGTACAAAAAGGAAAAACACACGCTTAAAAAAAGAAAGAAAGAGGCAATCAACTATAAAAAAAGAAAAGAAAATATCCGAGAGAAAAGAAGAAGAAAGAAAAGCCGAAAAAAGGGAATGCCTCATAAAAAATTTTGAGAAGAAAAAGCCGAAAAAATTGAGATGGCTTATGCATGTTCATTTGTTTTCCCATTTTCTTATCTTCTCTCAACATTGTCGATGTCATTGTTTTCCGACAAGTATGGAAGAAATGGAGAGTATTGTGTAGGGTTAATGCAAGTTTTTCAGATTCTCCATATTCCAGGCCAGCCAATTTCAGACTCTGCAGAGATTTTTAGTTTCAGACTCGACGTTCAGATTTCGAGTTTTCAGTTTGATGTGCACATGTTTGCCATTATTTGTGTGGTCCCCATATTTGTTTTTGATCTCAGAGTTTTTATGTGTTCCATAGGGACTCCCGATTAGAGATCCCATTATCTATGCCATGTAGGCTAGGACTTTCATGTGATTTCATAGGGACTCCAGAGTAGAGATCCCATTCTCTAAGCCAGTATGGGGGGGACCGAATTCTCCGACGATGAGACTTGTCAGACTTCTTTCTCCAACGACTGTGAACTTCGACGAGGATGTATTCACGACCTTTTTAGTTCGGCCCTTCAGAGATGGAACAGTTGTCCACATGATTTAGTCTTCTACATGTGGCGGTCCAGAGTACTCCGACGAGGATACTCTTTTCAGTTTTTGTGACTCTAACATGCGTAGTACAGAGCGCATGTTCTCTGACGAGGAGACCCGATTCGACTCATATTCCAGCCCATTTGTTCCTCCTCACCTGCATAACATGAGAAGCAGTGTCCTCGACAGCAACCGACAGTTGTGTATACGTTGAGTTGATATTGTATGTAGTGTCTTGTATTGTGAGTTTGAGATTTCTTTCCGTTTGTCCAAGATGAGCATTGCATGCTCCAATTTGAGGGGGAGTGTTGGAGTATATGTGTCGCTTATGTAGATGGGTAATGTTTAGTTCCACATCTACTAGTGGTGGGACTTGGAGGGTCTGTGGAGGCTATATAAGAAGCCACAAACCTCCTGTATCAGATGAGAGAAAGTTGCATGCAACATTAGCCTTGCGAGGCGTTCTCCCATGGTTTCATCCCGCTCCTTAGGGAGTAGGGTTCCACGTAAAATCCCGGTGATCTTTCATGTTATTATCCTTTATCTCTGATTTAGCTTCCACATTTCACATTTCTAACAACCATATTTGGATATGACCATCTTTAACATAATCAACAAAGTTGATTTCTATTTTCATTGTTGCTATTAATTACCCATCTTGAACGTTGGTGTCGCCTATTTCAAGAAACCCAAATGGGTTCCTAGTTTAATGGTAAGACTTCGTAAGATTTCTCTTCTATGTAGGGGACAATGTAGGAGGTCCTAGAGGGAGTGAGCATCATAAGGGGTGGGGGGTGATTAGATGTGTAGTTTGATGTTAAAAAAACAATGGACATTATATTTGGAAATTATATTGAATTAAAAAATATTAATTTGTAAAAATCAGATTGTAAGTCCTGATCGAACTCGAGAAGACGATGCGTTAGGATCTTAAGGTGTAGATCATTTTGTAAGAATCTAGTTAGTTAATTATTAATTAAGCAAACTGTTGAAATATACATGCAAAATTAAAATCATAACAAGAATAAACAAAATAAAGAAATATAAAACATGGAATGCTCAGGTTTCACGTGGAACCTTACTCCATGAGGGAGCGCGATGAAACCACGGGAGAAGGCATCAAAATGTCGGATCGTCTATTGCAATCTTTCAATGATTACATGGGGTGTGTGGCTTCTTATATAGTCCGACAGACAGTCCAGAGTCCCACTATTCATCCATGTGAGACAAAATATAAGTGGAGGTAATTGGATATTGGATAGATCCAATTACCCCTCTATTACATACTCCAACACCCCCCTTTAGTTGGAGTTGAGAAAGCTGTAACTTGCAACAAAAGAAAAAAAATATACAACTCATCTTCACTAGATACATATGAGAGAGACGAGGATAGAGACACTCTGCTCAGACGAGGATAGAGACACCCCATTTGAAGAACTTCTATTGGTATAAGACTTCGCTCGAGAGCGTAAAAAAAAAAGACTTCGCTTGAGGATGAGTCTGCGACTTTCATGTCATCGGGAAAGAGCCTCAGTCGTGCATGTAGTAGCCGCTGCGACAATCAGGTCGTGCCTGGAGTAGAGTCGCTGTAGAAGAAGAATGTACAACGAAGAGTAGTACTCAGGGATAGACACCTCAACAAAGTAGTTGATGCTCGGTGAAGACTGTTGGCAACAATAATAGTTTGGAGTGTCTGTTCTATCAGTCGTGGACGGGAAGAAGTCATGTAGATACATGATACATCTCAAGTATAAGTATGTGCCCTCTCTTGCTCCCCCTTTCTCCCATACTTGATAGAATAAGACCATATATTATTAAGTTGGGAGAAACCAAAACAAAACATGGATTTTCCCTTTTTTTTTGCACAAATCATTCTTTTTTTGTAGTCCTCTTTTTTATAAACTCAAAAAATAAAGTAGTAAACAAGTTGATACATGAATAAAGGCATGAGAGAAAAGCATATTTGCTAGGTTATTCTCTTTTTTCTGTACGATTTTTTTTCATATGACCGCCCCTTTTTCTCTCTCCTTTTTGTAGTGATACCGGAGTTAACCCATTGGGCATTGATATTGTCCCCCTTTTCTTATCTTATCTTTTCTTTTTTTGGAACTGTTGTGAAAAATGAGTGATCTATCATTCAAGGGAACCCTAGGCTCTCTTATATAGGGAGAGACCTCACGGGTAAAATACATAGTAGTCCAGAGAACAATAAGAAATTACGAACAGGTACATAACATATAATAATATTGGTCTCTACACTCCCCCTCAAGGTGGAGCATAGATGTCTATCATGCTCAGCTTGGAAGAACATCTCTGGAAGGGTCCTCTGAGCAACGGCTTGGTGAATACGTCAGCAGTCTGATCCCCTGAGCTCACGTGAGCTGTAGATATCAATCCTATCTGGATCAAGTCTCTAGTGTAGTGGCAGTCAACTTCAATATGCTTTATTCTTTCATGGAATGCTGGGTTGTTGGCAATAAACAATGCTGCCTGATTGTCACACTAAAGTTGCATGGGTAAAGCTATGGCTACATGTAATCCTCTAGCACAGATCGAACTCACATCATCTCCGTGCTTGCTTGTGCCATGGCCCTATATTTAGATTCAGCACTGGACCTTGCCACAACAGTTTGTTTCTTGCTTTTCCAAGAAACCAAAGAGCTCCCAACAAAAACGGCAAATCCTGAGGTCGACTTTCGATCCTTAGGGCATCCTGCATAATCGGTATCTGCACATGCTGAAATAGATAAATCTGTGCCCTTTCAAAATAGCAACCCTGAACCTGGAGAAGACTTCAGATACCTCAGTATCATGTATATGGCATCCATATGAACTTGTCTTGGCTGCTCCATAAATTGACTCACCCGGCTTACTGCAAAGGCAATACGGGCCGAGTTATGGTAATATAAAGGAGCTTACCCACCATTTCTCTATATCTCCTCTTGTCCACTTCAGCAGTGTCATCATCATACAACTTCATGCTTGGATCCATGGGAATACTCGATGGTCTGCATCCAACCATGCCTGTTTCAGTCAAAAAATCTGTAATGTACTTCCTTTGGGTCATCACCAGACCCTGTGCATTCCTGGCAAATTCCAACCCCAGAAAGTATCTTAGGGTTCCAAGATCATTCGTGACGAACTGATGGCCTAGAAATGCCTTTGCCCTCTCTATTCCCTGAACATCATCTCCTGTAAGCAGAATATCATCAACATAGACCATGATGACAACTGTACCTGCAGAAGACTTCTGAATAAACAACGAGTGGTCTGCATTCGACCTCTTGAATCCCTGTCGTTCAATCAGATGGGAAAGCTTTTGGAACCATGCTCTTGGGCTCTGTTTGAGGCCATAAATTGCCTTGTGAAGTCTACACACCATATGCTTCTCCCCCTCAGCAGTGAACCCTGGTTGCTGCTGCATGTAGACTTCCTCTTGCAGATCTCCATACAAGAAGGCAATCTTGACATCCAGTTGAGATATAGTCCAGTCACGTACCACAACAACTGATAAGAGAATGCGAAGAGTAGAATGACGAGCCACCAGAGAAAATGTATCCATATAGTTCACGTCATGGGTTTGTGTGGAACCTCGCGCGACCAGCCGTGCCTTGTACCGATCGAGACTGCCATCAGCGTGGTATTTAACTGTGAATACCCATTTACAGCTAACAATGGATGCATCAGGAGGAGCAAAAACCAATGTCCATGTGCCACGAGACTGTAAGGCACACATCTCTTCTTCCATAGCCATTCGTCAGCAATCAATCTTCATAGCTTCCTGATAGGTCCATGGTATGTCCACGGAAGACAAAGCTGCAGCAAATCTCTGAAAGTCGCCTTTGAGGCGATGAAAAGACACCTGTGAAGCAAAGGGATAAGATGCACACGCCCGCTTTTGCTTCCGGATAGCAATAGGAATATCAAGGTCATCGTTCACTGTACTGGATGGTGTAGTCTCATCCTGCAATGAAGAACCCTGCACATGTACCATATCTGACCCGTCACTAGTAATGCCATCTGAACATACCTGAGGTGTGATAGATGTCTGACATGTAGCCAGAGCAGGACCTGACCGACGCGTATATGGAATAGTAGGTTGTGGAGGTGGTGGTGGTGGAGGTGGCGGTGGTGAAGATGACGTAGTAACAGGAGCATGAGTGGACTCAGGTGAACTCCAACTAGGAGGCAGAGGGACATAGACATCATCGTTGGTAGTGGATGGTACCAACCTGTCACCTGCAGGGGAAAAATACATAACAGACTCAAAGAACGTGACATCGGCACTGACAAAGTATTTCTTGTTTATGGGGTCATAACAACGATAGCCCTTCTGAGTCCGAGAGTAACCGACAAAGACGCACTTGACAGCTCTAGGAGAGAGTTTGTCAAGTCCAGGAGTTAGGAGATGAACAAACGTAATAGTACCAAAGACACGATGAGTAAGTGAGAATAATTCCTTGTCAGGAAAGATGATAGAAAGAGGAATTTTCTCACCAAGGACAGAAGACGGCATACGATTGACCAGGTAGCAGGCTGTAAGAACAACATCCCCCCAGAAAGAGATAGGAGCACAACTCTGAATAAGGAGAGTTCGAGTAATGTCAAGAAGGTGACAATGCTTTCTTTCTGCCACGCCATTCTGCTGAGATATGTAAGCACAAATTGTTTGGTGAATGCCCTTCGACGAAAGAAATTGAGAGAGAGACCGTGTGCAAAATTCTAGAGCATTATCTGTACGAACATATTTGACAGTAGAGGAAAACACATTCTGCACTTCATTGATCAAATTTTTAATCACATCTCCTGCTTCAGATTTATTCTTTAAAAGAAAGACCCAAGATACACGAGAGAAATCATCCACTACCACTAGATAGAATCTGTGTCCCTGATGATCGGGTACACGACTTGGACCCCGGATATCAATGCGAAACAACTCGAATGGGGAGCTACTGCTCCGACTCTGACGACTAGGAAAGCTAGACCGATGATGCTTTCCCAACTGACACGCTTCACAGCGAAAGGAAGAACTGGGAGAGATCTGAGGCAGAAGATGTCGCATTTTCTGGAGCGGAAGACGGCCAAAGCGAAGATGCCAGATGTACGGAGATACTGGTCCGGCGGAATGAGAAGAGACGCCAGCATAAGAATTCCGGACCAACCGATACAGACCATTCTGCTCAGAGCCACAACCAATCACCCTGCCTGTTAGTATGTCCTGAAAAATAAGAGAAGAGGGGTCAAATATAGCACGACAGTGCAAATCCTTCGTAATATGACTAATAGACAACAGATTCATGGAGAACTCAGGAGCATGTAGAACATTCTGTAGACGCATAGAAGGAGATAGGAAGACCTCCCCCTGTCCAATAAGGGGGGAATGAGTACCATCTGCGATCTGTACTGAACGGCCATGGAGAATGTCTCTGCAAGACTCAAGTCTCTCTCGATCTCGACAGAGATGATGTGTGGCACCAGAATCTATAATCTAATCAGATATATCATGACAAAACGTAAATGCAGTAGCACTACTTGAGGTACTAGCAGCAGCAGAGGAACTGGCAGAAGCTGTGGCATCAACATCTAAAGTTCCACCAGAAGAATCAGTAGATGATTGTGGCATAATATCACGTAGACGTGCCACAAACTCCTTGAAACGGTTGTCTGCATTGGATGCTGATTGGGGCAGAGCATGCTCGGCTACTCACGCCGATGCTGGGAACCCATGCTTAGAGTAGCATGTATCCTCCGAGTGGCCCGTGCGGTGACAGTACGAACATGGCTGACGAAAGCGACCACCCCTACCACGGGGTCCACGTCCACGACCAGAAAACTGACCACCTCTCCTACGCGATACTGCCATCGCCGATGGGGGTGGAGTAGATGAGCTGGAAGAAACTGATATGCGACTGAGCCTCCGGTAAACATCCTCTATTGGAGGAATAACTGCATCGGCCAAAATCTGAGAGCGGGCGGCCTCGTACTCAGGATCTAGGGCTGCAAGTAGAACGCTCACCATGGTGGCATTCCGAAATGTCTTCTGCTGCTCAGGAGTCGCTGTGAGTGGAATGGTACTATATAACTTCTCAAACATCCCTCTCAGGGATGTGTACAAGGAGTGAAGAGGCCTGCCGTTCTGCTTCATCGTGAATATATCATGCTGGAGCTGTAACATCTTGGTCTCATTCCACACTTGGGAATATGTTGCAGCCAGAATATCCCACATTGCCTTGGCAGCGGGTTGATGGAGGACATCATTGGCAATCTCCATCGACAGTGTGCCTGACAACCAAACCTTGGCATACGAATCATCAGCCTCCCACGAGGCATATATCCCTGTCTTCTTTGCCGGCTCTTCCTCGGTAAGAATATGCTTCTTATCGTTTGACTTCATGAGGCTCATGAACTGCAACGCCCAGAGCTCATAATTCGTCCCATCCATCTTCACTATCGGCGCGAGGCCTTTGAACGCGCCTATGGAGGGCATATCAACCTTGGAGTCTGACATAATACCGGAGATGAAGTACTAGGGTTTGTAGACAAAGAGACAGGTGTGTACACGAACTGCATAGGATTTGCGTGTGTATGTAGATGTTACACACCCAAATCCATAGATACGACGAAGGAGGCGGCTACGGCTGAGGGCACAGGAGAGGGCGGGCGCCGACTAGGGTGAAGCCGGCGAGATGAGACCGGCGCAGGGAGCAAGAGGTCGGAACCGGCACTGGCGAGCGGAGGCCGGGACCGACAGGGGAGGCGGGGAGGCTTGAGACGGGGGTCAGGGCCGGGGCTGGGGCCGAGTGCTGGGACCGGGGGTTGGAGGCGGGAAACCGGGGGCTTGGGACCGGGCGTGAGGCGGGGGCGTGGACCGGAGAGGCGGCGACGGTAGGCGGATCCGAGAGAGAAGAGAAAGGGGGGGGGTGTGGGAGAGCCCTAGGGTTTAGGCTCTGATACCATGTTGTGAAAAATGAGTGATCTATCATTCAAGGGAACCCTAGACTCTCTTATATAGGGAGAGACCTCACGGGTAAAATACACAGTAATCCAGAGAACAATAAGAAATTATGAACATGTACATAACATATAATAGTATTGGTCTCTACAGGAACAAAACCCAATTGGGGCCAAATGTTACTCATGTAACTCACCCCTTCTTCATTTTTTTAATAAAATAGAAGGTATTCTCTTGTCTCTCGCAGACACATCGTCGCTGCTATGCTCGAAGAAGGCAATGTAGAAGGGTCCATCAACGATTGGAGGGAAGGTGTTGTGCACGGATATGGAGAGGACTCCTCGACTGGAGATGGTGCGCATAGTGAGGAATAGGATCTTTGGATCCTCGCGTGGAGGTGCACAAGCTGAGGTTTTGCTGTACAGGGAGCTACGCCAATGGGTTCCATGGGGGCGTCGTGCGTCGCTTGGAGCTTCATCAAGATCCCTCGAGGGCACTTCCAAATCATCTTGCGTCTCCGTTGCTGCCCAGCTGGGGTCACTGCCTTGTTCTTTCGAGATGAAGGATTCGTGGCTGGAGAAAATCGGTCGCTTTTGCTGCAACCAATTACGTGAGCATTAGGGCCCATCTCCGATGTCAATCGCGTGAGACTAGCACTGAAGATCGGAGCTTGTGTGCGAACTTATTGCTTGGAGAACACAACTTGTGTGTGAGGGCCTTTGTGTAGGAACCCATCGCCTGGAGATCGGTCTGCTCCGCGTGCTTGATGGAAGAGGATCTCATGCACTAGTTGCTGGGCGGGGTATTTAGGGTTCCATAAAGGAACCTTCATCGTCACATGCAAATTGATGTTGCCTCTTATGCCTTGATGCTGGCTGAATGTGATTAGGGTTCCATCAAGAACCCTAATAACTTTCTTGAACTTGTTGAAAATGCATCGCATATGCATAGAGTTAGGGTTTCAAGAAGAAACCTAATCACATGCACAAAATCGAACCATCAGACTTTAACAAATGAAAGAACATGGACATAATTTCAACCATGAACAAAAAACTCTTCAAGAACAAAAAATCAGAATTGGAACTTGAATAATTGACTCCAGAATCGAATTGCTCTGATACCATGTTGAAATATAAACATGGAAGCAAAATCAGAACAAGAATGAACAAAATATATAAATATAAAACATGGAATGCTCATGTTTTACGTGGAAACCTACTTCGTGAGGGAGCGTGATGAAACCATGTGAGAAGGCCTCAAAGGGCTGGATCATCTATTGCAATCTCTCAATGAGTACATGGGGTGTGGGGCTTCTTATATAGCCCCACAGATAAACCGTAGTCCCACCGCTCATCCATGTGGGACTAAATATAAGTAGGGTAGAGATCCAATTATCCCTCCATTACATACTCCAATATGTACTTTAAAATTGAAAGGGATTGCAAATAGAAGCGAATTCGTAACTTGTGAAGAGAGAACAATATAAATCACGTGTAGGGCATGCAATAAAATAAGAACAAACATGCGATTACTTGAGAGAAGTTTTTACCAACGAAGAGCAATAGAAAGAATAAATTTTAAAGAAAAGAAAAACTAACTAGAAGAGCCACATATTTGAACTGGCCGTGTAGAACTGGAACTAGAGCCATATATTTATCAGGAGTCTTTGTCATTTGTTGAGGTTTGTAACAATGTTTTGTCCGTTTTTGAGATTGAATTAATAGTTGGTCATTGAAGATGATTCGTGGGATTTTGAATTAGCTTGCCATAGCTTCTTAAATAATTGGATATGGATATGTGTAGCAAAAGGTATGATAAAAAATACTAATATGGTATGAAGGAGAATGCCGAATGTGATGAGGATAGTTGGGTTTTTGGTATATTTTGAGATTGATGGAATCCAAGAAGGATAATTGGAATAATTTTAGGTACTTCTAAGTTACAAGGATATATAAAAGTGGTGATAATAAGTTTCTTCCTTGATATTGCACATATATCCCTATCTTACACATCAAACTGCATTTAGACCTATGAATTCTCTTTTTCGTGATTCGGTGAGTCTCAAACTTGAATTCAAATGATTGCAGTTGCGTTACGATCATAGACTCGAATTCTTCAATATTTTGGTGTCACTTTGTGATGTTGGTTTTGAATTACACCAAGTGTAGTAAAAAGTTATATTATGCCCCTGAATGCTAACTTTCACCAAGTGTAGTAAAAAGTTATCTCATTCCTTGCATGCTAACTTTTGATTTTCGTGTTCTTGATGTTGTTTTTCATTGTTTATATTATTCTTTGCAAATTCTTGGGTGAAAATGCAATTAGAACTTTTAAGTTCCTAAAAATAATAAACATATGCTTTAAGTGTCGACGATATTATTGAATATAAAGAATACACGTGAAATATGATGCATGCATATTTTAACCGCAAAATCTTATTTGCATGCTAAGTAAATATATTATGTTTATATTAACATCAATAAAGTGTGATTTGATCACCAATATGCATGAATGGTGGTGACTCATCAAGGGGAGTAGAGTTGTGGAGGGAGCAAGGTAGGGGGCCTGAGCAATGATGGATTAGGAGGAAAGATGGAGGATCGTAGAGAGAGGGAACTTGTATCAATGAGAAGAATAAGTTTTAATATAGGGGCTAACTTGAGGGAAGGATGTATGCGTGGAGGCCGTCAAGGAGGGTGTTGACACATCGTTACTCGTATATAGGGTTGTTACTTCGGAGGAAGAGGACGATCCATGTCTTCATGTGAGACGTTGGTAACATGATAATATGAAGGAATCTGCAAAGATGGTTCGGATACAATCTTGTTTTTCGATGCAGTTAAGCCTGATATCTGGAGAACACTTGCTAATGTATTGATTGTGGGGCCTGACGTCATTGAGCTCAGACGAAGGAAGCAAAATAACTTGATGAATTTCCTCTAACCTCTTCTTATGCTTCTCTATCACCATGGGATAACTTACTGTTGGTGGACGATCAATTAGAATATCTTCAAAAGATTCTAGAGTTTGGGTGGTGTTCTTTAGTTGGGGAAATCAATTATGTGTGGGCGATGGTTGAAAACCGCCAAATTTACCCTCGCTAATTATGTGGAATTAACGTTAAATTTCGTTGTAGGCAGGCATTTCAGACTAATAGAAAAGGCCACTTGATTAATTATTCGATTAAAAGCGAGCGGTCCAATTTATATTTTACTTGGGCAAGCCTAAGGTCGAACTCAGGGAGGCCATTGTCTCCTTAGGTTGATTATTAGGCGATCTAGGAGCTAGGTTTTCAGAGAAGCATTTTTTTATATTTTTTTATTTAAGTGATAAATTGTCATGCAAATTCGGGCTAGTTTAATGACTAAAATGCAATTTACGATCAAATCAGGTCCAAAATTCCTCAAACTTGATCAAAAGATGAAAAATAATGAAATTAAGCAAATGTAATCTTTTTGGAATTTTCAAATACAAGATGAATTAATTACGAATTAAATAGGCAGATAGGATGATTTTGAGCAAATTAATTTTAATAAATAGCAAACACCGAGATTTTCTAGAGATTGAATTATTCTAGGTAGGTCTACATGAGAAGTATCCAGAACAACATTTAATTCCTTAAAATATTAAGTATGGAATTAATTAAAAATAAATTACTCAAATCACTGTTTAATTTATTGCGACCTCGATATGCTTGCGCATGTGATGGTTTTTGGGCACAATGTAGAACACACTAAAAGTTATCTACGATGAATTTCTGGTAATTTTTGGAGTAATGATTAATTTAACATGAATTGAATAGCACGCAGTGGGAAAATTATGTAATTTTCCACCAAAATAATTATATTAAATAAACCATAGCTCGGAAAAATTCAATCAACATCCACAATGCTAGAGCATAATTAGTTCTACAAGATGCAAAAATAAAAATGATGCGAAATGATTGTTCAAATAAATATGCAAACACAAGGGTCTATATGCAAATATAGAAAGTAAAATGAATAAAAAATGCGGATGACTTTGCAATTACCAAAACTTGTAAGGAGCCTTTTGTAACTTGTCCAATAGCACGTGCTAGGCACGTGCTATTGATGTCACCCAAAGAACGAGAGGTCTCTCCAATTATTCTGGACAACAAGGGTCTTCATGCAAAAGTGTCTGCCTGTCTGGTCCTCACGTGCCTTGCACGTGTGTGGGGCTGGAGGGACCTTCCTGTCAATGCTGAGCTTGCAGGGGTCGGGCATAATATTCCCCCGCCCCACATGCCTTGCACATGAAGTGGGCAAGATAGGAACGACGACACATGGTTCGAGGAGGTCTGGGTTGAGTCCTGCAAAGGCGGACAATGTTGACGAGCAAAGGGCCAACATGGCTCCTATGCGGCGGAGGAGCTAGGCGATGGTTGCTAGGGGCCTCCACCGACACATGACCTAGGAGGCGAAGGTCGAGGGCGGGTGGAGGCGACCTGGCGAGGAGGTCGCGGTTGTGCGGCACACAGCTGAGGAGGAGCCAGTGCACGAGGCGGTCGAGGCGCTGGTGACAGCGGAATGGTGCTCCTGGGGTGAGACGGTGAAGGATGCGGCTGCGGTGGTGAGGCGGAGCGGGCCGCTGTGAGGGCGAGTGCGGTGGTTGGGGCCTGTGACGGAGAGGAGATTGAGGCGTTGATGGATCGGGTAGTGTAGTACGGTTGAAGAAAAAAGAAGAATGACGACAAGGGAGGAAGAAGAAGCAAAAGAGAAAAAGAAGAAGAAAGAAAAGGAGGAAGAGGAAGAAGAGGACATGAGTGAAGCGAGTTTACCTGAAGATTCACCTGAATGTGGAGGAGTCTTCCTCCGTCGTCGCCTCCAGGAGCCTTGGCGTTGGCTTCGAAGCTCGGCAAGGCTCGGTTGAGCTTTGCAGCAGAGCTCGAAGAGGAGCTCTGGATCACGCATGCGCTGAAGGATAGACCGCCGTCGTTGCCTCAAGACGACTTGGGTCCGCTGTCACCGGATGATCAAGACGGAAGCTGGTGGCGCTCTCTCCCTCTCCCTGTATTGGTGGATGCGGACGATGGTCATCTATTTGAAGGAGGTTGGGCGATGGCGCAGAAGACAAAGGAGGATGGGGGTCGTGGGTACATGGGACGACGATTACAAAGAGAGAGGAAAGTGCGAGCGACGGTTAGGGGTTGAGCGAACGGGAAGAGAGAGGGTTGCATGGGTTGACCGGATGCTGCTGGAGGGAGAGGAGATCGTGGGGTGGAGAGAGGGAGTAGCGGAGCGCCGGCGGTTGCGCATGTGTGCGCAAGGGGAGGATTGCGCGGGCCGCGCAGGAGGAGGAATGAGGGGGAGGCCACGTGGCGCGCGGGGGTGCGGCCACGCGATAGGGATAGAGAGAAAATTAATTAAATTAAATTAAATTAAATTAAGAAAATAAAATAAATAATAACAAATAAAATAAAGTAAATAATTATAATTAAAATTAAGATAGAAATAATAAAAATAAAATAAATAAAATAAAATAAATAAGAATTAAGTAAAATAAAATAAGGAAATAAAGTAAATAAAAAAGAAAAATAAATAAATAAATAAATCTATAATAATAATATTAAAGAAAATGGAGGTGATACGTGTCGGCCCCTGAGTGCGCTACGTGTTGCTCTCGGAAAAATTTAAAAAAATTAAATTTAAAGAAAAATAAAATAAAAAATAAATAAAAAAAGATATAACAAAAGGGGTCAAATCAAAAAGTGGTTAACACGAAAGTTGCTCGTCTCGATGAGATCTACAACTTTCGTGAAGGACCTAAAATCAAAATAAACCATCTGTACAAAAAATATTTTTTGGGCGGCATCTTATATTATAAAAAACCACATTTTAATGTTTTGCAATTTTTTGACATTTTAAATAAAATAAAAAATCAATATAAAATCAGAAAAAATATGAAATAAATATTTACAACTTAATCTATTTTTTAGATTTTTTAATAATTAAGAAAATAAAAAGATAAAATAAATAAATAAATAAAGGGGACATATGTACAATATAAAATGAGGGGTCCAAAATCCAATGTTCACATACAACTCCGATTCTTTTGAATTTTGTCTTATTTTGAAGGTAATTGAACGTACGTTAATTCAAAAGTGAGTAGGGGTCCATAGGAGATTGTATGAGAGCGATATCACGTTTTAAGGTTCTTAGTCTCAAACTAGGATTTAGGTTTTATTGGTCAATTTTACAAGTTAGTATTTTTTCGATAATTTTCATTTATTAGTGTTAGTAATATTTACACTATAGAGTTGATTTTATTCAATTTCGAGTTAGTGAAAAATAGAAAAAAAGTATGGTGCATATACATGTGATATTTACAAGTGAATTTGGCTTCTTATTTAATGCAAATATGTATGCTAAAATGCTGATATTAATTCTAAATGCGTGAATGAGAATAATGCAAAATAAAAGGAGAAATGCAGCTAATTACTTGGGAACAAAGCTCTATTTTCAACTTTTAGAGTGATGAATCACAGATTCATCAACGGTTATCACAAGAGGATGTTCAAGGTCTATTGAAGGAAAATATGGGAGGGTCTCCCGTCATTAGTGGTGTGGCATTGTGCTCGCCTCAGAGACGGCATCATGAAGGCTGTCCTACATTAGTTAGTCTCACTTAGTGACATATTTATATGATGTCAAAGCTTTGAGGCAATTCGTAAGGCCCTTTCCTTACAAAGGAGGTTACATTGATGATTTGTGATGGAATGTGCCCCGGAGGTAGCATGAAGCCAATCACCGAGCTTAAGGGATCATCGTATCTACTGCATGCATAATCTGTGATGCTTGTGGGACATGCTCCTTTTTGGTCTGTTTGAGAGACATTGATGATAATGAGTCGGTCGAGCATGTAATGATGAAGGGAACACTATTGATGAAGGTTTTTGCGGTGTAGTATGTGGGATTTAAGGCAACGAGATCTATGACATTACCCATGGAATCTGGGTTATATTTTGATAATGGGCGAAATTTGAAGAATTCTTTAGGGCGAAGAAGATATAAAGACATGATGGTGGATGGGCTCATATCTTCTCAATTATTTACCAAGTATAACCCGAAATCAACTACTTGTATACTATAGCTGTTGCTCCGGCTAATGAGATATAAAGCAGAAGGATCAATACTCCATTAATATGGATCCGGTAAGAAATCAAATGTTATTTTATTCGAGCATCCTAAATTCGAAGGCTAGGAAGCTCCTTAATTTGTGGAGGCAACCAACCTGGGGGCCTACAATAGGGCTTATGCTAAGCTGAACAATTTCTTTTAGCTTGGCAGTTCCAATATGATCAAGGCAATGGTTAGGTGGTTAGCGACATGGGTATTACGTTTACTCTCAGTATGCACTAAAGTTTATGGTGGGTGGGATGTTCAAGTTGCGGAAATATAGAGGAAGTGATGAAAAGGTTATATGATGCCATTGGGAAAATGCAAAAGAAAAACTAGTTGTTTTCTCACGTAAATGTCGGATGGCATATGTGTTGGGGTTGGAGGCAAGGGCTTTAAATGGGGAATTTGAAGGATTGTGTTCAATGAACTCCATAGGGAGGATGCATGGGAGAGCTTTTTATGGACAATAGAGGATGAGAGTGAGAGTGGTGACTAGGCCCGCTGAGATGGATGTCGAGTTACATCATTACATGGTGGAGTATGTGGGTGTAAGGTTGGTTGAGAGAATCCACCAGTTACCCGATGGAGGTTGTTTCGTGAAATATCATAATGCCGGGGATCCTGAAAAAAGAAAGCAACTATATCGTTACTTCGTGGGTGTTGGACGATAGCCATGGTGCATTTGCGTGAGATAAAAATTGAGTATTGGGATCAAAACTTACAAAAGTTTATATCATAACCGCGATTATCATATTTTATACATGTAGATGTCAAAGGCATTTCTAGCGGAATCATTCTTTGGTGGAACAATGATGTTTTTCGCAAGGTGGAAGATGTTCTGGGTAGTAGATCAATTATGGTGATCTTGGACCACCTCATGGATGGACGTGGCACCTCGTAGTGAAAAATTGTGGGATGAGTTACGAATGGTTCGATCAAGATCCCCATATATGCCATGGTTAATTGGAGTAGATTACAAAGTTTGCATGTAGAAGATCATTCCATAGTTAAAGGAGGTCATGGTATGGGAGTTGTGAGCTATTGCTAGAGGTCATGGATGTGCTAAATAGTAGTTTCACATGGAGGAATTTCGCTTCTCGCTCTTGTATTAATTGCTTCTTAATGCCATTGAAGTTTTTGTAGCCGTTTCATCCCGCACCTGTCCATCCGTCCTAGGTATTTTTTCGATTAGAACATTCATGGTTTTTAAAAAAGGTTTTGGGGAAAGATGGTTGATTTCTGGAAGGATCAACATGTGTTGGATCGATTACAAAGTCGACAGATGTGAAGCTTAGGGTGCTGCAAAAATTGTTGATTTATTTAAGAGGGAGATCCACATTAGATTTAACGAGGTCGTGGCATGGCTGATGCTGGGTTTCTTCATCTAGATCTAGATGGGTTGGGGGATGAACACTGACTATGGAATGAAGAAATCCAAGCTAGACATAAGCAACATAAGATCTTCCTGGAAGGCGATAAAAAGAGTGAGGTGGAGTGGAGACATATATCGAAGCAAATTTGGTTGAAGTAGGAGGCATAAACGAAAGATTCTTTCATGTTGTAGTAAGTAATAAACACAGAAGAAATTTCATTCGCTCTATCTCTATATGGCGGAGGAACAATTGAATGGTGAACAAGAGGTTGGGACTGTTGTGGTGAACCATTTCCGTACTATTAACAAGCGTGGGTAAAAATTGTTCTTGAGCGTTGACTAAGAAGAGGGGTGAGCAGCTTGTCGTAGGAGCATGTATAGATGGCTTGGTTTGAGAGTTTGGAGCTCATGAAGTTCACGTTACACTTCTTAACCTAAACATGCATGGCTAGCCTAGTCAAGATGTGTGACATCTGGATCCGAATAACCTGAATCCGACCCGATTAGGGCCCATGTGATTTGATAAAATAACGCGAATACGACCGATTAGGACTCATATGATCAGATAAAACTATCTATCGATATTAAATGATTTGAATCGATCCATAGATCGTAAAACAAAATTCGTTTGGGATCAATCGATAAAAAATCGATTGCATCATAATGCATGCCATTGGAAAAGCCGCGACGAAAAATCTGAACCGTAACATAAGCTAAGACCATCATAAAATTCGTTTCGACTAAAGAAGACCAACGAAATCGAGCGTTCGTCAATCGGAGGTCGTTTGACCATTTAAAATCACAAAATCTAATCGCAAACCAAAACTGTATCTCGCCAATTTCTGAATTCATCTCAGATCAGAAGTATATGAATGTTATACTCATTTTGATCGTCATTCCGAGACGGTCTAAACAAGCTATTGATCATCTGAATCGGAGATTCGGAGTGTAAATACATGTGACTTTGAGATTCTAGATAAGATAAGAGGGAGTGGTTCAAAATAATAAATTACAAGTGTCACAATAACAATCCCAACACATGGCTTCTTTCTCTCCCTCCATCACGAAGCTCTCTTTCTCCCTCCATTTGGCAAACAACAAGGTCCCTCCTCTCTTATTAATACCAACCCCTCCCTCTTCTTTCTTGTCTTATTTCTCTTTCTTTCTTTCTTTCTATCTATTTCTCTCCAACCAAGAAAAGCCCCCATCCCTCTTTTCTCCTTGCTGCCGAGCATCTGTAGCAGTAACTGCTGCACTTCCTGGAACACCCAAGCTGCTATCCAAGCAACTGGGAGGATAGCTGCTGCATCACAACAAACATAGATGCTGTCCTCTCCTGGGCTGCTTCAAGCAACCACTTCACTGCTGCTGCTGTTGCAGCAGCCACCTGCTGCCATGCCAAGCAGTTGATCATGGTTGCTGGAGCCCCTTTGCAGCTGCTGCAAGATCAATGACCAGTGTTGCTATTTGCTTCCCAATTGGAGCCATTGCATGCCAAATTAGTCTCCAATTCTTGGAGATTCCAAAGGTACAATCACACCCTCTTGCTACCATATATGTCCTTGTACACATGATTTCAAAATTCTAGCTCATGATCTTAACTTCAAAAGGATAAAAATTGAGAATCTTGTATATAATTGTATGCATGCTCACTGATTTAAACATTTTTAGATCTGATTTAAGATTAGAGATATAGCTCTTGAACTTGGATTTTAAAAGATAAAAATTTGGGATTAGATTCCATGCAATTAGTTTTAAAATTCAGTCCATTGTTAAACTATTATATGCCCTTGATTTCATGATAAAAATTAAGAGATTTAGGGGTGAATGCCATGCAAATAAAACTAATTTTAGATCACTATATGTTCCAGTTTTGCATGCTTAAAAGATGAGGATTTGATGTTGATTTGTATGCATTTTTGTACAAAAATCCGACCATCACATGCTGCAGTTTGCATGCTTAAATAATGATAGTTTGTGAGTGATTAACATGAAATTAAGATCAAATTATAGATAATTAATTAGCCACTATTTCATGATTAAAAATTGAGAGATTTGGGGGTGATTAACATAAAATTAAGATCAAATTATTGATCATTATTTAGCCACTATTTTCATGATTAAAAATTGAGAGATTTGGGGTGATTAACATGAAATTAAGATCAAATTATAGATCACTAATTAGCCATTATTTCCATGATTAGAAATTGAGAGATTTGGGGTGATTAACATGCTATTAAGATCAAATTATAGATCACTAATTAGATAATGACTTCATGGTTAAAATTGAGAGATTTGAGGTGAATTAACATGCAATTTGAAACTAAATTTAGATCTAATAAATAGCCCTAATATTCATGAGTAAAAAAAGGGTTGGAAATTTGTATTGATTTGAACCTAAATCTAAGATCTAATGAGTAACTCCTAATCCCCTGATTTAAATAAGGAAAGTTGGGAATTTAGTATTGATCTAAACTTAAATCCATATCTAATGAATATCTTCTAATATCATGTTTTGAAAAATGAGAACATTGGGCATTATCATACAAGTGACTTATAAAAAATAGATCAATATTCAGTCTAAGTTTCATTACCTTATAAAAAGGATTTGAAATACAATCATTAGAATATTAATGCCATTCTCTTATGAAACCAACAAATGATTCCTATGATCATTATGATTAATAATCCTCATCAATTTGTTCATTAGTATAATCTACCAACTATATTTTTTTGAGGCTCAAAGAAAAGGGGGAAGCACTCGTTGGTACTCGCCCCAATTATGTATTAACTAAAAACGGGAAAGGAGAAATATACTTACAGTGGGTAGATGGAAATAAAGACGCAGAAGGAGATTAGTATACAAGAGAGGAATTCGGCAAACAACTGCCGAGACCCAATTAAGTACACCAGTCGGATATAAATCTATTAGCCAAAATGGTAACGTTCTCCCTATAGAAGCGCATGCCCGAGAAGATAGCCTCATTTCTAGCACGCCAGATGGACCAACTATATATCATTAAGATGACAAATACTTAGATCTGTAAATTTGATCACAGAAGAGATTGAGAAAGAATTGAGGAATCAAGTAATTGATGATGAATCAGTGATGGTAGTAAATTGTGCCGATCATGGTGACCTTTACTCCTGACTGCCCTCAGCTGGGCGAGAGATAAGAAGCCAGTTAGGGCAGAGACTGCCTACTGCACGGGTCTAGGTCTCAGTTCTTTCTTGGTTTTTCACAATTTTTCGCCTCGTTGGGATCCACAAGTTTTCTTTTTGATCAGTTCCGTTGACCCCCATCCTGTAGGGTTCCTAGGCTGGGGGATCCTTAGGGTTCGTTTGGTTGCAGGGTTGGGTAGGGTTGGGTTGTGTTGGGTACTATTCACAGGGGTACCCCCTCACAGTTTACTATTCACCCAGCCCTGTTGATGCAAATGGAAATTTGCAACGGTGAAAAATAGTTGTTTGGTGGAGAAATTTAAAGAGGAGAGGAAGAGAGAGGAGAACGCGCCGGTTGCACGGGATTTTGGAGATGAAAGACGTGAAGAACACGTTGAGGGAGAGAAATAACAAGAGAGAGAGAGATAATGAGATGAATCTCAAATTTTCATATTAACTGAACCGTTTTAAAACAATAGACCGTCATCCCTTTATACAGGAGGGATGAGATTACAAAATAGAAATCAAAATTCAAATTCAAAACTACTTATCCTAATTGACTCTAACCAACTAACTAATTGATTTGAAATAAATTCAAATCTCTAATCGACTCTAACTAACTAAATTGATATCACACGCGATCTCTTTAATTAAATAAAAATACGACAATCGAATAAGCGTAAATAAAATTAACGGATAAAAATATCATGCCCTATATTTTAATTTTGTGCTGCATCAATTCTCCTCCGCTTGAAAAATTCGTCTCCTGACGAATTGCTTGATCTTCGTTCTGACGGTTGGAGAATCCTATCTGGATTGGTTGAGCAAAAATCCGCAATTTTGCTCATTTTCCATGTTACGTTTGTAGTTTCTTTCCACTGAAGGGTATGGATGCAAATGTTCTACCCCTTCACTTAAAATGCCTCTATAACATAGCTTAACCTTCACTTGGCCCTTTAAGTAAAAACTCTTGTGAGGAGGGACCTTCTTGTAATTTATCCAAATTTTCTCATCCCTTATTTTAGGGGATTCGGCAGGAGGGAGCTCCCCAACTTCCGTTAGGGTTTCATGCCTCCAGGATAAAAGGTGGTGGTGGCAGTGGTCTGGATCAGGAGGCCGTGAGCGACGACAGCGCAATGGCCAGGGAGGCCTGGGGCGGCGTCGAGGAAGGTGGTGCGTTGGTCCTAAATCGCGTGCGTGGTGCAGACCGTACCCAAAACACGCGCGGCGGCTGCTGGAGTACGAGGTCAATAGGCGACGGGTTGGAAAGGGGAACCTCAGGCGGCACCGAGGAATGAGGTGTGACGACCCCCGCTTGCACGCGTGTTGATGACTGTGCCTGGTGCGTGCGCAGTGGCTGCTATAGCTCGAGATTGGGCGGTGTTGGCACTGCAGACGGCAAAGACGGTGTATCTGCGGTGATAGGGCTGTCCAAGGGGGCGTTTCATTATTTTTTGCTGTAGCTGGGGGCGCGAGGACTGCCCGAGGGGGCGTTGGGGCTGGGAGGGTTGCCGGGGTGACGGAGATGGGTTGTAGGAGAGGCAGTGTGGCAATTTGGAGGACAGCAGGGGGCTGCAACTGGGAGATTGGGGGTGCCGGAGGTGCGGGGGCTGCATCAGGGACCCAGGAGGGAGTCGTGGGTGACACTGGAATTGGTTCTTCCAACGATTGTAGGTCTGAATATTCTTGGACAGCAAGCAGATCGACGATTTCCCATGCTTCTTCTATAGGGTCTTCATCAAATATGGGGCCCAAGTCTTCGATTTCGTTTTGTATCGAAGTTGTATCAATAAAATCTTCATCTTGCATGAAAGTACCTTCGTTTTTTTGCTCAAAAATAGGTTGCACAGCAGCTTCATTGATCTGATTTTTGCCGTTGCCGTATGAATCTTCATCGAATGTTGTGTCCAGCCATGCTTGCACCTTAACGCTTGATATAAGTCGCTTTCTGAACATTCGTTGCCGCGTACGAGCATGCGAACCGCGAGATATGCAACTGAGATTGAGTTGCAAACGCCAATACTCGATAGGATCGTCGAATCGTAGGAACGATTCGGTTTCCATGCTCTGATACCAAATGATGCAAATGGAAATTTGCAACGGTGAAAAATAGTTGTTTGGTGGAGAAATTTAGAGAGGAGAGGAAGAGAGAGGAGAATGCGCCGGTTGCACGGGATTTAGGAGATGAAAGACGTGAAGAACACGTTGAGGGAGAGAAATAACGAGAGAGAGAGAGATAATGAGATGAATCTCAAATTTTCATATTAACTGAACCGTTTTAAAACAATAGACCGTCATCCCTTTATACAGGAGGGATGAGATTACAAAATAGAAATCAAAATTCAAATTCAAAACTACTTATCCTAATTGACTCTAACCAACTAACTAATTGATTTGAAATAAATTCAAATCTCTAATCGACTCTAACTAACTAAATTGATATCACACGCGATCTCTTTAATTAAATAAAAATACGACAATCGAATAAGCGTAAATAAAATTAACGGATAAAAATATCATGCCCTATATTTTAATTTTGTGCTGCATCACCTGTGAATAGTACCCAACCCTGCCCAACCCTGCAACCAAACGAACCCTTAGTTTTTCTTTACGAGCTCGTTTTCCCGTACCGGTCGGGCCCGTCTAGAGTGACTCAATCCGGAGAGTTTCTCTCACCTGTCTCAGCGGAGTACTTGTGGAGTGTGCCCAGCCCTCTCTTAGACCACACTTCTACCGGTAGGGCGTGACAAAAGGGTCTCTTCGGAGGCTTCCTCACCGCTTGAGTTTGGTTTCTTTTGAGGTTGGTTACAATTGAGCTTGGTTACTTTTGAGTTTGGTTATAATTGAGCTTGGTTACTTTTGAGTTTGGTTCTATTAAGACTGTTTACTGTTCTGTCTGTAGGTCCTAGTTAGGAAAATATCATGACACGAAAATCATCAAAATAAGAGATACTCTGTCGGTGATTAGACGAAGCTAGTGGATGTGTTGAGAACTTAGTTAGGATGCATTACACTTTACTGCATGTCTACAGAAGCACATTAACCCTAAGGCATTCTTCACGCCTTAGAGTCATAATGTGAGGTCACACTCAGACGAAGACCACATACTATCTACTAAGCTTGAGAAATTAGACAAAGAAAAGATCAGATCGTGAAACTCATCATCTTCCTCTACTAAGATCCATCAACATGATTTATAAACAATAAAATGATGATAGCCTAAATATGAATCTAATCAATAAATGAAAATATTAAGTATGAGTAGTTAAGGTATGATGAGTAAACAAGGGGATTTACATACAGAACAATTTGAAAACCATCCTTCCATACACGTAGCTTGTTAAATTTAAAGTAAAATCCTATCTACTTACTTTCTTTTGAAATCACCGAAATACCTTTATTTTTAAATAAATTAGATTGTACTCAACCTTTGTTGACATGTCTTTTCTTCCCAACATGGATGGCAGGCAAGGCGCCTGGGACTCAGTAGATTGACAGCTGGACCCGAGCTTTCGCAGTTGACTTTTGACTGTACACATTATAGCTTTTGTCCAGGATAATGTAAAATCTCTTATGTGCTTATTTCTGCCTCTTCCGTTACATTTTGGGATACGTATAAATAATGTTATTTTATTTTGAGACATTTAATATGGAAATTTATGAAATATCTTTTGGCGACAATTTGTAGTTCCGTGGTTGTTATCAATTTGTGGATGCCATTTGAAACCGTGAGAAATTATCCCTCATTTTCTATAACCTAATGCGATCATTATCAAATTTAATATTGCGAGTGATGTGTATACGGGTAATTTGGATCCCGGGACGGGCGTCTCACAAGATGAATTCCTAATCTTCCTTTTCAGAGAATTTTAGGATATGTTGCAGGAGGGTTGCATGACAATGTTGTACTTTAAGGAGGAGATTTAGGGATTTGAAAATTTGAATCTATCCATAATCTTTTCCTTCTAAAGAAAGATATGGCCTTGAGGTGGAGGATTTTCATCCATCTCCTTGTTTAATGCTATGTATTTAATAATTTTAATTGTAGCGAAGTTGCTGGACAATCTGTTAAGATGGGTCTATTCTCCCCCAGCGCAGTCTGCATTATTTCCCGAGCTTCAATTCATGGGTATTGTCACGATGGTTCTGAGATAATTTTGGATCGGATGAGATGATATCAAGGGAATGCTTTGGAAGGTGGGGTTATCCAAGGCATAGGATAGCTTAGATCAAAAGTTTATTTATGTATTTCTTTATTGACATGGTTTTCCAAAGTTTCGATTACTTGGAGGAAGAGGTACCTTGCAACGTCTTCCTGTTTCGTGCCGGTTAATTGTAAACTGGAGGATGGTTTCCTCGAGCCTCAGAGGGAGGTCGAACTTGGGTGCCTATTTGCATTTTTAATTTAGGTGGAAGCATTATTTTAAAAAGCGGGCCTCGAGACAGTGAGATGTAATCCTTGAGGCATTTTTTTGATTAAAATGCCTCGAGGCTTCAGCCTTCATCTGGAAGTGTAAACTAATTTTATGATAGTTCGATTTTTTAAGATCATAACTTCTTAACCGAAGAAGCTTCCCATCCTTGCATTATAATAGAAGTTCCCAAGATTCAAAAAAACGGTACACATATGCGTTTGGATGAGTCACCGAATACTGAATAAGCGATATGCAAGGGGGCATATACATGACATATGTGATTCCGTGCCTTTTTTTTAAAATTTTAATTTAAAAATAAATAAATATATACAAATAGTATTACTACTAAATTTATGCAATAAAATGGAGTTAAAGATCTAAGAAAAAACAGTTCATGTTAGATGTTCACGAAGACATAAGATTATCAACCCACTGCCCCATAGCTCCCCTCCCCAGCGCCCCCAACGTTTGTAGCCTCTACACCTCTTACTCCACTTCTCAAACCTGGACAACATCATACGTCCTATTGCTATGGCAGAGGTGGGCAAAGATATGGCTAAGTATCTCAATGACTTTCAATTTGGAGTTGGTGCGTCTGGAGGAACAGAAGCCATTCTACACAGCACCGATAGGCTTTTGAGCAAGGTTCACGATAATAGGTCTCTCTCTATGCTTACAATGACTTTCTCTAATGCTTTCAACATGATTGATATATCTTTGATGCTCTGTGAAGTTAGGAGGAGATGCCCATCTATTTTGTTATGGGTGGAGTTTCTATATGCTTAAGCTTCCAGATTATTTTTTTTGACGCTCAAAAAGGGGGATACACTCAAAGGTGCTTGCCCCGATGCATTAATAAAGGAGTTAAAGAAATACTTACAAGGGGAAGGCGTACAGCTACCAACCAAAACACAACACGGGAGGTATCGAGAGGATATACCCCCAGTTACAAATAGAAGACCCCTGCCTATCACACCAATCATGGAGGAAGCGCGAGGCCGAAATACGTATATTCTCGGTGTAGAACCTCTACCGAGCAAAGAGAGCTTCATTTCTTCCAAGCCAAATGCTCCAAAGCCGTGCAATCGGAATAAGCAGGTCCGCCCGAGCTCTGCCCCGAGAGCTAACCAAGCTATCACAGAAGGAGGCCAATGACGACAAGCTGAGCCAGCTCAGGTCAGCCCAGAGCCCACGAATACGGTCACAGTGCAAAAAGAGATGTTCCGTAGTTTCCGTTTCCAAGTCGCAAAGGCCACAGATGGAGGTGGCATTGGGAAACAACGAGGCACAGCGGCTACGGGTTAACAGTCTGCCACACCGAAAGAGCCAGAGGAATATGCCAATGCGTTCCGGTAGCTTGAGTCCCCAGAAAAATCTACAATCACGCAAGAGGGATGCGTCAACCCCGACAGAGGGGGGAAGAAGCGCCTGGTAAGCCACACGGGTAGAGAAGGAGCTATCCTTCCATAGCAGATGATCACGGCCAACAGAAGGCGTGGGGGCGTCTGCGAGAACAGCCAAGAGAGCGATTAAGTCCCCCAGCCACCGGTCAGATAGGTTAGCTGCAAACGTAGGGCATCAAGAAGCACCATCCCAGGACGAAGCCACGGCCGAATCTTTGTCCACTGCCATCGCGAATAAGCGCGGGAATAGTTCCTGTAGAGGACCCCTTCCGGTCCAATCGTCCACCCAGAAGCGAAGGATATTGCCATCACCAAGCTTAAGGCCAAAGAGGGAACGGTTGCGGTTAAGGGCATCAACCACGCCATGCGAGAAGGAAGAAAGACCCAGCACACGGCCGCGCGAATCAAAGAACCGGTCGACTCCCACCACCTCCCTCAAAAAATTAAGCATGAAATTCTCCTCCCGACCCCATAACCTAGCCACCCATTTGAGCAGAAGGGCCTCATTCACCACCTCCACCCGTCTCACGCCCAACCCCCCCTCCTGCTTTGGCCGCGTAACCTCATCCCAAGCGACCGAGGGCACGCCCCTTCGCCCCTCCCCCTTCTTGCCCCAGAGGAAACCCCGCATACACGTTTCCAATCTTCGACGGATCCCCTTAGGCATTCCCCTCACGGAGAAGAAATAGATTGGTATCGAAGATAAGACGGACTTGAGGAGTACTAACCGACCACCACGGGAAAGAAGAGCCGCGCGCCACCCGGCCAACCGAGCCTCCATCTTTTCCACCACCGCCCGCCAATCCCGGATGCGAGCGCGACCCACCGTCAAAGGCAGGCCCAGATAATCCAGAGGGAGGTCGCCCGGAGGGCAACCCAGAAGCCGCGCGCACTCCCCGACCTCCTCCAACGGAGTAAAGAAAGGGACAAGCCTGGATTTAGAACAGTTGATGAGGAGCCCCGATATCTCGCTGAAAAGATCCACAGTGGTAGCCATACTCGCCACGTTGGAGGCACCACCCTCAATGAAACAGATAGTGTCATCCGCGAACTGTATAATAGGGATATGAAAAGAGCCAAGAGAGCAACCGCGTGTTAAGCCCGCCGCAACCACATTGTGAATCATGCGAGGCAAGATCCGCCGCCAAAACGAATAACAGAGGAGCTAGGGGACACCCCTGTCGCACCCCCTCCGAGGTTGGAAGGAGCCCCTAGCCAAGTGCCCGTTGAGAAGGATAGAAAGTGAAGTCGTGATCACACAACGACGCACCCAGGAGATCCAAAGCGAGGGAAAGCCCCTCCGCTTAAGAACCGACCAGAGAAATCGCCAATCCATGGAGTCGTAGGCCTTCGCGAAGTCGATCTTCCAAAGCATCCCCTTCGTACAGTTCTTCGGCCAAGCCTCAATAATCTCCGAAGCCACCGCATAGCAATCACTAATTTGCCGACCACGAACAAAAGCGGCTTGAGTAGGCGAGATGAGGGAGTCAAGTAATGGAGCGAGTCGCCTAGCCAGGACCTTAGTGATGATAAGGTATGTGGCATTAGAAATGGAAATCGGCCTGAAGTCCTCGATACGGTTGGCGGAAGGAGACTTCGGAATGAGAACAATAAGAGCCCTGTTGATTTTATCGAATCCCCGATTTCCATCACAAAATTCGCGGGCGACGTCCATAACGTCATTAGCAAGCACATCCCAGAAGTCCCTGTAAAAAGATACCGGGAAGCCATCGGGACCCGGCGCAGGCTCGGAGTTGAGATCCCAAACAACCCCCTTGAGCTCCTCCATAGATATAGGCCGAATAAGGGCCATCGCATCCTGCTGAGGGAGCAAGGAAGCCCCACTCCCCGTCCAACGCCACGTGCGCGTGGTCTGGCGCCCAAACGTGTCCCTAAAGTACTCCCCCAGGACATCTCCCATCTCCCGCTCGCCCTGGATGAGGGCGCCGTTGACCGTAAGAGAAGAGATAGAATTAGCACGCCGCCTGCCACTAGCAACCCTGTGGAAGAAAGCTGTGTTGGCGTCCCCCTCCTTCAACCACCGCAACCGAGAGCGTTGGCGCCATTCAATCAAGCGCTTCCGGTCCTCCACCTTAACCTTGTCCGCAGCCGCCGCACGCGCGGCTACCTCATCCTGAGTCAAGTCCCGCTCGTTCTCAACGAGATCCAAGCGCATTATCACCTCATCAGCCTCCTTGCGAGTGGCGATACGCGCAAGACGAGATTCCTTCTTAAAAGCAGCCAACAGCCTTCTAAGCGAAGATAATTTATGGTCAAAGCGACGGGCAGCACTGCCCGGAAATGTTGAATGAGCCCAGTGAGTTCGCACGAGGTCCTTGAAGCCCGGCTCGAGGAGCCAAGACCTCTCATATCGGAAAATGCCACGAGGATGAATATCATCCCCGGAATCCCAGATAATGGGGCTGTGATCCGAGAAAGACCGCGGTCTAGAGGACACCCCGCATAAAGGGAAGGCCTCCATCAAGTGGTTATTCGCCAAAAATCTGTCGATCCGCGACCTTGTTGAATTATTCCTCCACGTGTAAGAAATGTCATTTAGGACAAGGGATTCGAGTGCCAAATCATTAATGAAGTCCATAAAGTCAAGAGAGCCCGGGTCCTGCCCCCCACGGCCCCGAAGGCGATCCTGCGATAGCAAAGTGACATTGAAGTCACCCCCAGCAACCCTGGAGTGTCCCCGAAAGCATTAGCGTCCTCACGTAAATCATCTCAGAGTTCGCGGCGAGTGATATGACAAATAGGCGCGTAAACGCAGGTAAAAGCCACGCAAGCATTAGACACAGAGGAAGTCAATACCACGGAGAGGGAGTGTCGGCCCATCCGCATAGAAGAGGAGTAACTCGAAGAACGCCAAGCCACAATTACACCGCCCCTTGCTCCAGCCGCATCTAAAGATCGAAAGACGTCCAAATATCCAGCTCCAAAGGACCTCCATAAATCATCATCCAGCGCCGACATCTTTGATTCTTGAATGAAAGCGATGTCACAATCCCAATCAACGAGGCGCGACCCCAATGTGCGCCTACGGTCGGGGTCCCCAAGACCACGGACGTTCCGGGACAATATCTTCATTAACCGCAATAGGTGCCCAAGTATCGCAACGAACCAATAAAGAAACATCAGAGACCGCCTAGAGATCGGTCCCCGAGCGGAAGGAGGCCTGCCGCCTCCGCCACCGCCTCGCGCAGCGTCTGACAAGAAGAAGTGAGAGAGACTCCATGGCGAGAAGGCTGTCGTCGACTGTAGCTTCTACCAAAACGAGAATGGGGGGAGTATCCCGCAAGCACAATAGCACCACTTGAGGGGGTAGCCACCTCCCCCCCAGGAGACCCAACACCAGCCGCAATAACCCGAGGAGAGGACATCCCCGGAGAGATAGGGGAGAGAGGCAAAGTGTCCCCCGCATGCACCAGAGAAGCAGCAGAGTCGTCATTAGCAGAAGTGGAAGTAGCCGTCAACAGGAAAGAAGGAGATACCAATTCTTCCATATAGGCCTCGTAAGAAAAGGCCACCGAATTGATGGGCTGGGGACACAAGTAATCGGGTGCCCAAGTAATGGGGCAAATGAGTTGCTCTGAAACCATAATTGGATCCGATAACGCCCGCGAAGAGGCCCATGAACCGAAAGCACCGGGACCGAAAGCTGGAATCAAAGGGAGCCTAGACACGTGCGACGAAGAGTCCGGGCGCATAGAATCCGCCGACAGAAAGGAATTAGCAGAGGGATGCGAATCGTCCTCGAGAAGGTCGAAAGCCACCAAGTCGCGGTTGCCACCACGCGAACGCATGTCCGGAGGGGCCTCATCAACATCCCCCGAACAGTTACCCTTGCATGACGTCGCTTCGAAAACATCCCTGATAGAAGACACGTGGCAGGAAGAAGCCCAATCGTCAAGCCCAGCCCGAGTGACCGACCCGCCACCACGCGCAATCGAGGAAGGCGGAGAAGAAACCGGCGACGCCGCCATCGGTAAGAAAAGGAACTCCACCTTGAAGGTCCAACGACCCAGAGACAACCTCTCAAAAAGAACCTTGCCAGTCATAGCCTCAAGAAACGAAGGAGAGCATTCGAGCAGGATCCGGAGGCAAGTCCAGTCGGCTCCAGGTGCAAGACCATCGTCGAGGATGGCGAGGACTTGCCCCCATCGGCCGACGACCTTCGAAAGAGCATGCATCGTTCTGGACAGGAAAGACACCCCTCGGACTTCCGCCACGCAAACCTCCGAAGGGGAGGCAGCACCATCCGCCACCCGCAGCCGCCTCCACGTCACACTTGGAACACCGCGAAAACGAAGTAGGTTCTCCCGTTGCGTCGGGGAGAGCCCACGAACACAGCATCTGGTCGCGTCGAGGATGACGAAATCCCCAGAGAAGTCTTCGCCCAAGAAGTCCATCGTAGCCGCACGAATGTCCTCCCACCCAGCACCAAGCTTTTGCAAGACCCCCACAACGACGAGGTTCACAGAGGGGGGACCATGAGAGCCGTCTATGGAGCGGACACCATGCACCCCAGCTCCGCGAACCTCATCCCCCGCCGACAACTCCTCCAGCACCCGTCTCCCGCGCATCGAAGCGACGCCGTCCCCTGAGCCCATATCCCCGACACCAAGAGCCGCATGCACGTCCTCCCCGCCCGGTGCAGAAACAACATCCACATTCCCCACCGGAATCCCCATCGCCGACGCTCCACCCGAGCCACTTCCCACGTCGAAGCGGGAGCAAAAACCCTGCGCCACCCCCCTACAGGTGTAGGACCACCAACCATAGCCGCGGAGCTTGCACCACCATTGCCTACAACCTCCGCAAAAGAACGAGTATCACGTACCCCATGCGAACCTTCAACACGTCTGCGCAATGCCGGGCGCTGCGAACCCGAGCCAAGCCTGTTGTCGTCGACTGCCGCAGAATACCAGCAAAAGGACTTGCGATGACCGACCTTGCCACAGAGGAAGCACCTAGGCGGTGCATGGCACATGGAGGCGATGTGGCCTCGCGCACCACAGCGGAAGCACCGCTTTCTCGGCTTAGCATGAGAGACCTTGACCCACGCTCCAGCCACCGCCTCCGAGTCTACGTTAACCCCGCCGCCTTGCAAACCAGAGCCACCATGAGCGTCGCCATTTCCTCCGAGCACCTTCGCACCAACGGTCTTCGGTCGCCACGCCCTTCGCCCCCTACGCGCTTCGGGCGCCATCAGAAGCAAAATCGCTCTCTTAAGCTTCCAGATTATATATTAGTGATAATCATATATGGTCAACTATTGGAGTGCAGCAAGGTGATCCCCTAGACCCACTTCTTTTTTCTCTTACATTACACCCACTTATTCATGATATCAGAGACAATTGTAAAACTCCTTCTCCATGCTGGTATCTTGATGATGTATCATCAGGAACACATTGGAGGTCGCCAAGTGACATCATACAGCACATGGATCCAGAGATGGGGCTTGTTCTGAATATTAAAAAAATTGAACTTTTTGGCCTTCATGTGATGGACATAATATCCAGAAAGGACCATTTTCCGTGGATATTGGGAGGCTTGCGCTAGGAGTGAGATTATTTAGAGGTACATTGGGTAGAGACAAAGGGTTTGTTGAAGACCTGGCTATAAGGAGGACCATCAAAGCTGTTGATTTAATGCATTTACTTCCTCAGCTGGATGATCAACAAAATGAGCTTCTTCTATTACGGTCGTGTATGGGTTTAACCAAGCTCATGTTTGGCTTAAGGACATGTCAACCCGCATACATGGAATGAGCTGCTACGTGGTTTGATAAAGGTCTACGTGGAGCTATTGAGGATATTGTGGTTTGTGGAGGCCCTTTCTTTGGTGACCTTCAATGGCGGGTGGCGTCGCTACACATTAGACTCGGTGGCTTAGGTCTGCAATTAGCTATTGATGCTTCTTCATTAGAGACAAAGGGTTTGTTGAAGGCCTGGCTATGAGGAGGGCCATCAAAGTTGTTGACTTAATGCATTTACTTCCTCAGCTGGATGATCCACAAAATGAGCTTCTTCTATTACAGTCGTGTATGGGTTCAACCAAGCTCATGTTTGGTTTAAGGACATGTCAACCCGCATACATGGAATGAGCTGCTACGTGGTTTGATAAAGGTCTACGTGGAGCTATTGAGGATATTGTGGTTTGTGGAGGCCGTTTCTTTGGCGACCTTCAATGGCTTGTGGCGTCGCTACACATTAGACTCGGTGGCTTAGGCTGCAATTAATTAATTATTGATGCTTCTTCATATGCTTTCGTGGCTTCTAGAGCTCAATCTTGGGTGCTCCAAGATCACATTTTACGAGACAGTGAGATATATAGTATGAGTTCTGATTTTCTATATGCTTTGGAGTGCTTACTTGTCACTCTTCCATCTCTCTATCTTACCTATTTTGCTACCAAGGATACCATCCCTCCTAAATCCCAGAAGGCTTTGGCGAGTTCCCTTTTTAGCAAAATTGTTGAAGACACGACGGTTGAGTTTGACATGACTGTCAGACAAAAGGCAAATTTTCGCTGCTTACAAACTGATCATGCTCAATATTTCCTTCGTGCTATTCCTATTGATGGCCTTGGAATGCATATGTCCCCTATTGAGTATCGTACCATTCTCAAGTATCGCCTTATGATTCTTATATTCGCAACTGATGAGGCATGTCTGCTATGCCATAAATCCTGCCTAGATGCTTTTGGGGAGCATGCAGTTCATTGTCGTGAAATCTCAAGTTTTAAATATAGACACGATCTTGTTAGGGATGCCCTTTATGATGTAATTAGACATGCTGGGGTTGCTTCCAAGAAAGAAGCATCTATGAACTTTTTGACTGAAACACAAGAGGGGGGTCGATACTCAGATCGACATATGTCTTAATATTTGGTTGAGCTGGAGGAAAACATGCATGTGTTGATTTGACTGGAATTTCTCTATTAATGGACCCAATTAGGGGTGATTTTATTGCAGGATACGCTGCGCAGAAAGCTGCTTCAACTAAAGTTGCTAAGCATGAGAATGCTTGTATTGACAATCAACATGTTTTCATTCCTCAGGTTTTGATAGCTTTGGGTTCTTGACAACTGAAGCGGTAGAGCTCCTCAAGAGGGTCCAACAAATTATGCATAACAACATTATGGTTCCGAGGTCTGTGGATGTTGTGTTTCGAAGAATTAGATTTCCCATCCAAAAGGGATCGGCGGCGCAACTTGTTGCTCGTCTCCCATCAATCTCTCTGTAAGAAACTTCAGAATTGCAAAGAAATACATCATAAACTTATCCCTCTACTATACTCAGATAAATACAAACAAAACACCTTCTACACTGTTAGATGGCTAAGTAGATATTGTTAAAGAAAATATAATGGCTTGAGATTATTGAGACCCTAGGGCTCTTTTATATAGGAGAAAAGCCCTGGGTAAACTACAAGAGATGTACATGAAAGAAAAAGAAAGACAAAATACACATAAAGAGATATAAATATCTCAACACTCCCCCTCAAGCTGGAGCATATATGTCTTTTCAGGCTCAGCTTGTAACAACATCTCTGAAAAGAACCTCTAACAAGTTCCTTGGTGAAAATGTTAGCCGTCTGATCTCCAGTAAAAACATAGGAGGTGGATATGAGACCCTTATGGGTCATGTCTCTAGTATAGTGGCAATCCACTTCTATATGCTTGGTCCGTTCATGAAATGCATGATTATTGGTAATAAATAGAGCTGCTTGTTCGTCACATAAAAGCTGCACGGGAAGAGGAGCCTCAACAGAAAGATCAATCAAGACTGATCTAACCCACATCATCTTTGTGCTCCCCCGTGCCATGGCTTTGTAATCAGATTCTGCCCTGGATATAGCAACTACTGTCTGCTTCTCGCTTTTCCATGATAGGAGAGAGCTCCCAACAAAAATAGCAAAGCCAGAAGTAGACTTCCTGTCTCTAGGGCATCATGCATAATCTGTATCTGCACAAGCTGTCATCTCAAGAGATGTACCTTTGCTGAATATAAGACCAATACCAGGTGAAGTCTTCAAATATCTCAAAATCATATAGACAACATCCATATGAACCTTCCTGGACTGCTCCATGAACTGGCTCACCTTGTTCACAACAAAGGATATGTCTGGCCTAGTAATGGTAGCATATATGAGCTTTCCCAGCAAGCTCTCTGTATCTCCTCTTATCTACCTCCTCAGTGTCATCATCGTATAATCTCATACTCAGATCCATAGGGGGTAGTAGTAGGATTGCAACCTGTCATACCTATCTCTAGAAGACCAGTCATAAACTTCTTTTGAGTCATCACAAGACCACGTTGGTTCTTGGCGAAGTCTAATCCAAGGAAGTACCGAAGGTTGCCAAGGTCCTTAATCATAAACTACTGACCTAGGAACTCCTTGGCAGCCTGAATGCCCTGCTCATCATTACCCATGACAATAATATCATCAATACAGACTAGAATAGCAACAATACCTCTTTGTGTCCTCCGAACAAAAAGTGAATGATCCGAAGTGGATCGTACAAACCCCTTGTGCTCTATCAACTTTGAAAGCTTATGGTACCAAGCTCTCGGACTCTGCGTCAGATCGAAAATCGCTTTGTGGAGCCTACATACCTTCTGAGACTCTCCCTCAGCAGCAAACCCTGATGGCTGCTGGATATATACCTCATCTTGTAGATCTCCATATAGAAACACATTGTTCACATCAAGTTGGTAAAGAGATCAGTCCCGTAAAACAACTGATAGAAGAATGCACAATTTTGAATATCTGGCCACTAGTGAGAATATATCCTGATAGTCCACCCGTTAAGTCTGGGTGAACCCACTTGCTACAAGCCTCGCCTTGTAGCGACCCATACTGCCATCTACCCATTGCTTCATCATAAAGATCCATTTGCACCTCACAACAGAGGCACCTAGAGGAGCAGAAACAACACTCCATGTACCACGAGACTGCAAAGCGACCTTCTCCTACTCCATGGTAAGTCACCAACTACTATCCTGTATGACCTCTTAGTATGTTTGCGGGATAGTAATAGTAGAGAGTCCCACAACAAACCTCTTGTACTTCTCGAAAAGATGGTCCAAGGAAACATGCACAACTAGAGGATAAATGACACAATTACGATGCGACTTCCTCAAAGCAATAGGAACATCCAGGTCATCAGCCTCTATGCTCTCTGGTATCAGCTCCTCCTGTACAGTTTCTTGTGGAACAAGCATATCACCAGTGCCATCAGTAGAAACAATGTGTTCATTATATACCTGAGGCGTGCTGGATGACGGGGAAGGTGTATGAGCAGAGGGGCGAGTAAAGGACCTGCGAATATAAAATCGTGACAGGAACTGTGTCAGGGTAGATGGAGGTGGAGGTGGTGGATGAGGTGGAGGTGGAGATGGCTGAGACTCAACATGGGGTGTAGTTGGTGGAGATAATAGAGGTGGTGGAACAATGACATCCTCGCCAGAGTCAGTATTAGACAACCTGTCATCTGTAGGAGAAAAATACATAATAGACTCAAAAAAATGTGACATCAACACTCACATAATACTTTTTCACTACATGATCAAAACATCTATACTCTTTTTGGGTACGAGAATAACCAACGAACTCACATTTGACAACTCTTGAAGAGAGCTTGTCATAACCAAGAGTAAAATTATGGATAAATGTTACATACCCAAAGACCTTGGGAGTAAGAGAGAATAGGTCTTTCTTGAGAAACACAATCAAGAAAGGAACCTTTTCTTCAAGGACAATGGAAGGCATGCGGTTCACCAAATAATAAGCAGTGAGAACCGCATCACCCCAGAACGAATGAGGAGCTCGACTTTGAATCAAAAGAGTCCTCGTGACATCTAGAAGATGACGGTGTTTGCATTCAACATCACCATTTTGGTGCGAAGTGTAAGCACAAGAAATCTGGTGAACAATACCAAGAGATCTGAGAAAGTCAGATAGCTGTAAAGTGGAAAACTCCAAGGCATTGTCAGTGCGAATAAACTTCATATTTGCAGAAACAATGTTCTTAATTTCAATAAGAAACGATTTAATGACATGACATACTTCAGACTTATTCTTTAACAAGAAAACCCAAGATAATCTAGAAAAATCATCCACAACAATCTTATAGAACCGATGTCCCTGATGATCGGGAACGCGATTAGGACCTCAGATATTAAAATGAAACAACTCAAATGACTGACTACTGTGACGATTCGGAAATGAAGAACGACGGTGCTTCCCAAGCTGACATGCCTCACACTCCAAGGTAGTACAAGTAGAGATCAGAGGGATAACATAACATAGTTTCTGCAGAAGGTGACTGAAGCGAAGATGCCACATGAAAGGAGAAACATAGCCATAAGCAATGGTAGCAACACCAATGCACAAAAGCTGAACCAGCTTGTAAAGTCCTCTCTGCTCACGGCCACATCCAATCACCCTGCCCGTGAGTATGTCCTGAAACACAAGAGAAGATGTGTCAAATATGATATGACAATGTAAATCTTTTGTAATTTGGCTAATAGATAGCAGGTTCATCTGAAATGCTGGAGCATGCAAGATATTTTGCAGGCGCATTGAGGGAGCTAGTTCAATCTCCCCCTGACCAACACTGGGTATATGAACCCCATTAGCAATCACCACTGATCTACCGGGAGGGATAGATCTGTAAGATGTAAACTGAGCTCGATCTCCACACATGTGATGAGAAGCTCTGGAGTCTATGATCCAATCAGCCAAATCCGAAGTGCTACAACTAGAAGTGTATAAGCAATATCTGAAGAACTCATAAAAGCTTTAGCAGCAGCTGCAACATTTGAAGATTCTGCTATTGGTGTAGGCTGTTCAGTCATCATCTCTCTCAATCTAGAGATAATATCACCAAGCCTTGCATCATGAGAAGGACCGTGAGTAGTCTTTGTCTGCTCAGCTATATGGGCAGACACAAGATATCCATGCTTCGGATAACATGCCTCCTATGAATATCTTGGATGGTGACAATATGAGCATGGGCCACACTGATGTCCTCCTCGACTACGGGATCGTCTCTCCAGTAAGCAGTTGAGTACGTGCTGCATCGTACTTAGAATCAATGGAGGATAGAAAGACTCTGGTCATAGTAGCATTCTGGTATGCTTGCTGCTGCTCAGTACTGGACTTGCTGGTAGTAATGGGCTCAAAGCCATGGAGACGCTCAAACATGCCTCGAAGATGTGGTAAGTATGCATGAAGAGGCTGACCATTCTACTTGGTCAAAAAGATATCATATTGCAACTGTAGGATCTTGCTCTCATTCTTGGCTTGCCCATATGTGGCTGCTAAGATGTCCCACATAGCCTTGACCGTGGGTTGATTGGCGATGTCATTGGCAATCTCCGTGGTGAGTGTCCCGGAGAGCCAAATTCGTGCATATGCATCATCTTGCTTCCAAGAGCATTATCCTCAGTCTTGTCCGTCAGCTCGAAATCCTTCAAAATATGCTCCTTATTATGACATTGCATAAGGGTACGAAACTGCATGGACCACAACTCGTAGTTGGTCCCATACATCTTCACGAGGGGAGCCGGAACCTTGAAGGCACCGAACGAGGAAAAAACGTCACCCTTGTTCTCTGACATGATAAAAGGAATGCCGACACTCCGGAACAAAACTGAGGAGTATACTACTCTGAGCGAGTCTACACAATCACATGGAGGAGTGGTTGTACGTGTAAATTCATACAACCATCCTCGTCAATCCGTGTTGCAGTCTAGGGTCGGAAGATGTGATTTATATGTTTGAAATCACGAAATCCGAGCAAAATCAGATTGTATAGGCCTGCAGAAATGACCAAGCTGCATCCCGTAGGATGTGGTATGGCCCACAAGGCGGTGGCGGGCGGCATGGTCGCAAGGAGGAGAGGAGCCGACGACTCGCTGCGGGGAGGAAGAAGGCTCTCATGGGCGGTTCGACGGCTCGCTGCGAGAAGACCTGCGGGGAGGAGGGGCACCGCAAGTATGAGGTTTGCCAGCGGGGAGGGTTGTCGGCGATGGGGAGGGTTGCCGACGGTCGGGGGGATCATGGTTTTTTAGTGGGATATGAGAACCTCGGTCTAGGACTGTTGCTCCGATACCATATTGAAGAAAATAGAATGGCTTGAGATTATTAAGACCCTAGGGATCTCTTATACAGGAGAAAGCCTCTAGGTAAATTACAAGAGAGGTACCTGAAAGAAAGAGAAATACGAAATACATATAAATAGATAAATATCTCAACATATATCATTGATTGCCTAACATTTAGTATAATATAGCCATAAAAACATTACATATTAGGTGATTCATAATAACAAAACTTTAATATACATACATGTAAATTTACAATACATGAGCAAAACCTTAATCGACATATATTAAAATATTAGACGGTACATTGTTATATACTCATGAAAACAATACATGAGCAAATCATAAAACATTGCATATACATACTGCATTGCAATTGTATGCAAAAGCATTGCATATTCTTACAATTGAATGGAGGGAGAGGCAAAGCTACGAAGGTGAGCCTCCGAATGAGAGGATTGGAGAGTTGGAGCTGCTGGAGGTAGAGCCACCGAGCTGCTGAAGCAGTATGTGGGGGCATATAAGGGATATACAGGGTATATGCGAGCTGCATATGCTCTTAAGACGCACAATGCATTGATTCATAAACTTGGTTCGGTCTACACACCTCATGGGCATATGCGGCCCGTACAGTTAATTTCTTGAACACCGGATATTCCTAGTCTAATATTTAATATTTAAACTATTAGGTAATAGCAATGAAGGTGTGAATAACTCAAACAACTTAGTATAAGTTTTGAATGAGATCAACACTTTTACTCATTATTACATATCAAATTCCATATCTACACATTATGCATGTAAAGAAAATCAACACAACAATGTTCATATTTTATAATACCAACAAAGCACAATAAGCAAACAACTTTCCTTAAATATATATGGAATTATGTGATCATCTTATTTTGTGTCCATATTTCTTACTTCGGATTAGTTTTTGATCTTATTTTATACATTGATTCTTGATGTAGGTTTGGTTATGATTAAGAAATATCTCTTTCATTGTGCATATGAAACTAAATAGAAATAGAAAGTTTATTAGTGAAAACTCCGAAAAATGAGGTGCAATATAATATCAATTAAAGTAGTCGAGTCATTACATGATATATAATGATGCTAAATAGAGAAAAATGATGTATAAATGGTTATATATAGTTCTAATGCCTTAATATAATATTTAGAATGACATGCAAGTGATTTTCTCAGTCTTGTCTTAATTTCCATAATATTAGAACTTGGTTTTTTTCTTATTGTAGTTGTTTTCTTCTTAAAGTTGAGACTTACGTCTCGACTGCCTCGAGGCTTACGTCTTTCCTCGATGATGGGAAAATCCCCTCACTACGGCTCACACTTTTTAAAACCTTGGGTAGAAATTGCCATATAATAATGTTAGATTTGGTCACGCATGATGCTTATTGTATGAGGTATAATTGAGAAGACATTTTTATCCTATAATGCGTATAATATATTCTTTTATAGATGGCAACATTTCAAAATGCCGTGGGATCACATCAATTCTTAATATTTATGTGACATCTTTGGATTTGGTCACTGATACGAAACCTGACTTTATTCCTTTTGACATGGTAACCCAGGATGTGACTGCGTGCGATGCTGTTAGCAAATAGTAGGCTCCATTTTATTGGCACGCTCTCATTGGGGGGAAAATGTTGAGTAGAAGCTCACTGGTTGGAAGACACCATGCTGTTTTAAGAGATGGACGTCTGGTGCTTATAAAGTTAGTTCTTTCTGTAATCTAGGTTTTCTTCCTCTTTCACATTTGCTGCCAACGGGTTGCAGAGTCGTCCAGAATCTTTATTGAGTCGTTTCTTTTGGTCATCTTTAAGGAAGGCCTCAGGTATTTAATGTGGTTTAAAATTAGGGAAGAAATTTTGAAGGGTGAGATGAGAGGAAATTTGGGTGAAGAGATGAGGAGCAATCCAAGTTGCACGAGGAGGGAAGAAGATTGGTGAGGAGAGTGGATCAAAAATTGAAGAGGAGAAATAGAATTCAAAGAAGGAAAACGGATAAAGCTAAAGGCCAGATCGAATGTACTTTCATTTCATGTGTATCATATTTGATACTTACAAGAAGCTAATAACTTGAAATCCATATTTGTTTTTTTTATAAAGGGTCTTCGATTATCATAGAATACTTGGGATCTGTTTTGCAACTTGATGGAGAAATTGATGGAGATATTACTCAAAGAATAAATTTAGGTTGGTTAAAGTGGAGAGGAGAGTCTACTTTTCTTTGTGATAAGAAAATCCCTTTGAAAGTTAAAGGAAAGTACTACAAAGCAGCCATGCGACCTGCTATGCTTTATGGATCAGAATGTTGGCCTGTGAACCATAGACATGTGCAGAGAATGATAATAGCAGAGATGAAAAATGCTAAGGTGGATGTGCGGCAATACACGAAAAGATCGGATTTCGAATGATGCGATTAGAAGGAAAGTTGGTGTAGCTATGATAGAAGAGAAGATGAGAGAAAACCGTTTAAGATGGTTTGACCATTTGCAAAGGAGGTTGGTTGATACACCTGTTAGAAGATGCGAGATTTGAGATGCTGAGCCGGTTAAGAGAAGGCGAGGAAGGCCAAGAAGTGTTGGAATGAGACTCTCCGAAGGGATCTTAGTTATTTGGATTTAAGCCTGAGAATGACCCAAAATAGATCTGAATGGAGGTAAAAAAATCCATGTAGCCGATCCTATTTTATTGTGGGAAAATGCTTATCTGTTGTTGTGTCTTCGATTATCAATTTAATTGGGAATGCGTGAATTTTTTTGGCTAAGGAGCCGCAACTGTGGTTACCTTTATGGCAAGAAACACTAGAAGGGAAACAATATGGTGATGTGACTCGACTTTTTAAGGTTGAATAATTGGGGTGACCACTTTCGAGTTAAAGATACCGTTGTAGATGTGGTCGGAGGTGCCCTTGGTGCTGGAACTCACTCTGGCCCAACCTTTGGTCATCTCCTTTGGATCGTTCTCATGCCATTGGTCACAATCGGTGTGTCATCAAGGGAGTTGATTCTGACTGCTACCCTGGATCTGAAGGTTCGACTTTCATCACGTTGGGGAGATGTGACTGTAGGCTTATGTCTTGGTTGGTGCTTATCTGTCCATGCCAAGATCTGATGGTGCTCGGTGTTGAGGGCTGTGACTAGGGGAAGAAGCTAAGGAAGAAGGGAGGCCACACCTTGCACTCAAGACCCCATTTACAGTTGGAGGGAACATATATGATCAACGTCTATATCCGAAAGCGACCACATACGCAACTTGTGATGTCCCCCTTATCGCCGATTGAGCATGCAATCATCGCTCCTGGACTCGATGCCCCTTTCTGATAGGAGGTGGCAAGAGATGCAGTTGGTAGTACACAACTCAGGGAAATGGATTGTTGATCAATGAAGAACATCTCGTGGAATGTCAGGGGTCTGGGAGACCTGGCAAAGAGGGGCGGTGAAGCGTCTTCTCTTAGATTGGCATGGGGATATCATCTTGTTACATGAGACGAAGATTCAATATTGTAGGAATCAGTTGTGGTCCTTGGTAGGGGAGACTTATCTTTCGGAGTACAGAGCTTTACCAATCGTTGGTAGTGCTGGTGGGTTATTTGTTGCTTGGTGTAGGGACCTATTTCTTTGCGAGGCTGAGCTATTGGGTAATCACGTGATCTTAGAGTTATTGAGGACAAGAGGACATGGTCCTCCATTGCATTATCTTGTGCTTATGGCGTAATCGATCACCAGTTGCGGCTGCAACCTTGAGCGGATCCGAGGGTTGCTGGATGCCTCTTCCTCTCGGTCGGTTGGTTGGTCGGAGGCGACTTCAACATCACTCTCCTTTCTGCGGATCGACTTGAGTCCCATGGGGGCAAGATTTGGGGTCGGCTGACATCTTGGCCATGGTGAACGGTCTCTAACTCGACGTTCTGGACTCGCGAGACTGCACCTACACTTGGCGTAGTTCACGCTCCAGGTCTAGATTGGATATTTTCCTTGTTTCTACGGATTTGTTGATAAAGTTTCCGTTGAATAGGGTATACACGCTACTGCGTTCTAGATATGACAACATGCCGATCATGTGGACATATGGGGAGGAGAACCTCCCCTGCTCTTTTTTCAGGTTTGAGAAGTCGTGGCTCTTAGAGGATGGATTCTGTAGATGGTGAAGAACTTCTGGATGTCGTGGGAGGGGGAGGGGTTGGCAACTTGTCGCCTCTTCTCTAAGCTAGAAACGCTTATAAAGGGACTTAACGAGTTCAAGAAGGAGAACAGTGAGAGCCGCGCTGCCTGCCGTTGTGGGGTGTAGATGGTGATTGTTGACATGGATAGAAGGGAGGACACTGGGGAGCTGTCTCAGCTTGAGCTATTAGAGAGAGATGCGAATCAACGGATCATTTTGGAGGACAAAAAGCAGAAGGTGGAGTGATGATAGAGGTCTAGGCAAATATGGATCAAGGAGGGGGATGCGAACACTAGATTCTTTTATACGGTAGAAAATAGGTGGTGCTGTCGCAACTTCATCCACACCTTCTCGGTGGAGGCGGAGATACGGGAGGGTGATCGAGAGGCGGGTAAGGCAGCTGTCCAGTGCTTTCATCGCATGACCCGCCAGATGCCCAACGGAGGATGGAGATGGCTTAGGGAGGGGGTTCTTACTCTCTCACACAACCAGCAGACTGTGCTTATTAGAGGTTTCTCGTTGGATGAGATCAGGACGACGGTCTGGAAGCTTAATACAGAGGGGGCATCATGCACTGATGGGTTCCTCGTATTGTTCTACAATGAGTTCTGGGACATTGTTCATAAAGATTTGATGAGGGTGATGAGTTAGTTTGTGATGGCCAACCACGAGTTTAAAGGATCAACAAAGCGCTGCTTTTCCTCTTGCCCAAGAGGGGGGGGGGTAGAGAGAACTGATGACTTCCGTCCCATAGCGTTGTCCACTGCGGTATATCTGATTGTTGCCATGGTCCTGTCTAACCGATTGAGTTCTGTGTTGGAGATCACGGTTACGCCGGGGCATTTATCATTCATACCTAATTACGTGATGATGGATACTATTGTGATGGCGTCTGAGATGGTTGGTGATTGGAAGAGAAGGGAGCTGAAGGGGTTGTTGTGGAAAGTGGATTTCTCTAAGGCTTATGATTGTGTTGATTGACAATTCCTCTGGTCAGTGCTAGCAAAGCATGGTTTCCCACAAACTTGGATATCTTGGATGAAGATATGCGTTACTACCTCTTCCCTTTCGATGTTGGTGATTGGGCACCGATGGTGATTTCTTTCAGCCACAGAGAGGCGTTTGTCAGGGATGCCCCCTGATGTCGTTGTCTTTTGTTCTCGCGGCAGATGTGCTTGCCACCATGACTGCGCAAGTGGTGCGAAGGGGTAGAACCACGAGCATTACTTGAGGGGATATCTCCATCTCCATTCTACAATACATGGACGATACCTTCTTCTTTGTTGAGGGGGGATGCGCAGAGGTCAGGGTCAGGGCAATGAGCGTCATGTTGGACATCTTTGGAGAGTTCTCCGGTTTGGTGGTGAATAGACCGAAGTCTACTTTTGTGCCCTTTGGGTTCTCTAAGTCGGATATTGAGGAGTGCGTTGGGGTCATTGACATGCCGCGTGGGACTTTACTGCTCGTGTACCTTGGCTTTCCACTTACTTGTGACAGGTTAACACAGGCGGACTGGGCACCGGTGATTGAGACACTTGAGCGCAAGCTGGCGGGGTGGAAGGCCTCGTGTCTGTCTCGTGGGGGGAGACTGATGCTGCTGAAGGTAGTCCTTGCTACCATACCTATCTTTTTCATCTCCGCTCGGATTCTTCTTGTGGGTATTCGCAAGCGAATGGATGCTTGAATGCATCTCTTCTTCTGGGGAATGAACATCGGCAATCGAAAGGGATTCACTTGGTGAATTGAGAGACGATTACTTTGTTGCAGGATCGGAGGGGGGGGGAGCTTGGCATTCTCAGACTGGAGGAGATGAACAAGGTGCTTTCGCTGTGGGTGGCTCGTTTATAGGGGCTGAGGAGGACCTTCCCTACAGACTCATTAGAGACATCTATGGCATTTATGCTCAACCGTTGATGGGGGCCTCCTCCCCTCACCTAGCCTCGGCTTTTTGGAAGGTGATTTCCATGGTTACTAAGGAGATCCCTTCGCGAATGTGTCCGACACTGGGAAATAGGGACTCTTTTATGTTCTAGAAGGACAACTAGTCTGGCAAAGGTTCGATGGAGGAAAACTTTCTGCACTTGTACTCGTTGGTGGAAAATCACGAGCTACTCGTTAGGGAGGCCTAGGTTGACGATCAATGGATGTTGTGTTTTATGTCGCCTCTTCGGAGCAGTGTTTGCATGAGTTTCGGTGCCTATTTAATATGATTGCAGATTGCTATAGTTCGTCTGAGGTCCGTGGCCATTGGATGTGGAGTGACGATTATTTCACTACGAAAAAGGCATACAAGGAGTTGTCCTCCAGTGTGACGTTTGATCTGGACATCTTGGAGCGTGACTGCAATCTGATCTGGACGTTAAAGTTTCCCCCTCAAGCTGAAAATCTTCCTATGGCTACACAACCGAGAACGGATTCTGACCAAGGTCATCGGTGCTAGTCCAGGGGGACAACTTAGTTTGCTCATTGTACGGGAACGACAATGAGGACCTGGATCACCTCTTCTACTCTTGCACCTGCATCCATGAAGTTTGGGTTGCTGTGAATGTCCTGTGGATTGATGTCTCCTCCCACATTGGATTTTGGAGCTCGCTAGTGGCCAACCAATTCCGATCCATGGAGGAGCTATTACGCCCTATTGCCGCCATTTGGGTGATCTGAATGTCGTGCAACGAGACCATTTTTTGGTTGGATAGGTTTTATGTTGACAATGTAAATTTTTTGGCTAGATCTCTACTCGAGACCTGACAGTTGTAAGTGTTATTATCTTATTAATTTATATGGGGTGGACACCTCTAGAGTGTTTCCCCTTAGGTTGAATAAGAAAAAACAACAACAACAAAGCGTTATCCCGCATTAAGTAGGGTCGGCTATATGGATTCTTTGCCTCCATTCAGATCTATCTTGGGTCATTCTCGAGCTTAGATCCAAAAAACTAAGATCCCTTCATATAGTCTCATTCCAACACTTCTTGGGCTTTCCTCGCCATCTTTTAGCAAGCTCAACATTCCAAAACTCACATCTTCTCATCGGTGTATCCGCTGCCTCCTTTGCAAATGGCCAAAATGCCTTTAGCGATTTTCTCGCATCTTATCCTCGATCGGAGCTACACCAACTTTCCTTCTAATGGCATCTTTCCGAATCCGATCTTTACGTGTGTGTCCACACATCCATCGTAGCATTTTCATTTCTGTTACTGCCATTCTCTGCACATGTCTATGGTTCGCAAGTCAACATTCAGATCCATAGAGCATTGCAGGCTTCACAGTTGCTTTGTAAAAAATTTCTTTGATTTTCAAAGGAATTTTCTTATCACAGAGACCAGTAGATGCTCCTCTTCACTTCAGCCAACCTGCATTTATTCTATTTGTAACATCTCTATCAATTTCCCCATCATGTTGCAAAATAGATTCCAAGTATCTAAAAGAATCTCTCTTCTGAATGTTATCATCACCAATCTTATCCCCGATTCCTTCACCATTGCTGCCATCAAAAGTACACTCCATATATCCAGTCTTAGCCCTATTTATATGAAATCCTTTAGTTTCCAATGCATGTGTCCAGATCTCAAGCTTTTCATTTACTTTATCTCTAGTCTCAACAATCAATACAATATCATCAACAAATAACATACACCAAGGTATCTCATCTTGAATGTGACTTGTCAACTCGTCCATAATCAAAGTAAAAAGGAATGGACTCAGAGTTGAACCTTGATGCAGAGCAATGTCGATGTCAAAATAGTCAGTCTTCCCAGACTGTATCCTTACACAAGATAAAGTCCTATCATACATATCTTTTATGAGGTTAATGTATAGGACATGTACTTGTCTCTTCTCCAAAACTCTCCACAATATCCCCCATGAGACAGAATTATAAGCCTTCTCTAAATCAATAAAAATCATATGGAGGTTCTTCCTTTTAGCTATGTAAAACTCCGTTGTTCTCCTCAGCAAGTGGATGGCTTTCATAGTTGAGTGACCTGGCAAGGTTCAGAAAGTCGGTATACGGTATTCGTTCGGTCAGGCGGTCCCGAGCGAGTAAGCAGATATGCGGAAGTATATGCGGATTATGTGGTTTGCATTAAAAAATATTAAAGATATGCTCTTAATTGTGATGTCAGAGACATACTTTTAAAAATAAAAAAGGCACCACAATAAAAAGCTACATAGTTCATTTAGATATCAAAATATGTTTCTGAATGTAGAATGTTCAAATATATAAAGTTATAAACCTGCTTCTAAATTCTAATCTAAATCATCTTCAAAATTGATTGTTGGAATGTCATCATCATCGCCTTCTGAGTCACTCATAAATTCTTCTTCTTCGTCCAAAGTTGGCAAAGCTTCCGTATTTCTTTGGCTCCTATTCTCAACAAATTCTTCTGCCCCACTTGCTTCTGCAACCAAGTTCCATGTGAGCCCTGACCCTTGGAAGATTTCTTCTTCTTCTTCTTCTTCACTGGCACCAATCCAATCCATAACATGTGTTCTGTCCTTTGAAACAAATGGATCTCTCCCAGTTAGTGATCGACGCTCTTTTAGCTTTGAATTGAATTTTACAAAAACCAAATCATTCAATCTCTTGGTTTCTAGTTTGTTCCTTTTTTTGGTGTGAATCTGCATTAAGAATATATAAAATAGATCATAAATTACAATCACTTAATGAATATATTCAATTGTACATCCAAATGGTGATAGTTATACCGCTGCAAATGAGCTCCAATTCCTCTCACAGCCAGAAGAAGAGGATGTCAACTTCAAAATTCTCAAAGCCATTTCTTTCAAATAAGGTGTTTGAGAACCATATAGCAACCGCCAATGAGCTACAAGAGATTAGACAGTTAATTTCTTGTAAAATAATAAACCTAACTTAAGAACTTTTACACCAATAATAAAGTTGAGATATATTACCAGGATTGAAATCATCATCATTAGTGGATCTTTGTCTGACAGCCATTGGCTTTCCAAACGCTCCTTCTCCCCTTCGATAAATATGAATTTCTTTCTTCGTGATGGCATCCTGAATCTCTAACTCAGGATAAAAAATCTCTATGCATTCCATTAAACCATCAACGACGAAGCTATCTTTAGAAATTGCATCGCTATCCCTATAAAAATAATAGGGATTAAGATAGAAAGCTGCAAAATGGAGGGGGCTATCCAATCTTCTTTTTGTCTTCAAGGTAGTGGCATCTATAAAGGGCTTGTATGAATGTCAACATCTTTAAAAATAGCCTTTATTTCATTTTTTGCATCCTCCAATCCTCCATAAACGAAGCCCATTGATGGCTTCCTTTCTCCATCAACAATACGTAAGAGGTGGACAAGTGGAGAGAAGATCTTCAGCGTCAAGGATACTTGGCTCCAAAATGATGAACTGAGGACAACGGATGCATCCACCTCACCTTTTCTTGTTTTTGACCACTTACACTCCCTCCACTCATCAGAAGAGAACATCAACCGTAATTTCTCCTTCTTGTCCATTACGCTCTGTAGTGTAAGGAAAGTGGTGGCAAATCTTGTTTGCCCTGACCGAACAATTTCACCCTTCTGGGTGAACTGTCTCATCAAGCTCAAAGTCTTTGCATGACTGTAGATAAAGAGAGTGAGAGTTCTAGCCTTAGTAATGCAATTTTTTATCTTTGATTCCTTACCAATCTCCTCAAGTACAAGATCAATGCAATGAGCCGCACATGAAGACCAAAATATCCTCGGATATTTGGTCTTAAGAAGCCTCCCAGCTGCCATATTTGCAGAAGCATTGTCAGTAACAACTTATACAACATTGTCTTCTCCAACATCCTTGATACACTCCTCTACTAGAGAAGAGATGTATTCAGCCGTGTGAGAATCAACAGATGTGTCAACAGACTTCAAAAAAGTTGTGCCCAAGTCACAGTTCAGACACAAGTTCATAATGCTCCTTCCCCTCATATCAGTCCACACATCGGTCATTATTGAACAACCATTGTTCTTCCATGATTCATTGTGATGCTTTAAATATTCCTTTGTTTCATCCACTTCCTCCTTCAACAAAGTTTCTGTAATTTCATAGTATGAAGGTGGTTTGTATCCGCTTCCGTATTGTCCAATTGCCTCACACATTCGGATAAAGGAATTCTTGGTCACCACATTGAAGGGAATGTCAGCATCATAAAAGAATTTTGCCACAAACTTGATGACGCATGCACGCTCCTCTTTGGCTAAGGCATCTTTAATCACCGTCTATCGCATTGTTGCACCCAAAGACACATCATCTTCAGAAACACGAGGTCTTTTTGCATCGCCCCCTCCTTCATATGGCTGGTTAGAAGATCCGTCAGATGCTTTGATTGTTACTTCCTCCCGTAGTTCTCTCAAACTAACAACTTTCTCATTCTTCTTTTTCATAATATCTTCTATATAATCTCTAATTTCCTTCTGGACATTTGCATCGGCCTTTGGACATGCCTTCGTGTTTCCCTTGATGTGTGCAAGATGTTGTTTCATTCTATTGATGCCTCCCTTTATGACCTTACAGCACAAGCGACACGCAACCGTGTTCGAATCGGTTCTTTCAACAAGATATGCATATTTCCACCCTGGATCGGTAGATCCAGGTGGAACATAGGAAGTAGATTCTGCCGTAGTAGGTGTGGAACAAGTGGCCATAACAACTGACCTAAACATGACACAAAAATCATGTGTCATTAAAAATAAGCACAAAATGTAATCTTATCAAGAATGTATGTATACATGTGTTTTGCAAGAAGTACACAAATAATAATGGACATTTTCAGATCACTTGCAATAGATGCCTGGCAAGATTTTGTGAACATATAATTTAACGCGTGAACCTCCAAGATCATATGATTGCTGCAGTCCCCAAACAAATGGAAGAAAACATTGAAATGTGAGTATAGGTCATCTCTAATGGTTAAGATTGCTCTCACGGATTAATTTTATACCAAACAGGCAACCAATAGAACTATGATACATCCTAATACAAGTCCTCTCCAAATTTTGAAAATTTCCTACTATACTCAAGCCCACAAGTGAGCAACTCGGACAAATGATCCAAATAAGATGAAGTTTTTAGCATAAATATAACTTGATTCCAACCGTGACAGAGCATATAAACTCAAACCAAAATTAGCACCCATTTGCTTTTTAATCCACCCAATATAAAATAATCATCAACTCAAAATGACAACATTAGCAGCAGGCAACCAACAACTAAATCAACATATATTGAAAGAAAAAAAATGCGCATTAGCAGCAGACAACCAACAACTAAATCAACATATATTGAAAGAAAAAAAATGCACAAAAAGATTAAATATATACTTATTACTCACAGTGAATCAGTGATAAGAGGCGGAAATGCAGTTGCAATACGGAAAGCGGGAGGAGGAGATGTGGGCGAACGCGCAGCTGCAGAAGGCACGAGGAGGAGATACGGGTGAACACGCAGGCGGAAGGCGGAAGGCAGGAGGAGGAGGTGAGGGCGACGCGCAGGCGGAAGGCGGAAGGCGCAACGCAGGCACGGTGGAAGCTTTGAGGCTCACGAAGGCGGAGGTTGAGGGTTTCGTCGAGTTCCAGAAAATTTCGAAGGGGGGGGGAAGCGAAAGGGCAAAAACAGAACGCAAGAAATCCTTTTGGTTACTCGGTCGGATCCTTAAATGGATATGCCGCATGTAAGACCGCATGAACGGCCGCATATGCAGTTTATGTGCCCCATTTGTGCGCTTGGGCCGCATATAGCTGCATATAGCATATGCGGTTCGGCTGGGTGCCCGCATGCGCATATGCGGCCGCATATGCGGCCGCATGGGCCGCATTTCTGAACCTTGCGACCTGGCATGAATTCGAATTGGTTTTCTTTTACTTTGGAAATTTGCCTCAACCTTCTTTCGATTACACGTTCCCAAATTTTCAAAGTGTGACTCATCAACTTGATATCTTTGTAATTTGAACAATTTAGAATGTCTTTTTGTTCTTATAAAAAGGCACCGCGATGCTTCTCCTCCATTTTCAGGTATTTTCTTGCTTTGCCAAATAATATTGAATAAATTTGTAAGACAAGTTAAACCACGCTCATCTAAAACTCTCTAGTAGAGATATTTGTATGTTCCTATGTACCTTTTCTGTTATTATATTTCTTTATGTCTATCTTATGTAATTTACCCATAGGTCCCTCCTCTATATAAGAGAGCCTAAGGTTTTCGAGAAAAAACAACTCTCATTTTTTCCAACATGGTATTGGAGCGGTGGTCCTAGACTTGAGCTCTCGTACCCAAAATCCTAACCCTAGCCACACCCTCCCCCCCATCTCCGTGCGTTGCTGCCACCACGCGTGCCACCCACCATGCGCACCGCCTACCTCCGCGCACCGACCTGTTATTTTATTTCTTTATGTCTATCTTATGTAATTTACCCATAGGTCCCTCCTCTATATAAGAGAGCCTAAGGTTTTCGAGAAAAAACAACTCTCATTTTTTCCAACATGGTATCGGAGCGACGGTCCTAGACTTGAGCTCTCGTAACCCAAAATCCTAACCCTAGCCACACCCTCCCCCCCATCTCCGTGCGTTGCTGCCACCACGCGTGCCACCCACCATGCGCACCGCCTACCTCCGCGCACTGACCAGTGCGCCACCGCCCCGCGCGCAGCCGCCCTGTGCGCTACCCCGCGTGCCGCCCCAGTGTGTCGCCTCTTCCGCATGTAGCACCTTCGCACGCGGCTCGCCCTCTAGCCGTTGCCGCCTTCTCTCGAGGCCACCTTTCCGCCGCCACTGTGCGGCACGATCTCCATCATGGGCATCGGTTCCTCCGTTTATTTGATGGATTTGGGTGCATAAGTCTACATATGAATTCAAATCCATGTATGTTTGTGTAGACATTCACTCTTTGGTCTACAAAACCCTAGTCTTCTACATTCGACAATATATCTGAGAACAAAGTCGATGTTTCCACCACAGACGCTTTCAGAGGTCCAATGCATATTGTCAAAATGGACGGGACAAACTATGAGCTCTGGACTATGCTGTTCATGAACCTTATGAAGTCGAATGGTAAGGAAGACATTCTTACCGAGGAGGAGCCGATGGAGAAAACTGGGGTAAACGCCTCGTGGGAGGCATGCAATAAATATTCCAAAGTTTGGCTCTCTGGTACATTGACGATTGAAATCGTCAATGATGTGTTACATCAGCCTATGACTAAGGCGATGTCGGATATCCTCAGCAACATATTCTCAAGCGAGGAACGAGACGAAGATCCTCCAATTCCAGCATGATATATTCACTATTAAGCAGAACGAATACCCCCTTCATTCGTTGTATGCATCCCTACGTGGGATGTTTAAGAAGGTCCACAGCTCCATGCCGCTAACGACGATTTCAGAGTAGCAGAAGACATATAAGAGTGCTACCTTGGTTGGTGTATTCCTAGCAACTCTTGATCCTGAATATGATGTTACTCGCTCCCAGATTCTAGCAGATGCCACTATTCCTCCCATGGAGGAAGCGTTCTGCAGGCTCAGCAGGATTACTATTCCATCCACAACCACCAGACATACTTCTTCAGCTATGGCAGCCTCTCGTGGAAGAGGAGGCTCTTCTTCTTTTCGTTGACGCAGACCTCACTGTAGAGGAGGTCGCATTCGTTGGCCATGTACGTACTGTCACCGTCCAGGACATATCGAGGATGCATGTCATTCCAAGCATGTTTTTCCGGCTTCAGCCCGTGTCACAGAGCAGGTTGAGTCTCCTGCTGCTCCTACTTCTTATCAGAGGTTTGATGACTTCGTAGCTAGAATGCGGGATATCATGCCTCCTGCTTCTTCACCATTTCCAGGATGTCATTTAGATGTCGCACCCTCGGCATCTGCCAGTACGTCTGCTACATCTAGTACCTCAGGTAGTACTTTTGCTTTTGCATCCTATCACATATCTGACATTACTGATTGGACTATGGATTTTGGGGAAACACACCATTTATGCAGGGACAGAGATCAGCTTACAGCATATAGACAGGTTCCACCAGGGAGAACTGTTGTGATTGCAGATTGGACACATTCCCCGATCACTGGATAGTGGGATATTTGTTTGACGCCTTCGATGCGTCTGCAGAATGTGTTACATGCTCCTAATTTCTCTATGAATTTGTTATCCATTATTCAGATTACAAAGAAATTGCACTGTAGAGCTATTTTGACCCATCGTCCCTTGTTTTTCAGGACATTCTTACGGATAGAGTGATTGGGTGTGACCATGAGCAGGTTGGTCTTTATCGCCTGGTCCGAACTCCCTATGCTGGCGTATCCTCTTATGCAACATGACCAATTTCTCCTTATACCTAGCACCTACAGTTTGGTCACACCTCTCTCTCCAGAAGATGTGTCCTATGTTGCCGCAGATTTCACCAGGGTCTTCTTTCCAGTACGAGGCATGTCAGTTGGGAAAGCATCATCACCTTGCTTTTCCTAGTCGTCAGAGTCGAAGCAGTAGCTCCCTTTTTGAGTTATTTCATATTGACATTTGCTATGGATGATTTTTCTCATTTGTCATGGGTATTTCTTTTGAAAAATAAATCTGAAGCAGGGGATGTGATCAAACCTTTTATCAATGAAGTGCAAAATGTTTTCTCTAACTCCGTGAAATTTGTGCAGACTGATAATGCTTTGGAGTTCTGTACTCGTGCTCTATCACTTTCTTTCATCCCATGGAATTATTCATCAAACATCTTGTGCTCACACTTCTCAATAGAATGGTGTTGTGAAGAAAAAGTATCGTCATTTACTTGACGTCACTCGGACTCTTCTTATTCAGAGTTGTTCCCTACTATCGTTTTGGGGTGATGCAGTTCTTACCGCATGCTACTTGGTGAATCGCATGCCATCGTCTGTCTTGGGTGAGAAAATTCCATTCATTATTGTTTTCCCTGAGAAGGAGTTGTTCTCACTTACTCCTCGTGTGTTTGGTTCTGTTGCTTTTGTTCACTAGTTGATTCCATGTCTCGACAAGCTTTCTCCTTTAGCTGTCAAATGTGTGTTTGTTGGGTACTCCGGGACCCACAAGGGATACCGATGTTATGATCCATTGCGCACGAAATGCTATATCAGTGCTAATGTCACATTTTTGAGTCTGTGATGTATTTCTCTCCTACAGGTGATAGGTTGGCTTCATTAGACATGATAAGGTTTACATGCCACGCTCTCCTACGAGTCAATCACTTCCTCCTCCTGTGTCTGTGGTTCCACCACCGCCACCACCACTCCACCACCCCCTCCTCCACCCCTCCTACTACCCAGTCGCATATGCCCATTGTTCCACCATTAACTGAATTCTATACTCGTCGGACTGCTTCTGCTCATGGTCATCGCCTGTCATCAAGTATGCCCCAGGTTTGTTTTGATAGCATGGTTTCTAATGATGGATCTAGAGATATATCTTTTTTTTTGAATAAGAAAACGGGGGAGTCCTCCCAAGGCGGGAGTCACGACACCAAAGTATCTAGAGATATATCTTTGCAGGAATCATTGCAGGAGAATAGCCAATAGATGGAGGAGGTTCCATTGACCTGGATTTAAACATTGCAGTTCAGAAGTAGAAGCGGTCTTGTGCTTCATACCCTCTTGCTTCTCTGATCTCTTTTCATCATCTGACAGGGGAATTTCAGAGATTTGCAGTGGCTCTATCTGCTGTGGACATTCCACGGAATTATCAGGAGGCCTTGAAGGAGTTATGGAGGAAGAAATAACTGCGTTGTAATCACGTGGTGCCTGGAGTTTGGTATCTGCTCCCCCTGGAGCGTCTGTTGTCAGTTGCAAATAGATGTTTACTATTAAACATCATGCAAATGGGAGCCTTGATCGCTACAAGGCAAGATTAGTGGCACGGGGATTTACTCAGACCTACGACGTGGATTACTTGGACACGTTTTCTCCAGTGGCTTGTCACTCTACTCTCCATGTCCTACTTTCAGTTGCAGTAGTACGTGATTGGCCTTTGTTTCAATTAGATGTTAAAACTACCTTTTTGTATGGAGATCTACATGAGAAGGTTTACATGCAACAACCTCCAGGGTTTACTGCTAAGGGGGAGTGTCAGCAGGTTTATAAACTCCATAAGGCAATATATGGCCTTAAGCAAAGTCCAAGGGCATGGTTTCAAAAGCTCTTGGATTTGATTGAAAGGCAATGATTCAAGAGATCAAATGCAAACCCTTCACTCTTTGTGCAGGTAACATCTAGAGATACAGTTGTCATTATGGTCTATGTAGATGATATACTTGCTACATGAGATGATGTGCATGGGGTCAAGATGGCAAAAGAATTTCTGGTCGTCAGTTTGTTACCAAAGATCTTGGCACCCTAAGGTATTTCTTAGGGTTGGAATTTGCTAGGAATACACAAGGTCTTGTGATGACCCAAAGGAAGGATGTTACATACATGCTTGTTGAGACAAGCATGATTGGGTGTCGACCATCTACTACTCCTATGGACCCCATCATGAAGTTATGTGATGATGATACAGATGAGGTCGACAGAAGGAGATATAGAGAGATGGAGGGAAAGCTGCTCTATATTACTATTACTAGACCCGATAGCTCCTTTGTAGTGAGTTGGGTGAGTCAGTTCATGGAGCAACCCTCACAGGTTCACATGGATGCTATATACATGATTTTGAGATATTTAAAATCCTCTCCAGGTGCAGGATTACTATTCGGAAAGGAGCAACTCTGTCTATGCCTGCATGTGCGGATGCATATTATGCAAGATGTCCTAAGGATAGGAAGTCTACTTCAGGCTTCACTGTGTTTGTTGGCAGTTCTCTTGTGTCTTGGAAAAGCAGGAAACAAACCTTGGTGGCTAGATCAAGTGCTGAATCTAAGTAAAGGGCTATGGCCCAAGCAAGCACATAAATGATGCGGGTTCGAGCAGTATTAGCAGATTTGCATATAAATGTACCTCTACCCATGCAGCTACAATGTGATAATCAGGCTGCTTTATTTATTGCGAATAATCCTGCATTCCATGAAAGAACTAAGCTGCCACTATACTAGATATATGATTCAGAAGGGTTTGATTTCTACCTTTCATGTCAGTTCAGGAGAGCAAACAACATGAATCTTTACTAAGGCATTACTTAGGGGGCCATTTCAGAAGTGTTTATCCAAGCTGAGCACGATCGATATTTATGCTCCATCTTTAGAGTGAGTGTACATATATTTCTATGTTCCTATTTACCTTTTCTGTTATTTTATTTCTTTATGTCTATCTCATGTACTTTACCCATAGATCTCTCCTCTATATAGGAGAGCCTAGGGTTCCTGAGAATAAACAACTCTCATTTTTCCCAACATCTCCAAACTTCTATAGGAATATCATCAGATCTTGCACCTTTCCCATGTCTCATAACCTTCAAAGCCTCCTCTACTTCCTTCCTTTGTATTAGTCTATAGCTTGCACGATTCAAGTAACTTTCACTACAAGCTATATTTCCCAAAGTAAAAAAGAAAGAAAAAACTGTGCATCCAAGGTACATACCTCGCCTCGCCTCATGACCACCTTGGTCATTTAAGGTGCATGCTTCGCTAAAACTACCTAAGGCATCAGCCTCGGGGCTAAAAAGTTGCACCTCACCTCGAGGTGTATGCCTTGACTGCCTTGAGGCTAACCTTTTCTATGCCCATGGGATTAAGATTTGGTTAATTTTGCAAAACTTTTGTTGAAATTTTGATTTCTTCATCACACTGATTTGAAACCCCTTATGTTTACCCTTTCTAAGAATTCTCTGATATGTAAGCAAAATTTGATTTGAAACCCCTTATGTTTTCCCTTTCTAGGAATTCTCCGATATCTAAGCAAAATCTCAACGAAGTGGGTGAAATTTCGTGGATTTTGATGACATTTCTCATTATTTAAGCATATTTTTGCTGTTTATAAGAAAAGAGTTATTTGTGGCGCTTCTTTATTGAGTGTTCTTGCTCTTCGAACAAGCATGGGATCCACATTTTCTATATGACCATAAATATTGCTATATTAAATATGACTATTTGGGATAATCTTGGAGCTTAAATAACAGATCCTAATGTATAAATTTTGATTAAAACCCTGGGGCAATGTCCCTAATGGATAATTTTATTAAATTATATAGAGAGACCCACATTTCGGACTAGGGGCTAATGAATGAGGTTGCGAACATGAATCCAACTACAATTGCATCGACCTAACTGATAAGTTAGGAATCAAGATACCTTGTCAATAACATTTTTAGGAATGCACGTGCTTATTATCACATCAACTTATCTCTCTCCCCCAAAACATTTATGTGATTGCTCATATATAGGTAGTTTGTAATTGACTTTACTCCTAAATAAAGAGCTGCATATATACTTTTTAGCATAATTATCCATATTTCATCATGCCATATGTGATTCAGTATAAGTCAGCGCTTCGATTTACACCTCTTTTTTAGCTAACAAGTATGCATTTTTATTTCGTTTATTAAGTTAAAAACACCGGGAACCTTAATTTCCGAAGAAATGATTTTTAAACTCATGTCTATGATTTATGGGGCTATCAACAGAATATTTGCAATATTCCCGTTCCCCCACCTTTGTATATGCGGAGTGATCTTTCAAGTTCTCATCTTGTCCGATAGCCCGAGGCAACAGCCTTTATATCACTAGTTTTGCTTGGAGTACATGCTTTGCACTGAGGCCTTTCACAACTTCATTCAAAGAGACACGTTTCTTTGTCCCCGTGCTTTGCGATGCGGGTACTTGAGTTCTTTATGGAGGTAAACCCGTGTAATCCCTATGCTGATGAGGGTACCTAAGATCTCTGTTGTTGGAATTAATTGTTCATGACTGCGTGATGACATGCATCTGTGCCAATGTGCTCGATTCTTCCCTACAATCAAAACAGTGATGGAGTGGAGATAGGTTTATTTCTCTTTTGTAACTACCCGAGTATGGTATACTCCAGACTCAAGGGTAGTATGCCAAGTTACATTTCATGTTTGAAATTGATAATTGGACTGGATCCAACTAAACAAAATAACTTGCTGCTTTGTTTAGGTCCGGATGTTTTTTGGGATTGATATTTGTCTGAGATGCAGGCCTATGAATGCCCTTGTATTATTATTATATTTAGATGGATAGTTTACAAATCTAGTATAAGAATGCATATCTCTGAGAAAGGCATCTCTCCTGCAATCCTGCTGTCACATGTCATGTTCTATGTGATGTTCTTAATGTTGCATTTACTTATTACTAGGAGGAAACCCGCGCTTCGCGGCGGAAGGCGACTTTGTTGACCATGTCTAATTCATCAAAAAAAATTAAAAACAAAAAGAACTGTTATGAATCATTTATGTATTGGGAAGGAATTGTATAAGTTTTCGCTTTAGAGAAGCTGTTGTTAGATATTCTATGCTGCAAAAAATATTAAGAAGATAATTAACATAAACTGTTATTACTAAATTATAACAGATGATATTGGAAAAGGATATTTTCTATAAAAATATGATTAAACAGGTTAAAAATTACAATCATGATTCGAAATAAATGGAAAAAATACGAGATAAATCATTCAAAATAAAAGAAGGATAAGTTACATACGTATAGGAAGAATGAATTTATAATTAGATAATATGAACTATAGCAATATTCTCAAGAGAATACGTTGTTCGTCATACCTTCAGTTGTTCGTCGTACCTTCAATGGGAGGAGAGGCAATGGGAGGAGAGGCAACGATTGAAGAAGAAGACAAAGTAACGTTCAGAAAAGGAGATCATCAATCATACACATATATACTGAAAGATAAAAAGAAAGTTGTTGGAAAATATTTTAAGAATAAGTCAGAATGGGATAAAAGATAAAAAGTTGTTACATGTATCCAAAGAAAAAGAGAACTTGTTTTCGGACCTCCAGCAGAAAATGAAACGGTAGCTGGAAGAAGTATGCAGACTGGGGAAAATAGAACATCCGTCAATGCGTATGATTTTTTTTCTTTTTCGAAGAAGCCTGATTGTCATGGAGTGTAATCACTGCCTCTTATTAAATTACATATGAAAGAAAATTCAGAAAATATAATAACCTATATTAAATATAGCAGGAGTGGGAATAAATAGATGAAGGTATATACTATAAGCTCTCATGCTTATTGTAGTGTAACTAAATTGCAGTAACAGGCGAATGTGAAATACAACAAAAATATGATAAAAGCTTGAATGACCAATTACAGTATTTATAAGATACTTTCCGAGTTGATTTATATAATTAGAAGTCGTGACCCAAATGTGCGAATAACCCAATGCACTTGTGTAAATAACCCAATGATCACGTGATATTCCATGACATAAGGTAAAACTTTGAACTACTCGATCTGTCATTATGCAGAGAGAGGCGCAATTTGTAATTTTTTGGCAGAAAATTATTGGGGCTCGGTGGGAAGACCCACCCAATGCTTCTAATATATTAATGGATGCGAAAAAGGCATGATGAAGTAGACATTTCGACATAACCTTTTAGTTGGAATGGAACATGGTAAATTATTATATAAAATATTCAAATGCGAACATTATTTATGGAAGAACAATCGACAGAAATCAAGTAATAACCACTTAGTTAAAACGGAACTTTTTTTAGCAATCAAACGAATAGGGAAATAACGTGTGAGTTATAGTATGGTTTGCATGGTATTATAAAAAATGTTTGTTAAATGAGCAAACAAAATATTTATTCATGGAAACAATTTTTGAATGACCAATTACAGTATTTATAGAATACTTTCCGAGTTGATTTACATAAGTAGAAGTCGTGACTCAATTGTGCGAATAACCCAATGCAATTGTGTAAATAACCCAATGATCACGTGGTACTCCATGACATAAGGTGGAACTTTGACCTGCTCGATCTGTCATTATGCAGAAAGAATGCAATTACGTAATTTTTTGGCAGAAAATTATTGGAGGTCGGCGTGAAGACACACACTATGCTTCTAATATATTAATGGATGCGAAAATGCATGATCAGGTAGACAGTTGAACATAACCTTTTAGTTGGAATGGGACAATTTTTATTGAAAGATACATCTCAACTAACAAACAAATGGATAACTATATAATAACATGTGCAAGAGAACATGGTTTGCATGCATATTATAAAATCTATGATTAATCAGGAATAAAATAAAAAATATGTTAAATTATTATACAAAATATTCAATTGCAAACAAATCAGAGATAGAATTTAAAATCTGTTAAAATATTATACAAAATATTCAATTGCAAACATTATCTTGATTTTTGCTGTAAAAAAAACAAAGGAATTAATAATACATGAGAAAATGTTAATAATGGAGAGAATATGTTTATAAGCTTACGGAAAAACAATCAAGACACAACTTTAAAAAGAAATTGATGATATATTTAATCAACTGCAATTGTGAAGACTAAGTAAAAATGGAAACTGTGGTTAGATGTACATTATTTAAATTACGTCTAGTATGTCATTCCAACGAAAACATAAAGGGGAAGCTATGTCCTTTCAAAGAAAACACAAACATCAATAATGTATATCTAGATCAACAGTATGTAGATGAATCATAAAAAAAGAGTTCAATTGACCAGTCAAGGAGGAAGTAAGAAACACAGTTAACTTTCAAAAAAACCAAAAAATCAATTTCTAAGTACAAAACCAATGACAGTAATTCAAACATTCAATAGGAAAACCTTTTAGAAGATGTGAAATAAAAGGTGGAAAAAATAGTTGTGAAAAACATAAAATTTACGTCAAGTCAAAATAAAAGGTGAAGCAGTACTTATACTCTCATGGGAAAAGAAGTTCAGCATACCTAGGTTTTTAGATGATCGGCGAAGAACACAGAATGATCATGGGAAAAGGTAATCGTCAATCACTTGTACCTGCATCCAAAGATGAAAGGAAAGTGGTTGTATAAACCTTCAAAAATTTATGTCAAATCCAAACAAAAGATGAGGCAATCTGTATACTCTTGTAAGACTGCAAAAAATTTTGTCAAAGACAGAACAGAAGACGAAACAATCCTTGTACTCTAAGTAGGAATAGAAATTATTCCATGTAACTTTCACAGAAGATAAATCAACAATCGGAGAAGTAAAAAAACGATGCAAAAATCAGATCGTCTGGAAACCATCGTTGGAGAATAAAGAGGATAATTGAAGCAACGATAATAGAGGAAGAATCGAAGTGCAGAAAAGAGGAAAATCAGAAGATGAAAAATGAGACGAAAGTGATTGTAAAACACTTAAAAAATTAAGTCAAACCGGAATAAGAGATGAAAATCCTTATACTCTCGAGACGAATAAAGATCTTCAGCATTACCTTCTGCAGGAGTTAAGGCGATAGGCAGAAAACAAAGACTGATAACGGGGAAATCAGATCGTCGGACAGTAAAGGGGGACGATGGAGCATGATCCTCCGAGGGGGGGAGGGGAGACCGATAACGACGAAATCAGATCGTCGGACAATAAAGGGGGATGATGGAGCGTGATCCTCCGAGAAGAGGGGGGGAGGGGGAGCAGGAGCGATAGAAAGCAACCGACGTGAAAGGAGGAAGGATCAAGGAGCACAAAACATGCAAATTAAATTAAATAAGGTAAATTGACTGCTGCCATATACATAGGTAAATTGACAGTTGCCGTATACGTGCAGAAGAAGAAATCACGTGTCCATGTTTCGTGAATTGTGGAAACTACACCAATAAAGCGGGAAGGAGAAAAATTGGAGAGAGAGGGAAAGAAGCGGTAAGATGGAAAAGTTTAAACGTGTCAAAGGAGTAAAAACCGGATTGATAAAAAATCAAGACTTAAGAAAATATGGCAAGAATCCGAAAACGTTAATGGTAAAGGTCATCCGAAGAGGTAGAATACATGCCTCCCAGGAAGCCACGTGTCACATAACGGGAGAAAAACTCACGTTTAAAGAAGGTATAGAGATTATTCTTATTATTTAACAATATGAAGATTTCTTGGCTCTTTAAGAAAATTTCTTCCCGATCTAACCCTTCGTTCTCCGTGTTTCACTATTCTGTCAGTAATGACAGCACACATAAAAAAAGTCACATTGACAGTTCTTTATTATCTTCTCTTTGTAAAATGATTTTTGTTGTTGTTGCAACTGCTTATGATGGTGTTATTTCCCCTTCTCATATTCTGCTTATGGGAAAATCGGAAATGACATTTTATTTATTTGTTTACAGTCAAGATTGGCAGACCTGGCTATAGAGTCACAAAACAGTTCGATTCGGAAACCAAGCAGCGCTCTCTCTTGTTTCAGGTTCTACTTTTCTGAATTCTTGTTCCCTATGCTTATTACATGTTTATAGTTGCTTGCTTACCATGGTCATGCACTTGATCTTATGTGGTTGTTTGTGATCATAGATTGCTGTATTATCTTTTTTAAAAGAAAAAAAACTACTTCAGGTTAGTAGTCATCCTAGGCGCATGCTCTTATTTAAATTTTGGGGAAACAAACAACTCCGTGTTGTTTTTTTTAAAGAAACTTTGAATTGTTTTTTGGTTCTTGGTTTCACATTCATGCTCACAATTGAATTTCATTTCCAAAATGGTCGATTTTTTGATCTTAATGAACCAAATCCATTTTGTCAAAATTTACACCACTTTGATGCATAAGTTTCAACACTATAAAGAATGTCTGCTTCTTGATGTTCTTTTCAAAATTTCATAGGAAATTCCGGATTGGCAATGTACACTTTCTTTTTCTCTACCGGCATTTCCGTTTACAACCTCGAGCATTATGAGTTTTACCAAAGGTATTATCATGAAGAGGATGGTGTGGTGTACAAGATCATATTGTTCAGGGTCTGGGGAAATTTTAGACCACCGTGTTTATCATATTCAAACTTGTAAAAATCAGTCGACTAGGCCGATTAGTCAAGTCACGGGGAGGGGGGGGTGGTGGTAAGCTCGATGAGACCTAGTTGTTCGCTTAATCGGTTGAGTTTTTAACCCATTTTTATTTGATTCCTCTATTCTGATTATATATCATTGTGAATAACTTAGTATTCATTGTTGGTTTGTAGTTAGCTAACTTAGTTTGTCATTGTTAGTAACTTAATATATCATGTTGCAACTTATGTTTTGTGCTATTCCATTGTATCTCATGATAATATTATGTATTCACTTCATACTATCTTGTTGTATGTTGATTTATGTTGTAAACGGAACCACATACCAAAACTAAAATTCGTTTCAGGGCAAGGGTGTTGCCCCCTGTAACCCCCATAAGGGGGCGCACCTGCTCCCCCGTAGCCCCATCACCCAAGCTCGCTGATCGGGCAACGAGGTCCTTGTGCTGGTAGGGTATGGTGCAACGACGAACTTCACCCGTCCTTTGTGTTGAGGGTGCAGAATATGATTCTTCAATTGGGTTCAACAGAAATAGATGGTTAGGATTCAATGCATATCAACAATTTCCCCTACTTAGTTGTGTTATTATTAATGCTAATGCTATTGGTTAATATAAACATCTACATAGTGTTGATTCATTTTTTATATACGATTCTTGTTAAGATATTCATGTTATTTTGTTCTTTCTTTATATTTGTTTATTTCCATTGTCCTGTTTATGTAATATACCCTTAGAGTTTTTCTCCTATATAAGAGAGCTCTAGGGTTAGATGGAATACAACTTTTCTTTTTCCTTCCACATGGTATTAGAGCGACGGTCCTAGACCGGAGCTTGTGCCATAGAATCCTGCACCACCAAAAACCCTAAATCTCTCGAGCTCGTCGTCGTCGCCTATCCTTTGGCTCGTCACCGCCGTCGCCTAGCCGCTGCTGGTGCCGCTGTCGCCCAACCCTCTAGGCTACACGCATTCACACGTAACTCGCCGTCGTCGCCCAACCTACTAGGGCTTTGCGCGTGTCCACCCAGCTTGGCGGGGATGCTTCCAGTCGCCTGCAACCGCCGCCACACAGCCTGTCCAGCCGCTTCCAGTCGCCGCCGCGCGGCCCCACCGGTGTTCACGCGGGTTGCTGTCCTGCGGATTCTCTTTTGGGTGCCTAGGGTATAACGTATAACCCTAGAGGCATCCTAGCTACCAAAAGAACTCGTAAAAGAATGGAAGAGGTTGTGGTATGAGTCTACACCCACAACCATCTTTCTGTATGTCAGTGTAGATGATGATATCTACTGTTGCTAGCCCAGTCTTGAAGATAGTTGTCATCATGTCAGACAACAAGGTGGATGTCCCATCCCCGGGTGCTTTCAAAGGTCCGGCACCCATTGTCAAGATGGATGGAACCAACTATGAACTGTGGGTCATGCAGTTCATGAGTTTGATGCAATGTAATGGCAAGAAGCACGTCCTTACGGTAGAGGAGCCACATGACAAGACTGGGACAAATGCCTCATGGGAGGCGGATGACGCGTATGCTCGCGTATGGCTATCCGAGATTATATCTACATCGATAGCTAATGATATACTGAGTCAGCCTACTGCAAAGGCTATGTGGGACATTCTTGCCGCGACATACTCTCCGACGAAGAATGAGTCGAAGATACTCCAACTCCAGCATGATATTTTCACATCGAAGCAGAATGGTTGCCCTCTTCACACCCTCTATACTTCTTTGAGGGGTATGTTCGAGAAGCTACATGGCTACATACCCTTGACTGCTACGCCAGAGCAGCTCAAGGCATACAGAGACTCTGTGATGACTGGGGTATTTCTAGCAGCCCTGGATCCGGAATATGATGCAGCTCGTGCCCATATCCTCACTGATGCTACCATACCCCCTATGGAGGAGGCATATCACATATTGAGCAGATTATCTGTAACCTCTGGGAATACTGTATAGCAGCATGCCTCTTCAGCTATGGCAGCGTCACGTGGTAGAGGCAGTCGTACACCATATCGTGGCAGGGGGAGTTCCAACCGCGGCAGAGGAGGAGGTTGTCCTCGTCAGCCGTGTACATACTGCCACAGGACAGACCATTCTGAGGAAACCTGCTATTCTAAGCATGGGTTTCCTGCGTCAGCTAGAGTTGCAGAGCAAACACAACAGGCTGGGAGTCCATCACCTGCATCTGATCAGAGATTTGACGAGCTTGTTGCACCATTGAGAGAGATCATGCTTGGCACATCTGGGTCTACTGCTTCTCCTTCAGGATCCTCAGAGGTTGCTGCCTCAGCATCTGCATCTACATCAGGACATACTTACGGGCAGAGTGATTGGAACTGGCCGTGAGCAGGGGGGTCTTTACAGACTTGTGCAGTCTCCATACGCTGGCACTTCTTCTTCTCTGAGCACTGGGTCTGTGTCTCCGTACATGTGGCATCTTCGATTTGGTCATCTTCCTCTGGAAAAGCTGGTCCATGTTCTTCCACAGATTTCTCCTCGCTCCACTTTTCATTGCGAGGCCTGCCAGCTTGGGAAGCATCATCGGTCCCCTTTACAGAGTCGTCAGGGTCCAAGTAGTCATAGTCTGTTTGAGTTGTTTCATTTTGATATTTGGGGTCCTAGTCGTGTCCCGGATCTTCAAGGACACATATTTTATCTTGTTGCTGTTGATGAGTTTTCTAAGTTGTCTTGGGTTTTCCTTCTTAAGAACAAGTCTGATGCTGGTCCTGTTATTCAGTCTTTTATTAATGAAAATAAAGAACATTTTTTCTACCAGAGTCATGTACATACGTTCTGATAATGCTCTAGAATTTTGCACTACACAGCTCTCTCAATTTCTTAAGTCTCATGGTATTGTGCATTAGACATCTTGTGCATATACCTCCCAACAGAATGGGATGGCTGAAAGGAAACACCGTCCTTTTGAATGTTACTAGAACCCTCTTGATTCAGAGTCGTGTCCCTCATTCTATTGGGGAGATGCGGTTCTAACTGCTTGTTATTTGGTGATACGTATGCCTTCTTCGGTGTTAAGGGAGAAGATCCCGTTCTTGATTGCGTTTCCCGAGACGGATCTTTTCTCACTTACGCCTCATGTCTTTGGGTCGGTTGCATTTGTTCATCAACTCTCTCCTGGTCTTGACAAGCTCTCTCCCAAAGCTGTCAAATGTATGTTTGTTGGGTATTCCAAAATCCAAAAGGGATATCGTTGTTTTGATCCTGTTCGACGTAGGTACTATGTCAGTGCTGATGTCACCTTCTTTGAGTCCATTATGTATTTTTCTCCCACAGGTGACATGCTTACTCCTTCATAGGATGGAGAAGAGATCTATATGCCTCCTCCCCTGCTATTACCATGCCTTATTCCATTACTGACCCCTCCACCACCTCCACCACCACCACCACCACCGCCACCATCACCGTCTCCTCGTTTCTTTCCGCAGGTCTATCAGCGAAGGTCCCGTGCCATGTGCCTCCTCCATCATCCAGCACACCCAAGGTATGTACTGAGCATTTGAGTTCCTCCAATGGCATGGGTGATTTGCATGTACAGACTGAGGTACAGGGTGCAGATACTGTGTCTACTACTCCTACTGATGATCTGGATATGCCTATTGTAACTTTGGCGACGGAAACGAGCATGCACTATGCACCCTATGGCTTCTTATGTTTCCTTGAGCGTCTTTTCAAGGACTTTCAGCACTTTGTTGTGGGGTTGAATGCTATAGCGATACCACGGTCATATCAGGAGGCAATGCAGAGCAATCAGTGGCGTTTGGCTATGGAGGAGGAGATGACTGCTTTATAGTCACGAGGTACGTGGAGTGTTGTCCATGCTCCTCTGGTGTGTCTGTTGTTGGAAGCAAGTGGGTATTTACTGTGAAGCATCGAGCTGATGGTACAATAGACAGATACAAGGCCATGCTGGTTGCTCGTGGATTCACCCAGTTATGGGGTGGACTATCAGGACACTTTTTCTCTTGTAGCGCGTCACTCTACCTTGAGGATTCTTATTGCGGTTGCCGTGGTACGTGATTGGCCCTTTTCCAATTGGATGTAGAGAATGCTTTCTTGTATGGTGATTTACAGGAAGAGGTTTACATGCAGCAACCACCTGTGTTTGCTGCTGAGGGGGGGGTCCAGTATGGTGTGCCGTCTTCATAAGGCTATATACGGCCTTAAGCAGAGTCCGAGGGCTTGGTTTCAGAAGCTCTTAGAATTGATTGAACAGAAGGGGTTTGTCAGATCTACCGCAGATCATACTCTTTGTAAAGAGACACTAGAGAGGTATTGTAGTCATATTGGTTTATGTTAGTGACATTGTTATCTCTAGCAGCGATGAACAAGGCATTCAAGCAGCTAAGGATTTCCTTGGACAACAATTTGTTACCAAAGACCTTGGTACGCTTCGTTACTTCCTTGGACTGGAATTTGCACGAAATCAGCATGGCATGGTTATGACGCAAAAGAAGTATGTTACTGATCTTCTATCCGAGACAAGCATGATAGGATGTAGACTAGCTACTACCCCGATGGATCCTAATGCGAAGCTCCATGATGATGGATCTGAGGAGGTGGACAAGAGACGATACAGAGAGCTGGTAGGGAAATTATTGTACGTTACTATTACCAGGCCTGATATATCTTTTGCTGCGAGTAGAGTAAGTCAGTTCATGGAGCAACCCAGGCAGGCATATGGATGCAGTATTCATGATCCTGAGATATCTGAAGTCGTCTCCAGGTGCAGGTCTTCTGTTTAGAAGAGATACGTCTCTCTCAGTTACAGTGTGTGCAAATGCAGATTATGCTGGGTGTCCCAATGACAGAAAGTCTACATTTGGCTTCATTGTGTTTGTTGGTAGCTCACTAGTCTCATGGAAGAGTAAGAAACAATTGGTTGTTGCTCGATCCAGTGCAAAATCAGAATATAGGGCAATGGCCCAAGGTAGTACTGAGATGATGTAGGTCAAATCTGTCTCGACTGATTTAACGATTGAGGTACCTCTTCCTATGCATCTTAAATGCGGTAATTAGGCGGCTTTGTTTATAGCTAATGATCCAGCCTTCCATGAAAGGACAAAAGCATATTGAGGTGTACTGTCACTATACTCGTGATTTTATCCAAAAGGGGCTGATTTCGACATCTTAGGTAGCATCAGGAGATCAGATTGCAGACATGTTTACTAAGGCACTGGCTAGAGGTCCTTTTTATCATTGTTGTTCCAAGTTGAGCATGATAGATATATATGCTCCAGCTTGAGGCGGAGTGTTAAGATATTCATGTTATTTTGTTCTTTCTTTATATTTGTTTATTTTCATTGTCCTGTTTATGTAATTTACCCTTAGAGTTTTCCTCCTATATAAGAGAGTTATAGGGTTAGATGGAATACAACTTTTCTTTTTACTTCCACATAGTCCCATCACCCAAGCTCGTTGATCGGGCAACGAGGCCCTTGTGCTGGTAGGGTATGGTACACGACGGACTTCACCCGTCCTTTGTGGGGAGGGTGCAGAATATGGTTCTTCAATTGGGTTCAACATAAATAGATGGTTAGGATTCAATGCATATCAACAATTTCTCCTATTTAGTTGTGTTATTATTAATGCTAATGCTATTGATTAATATAAACATCTACATAGTGTTGATTCATTTTTTATATACGGTTCTTGTGCTATTCAGTTTTGTATTATTGTTAATGCTAATGGTACTTTTTTTGAATAGATGTAGTATTCTTAATATGCTTTTATGAATGTATTATAATATTAAAAAATATCTAAATCTATGCAAATATATATGAATATCAAAATTGACCTATATATTTAAAATAATTAAATAAATAAAAAATGACTAAAACCCAATTAAATCTGATTAGTCATTCGACTATCGATTAATCCTTAATAAGTGACCCGACCGATCGATACCGATTACCTATGAGTTATTCTGGATCACTAAAAAAATGTTATGGTCAACCAATAGATATAACGTATAATAAACACCACGGATATAAACAATCAGTCTACAGAACAAGAACATCCATACGAAACAAGTATTCAACGTGGAAACCTCACTGCGTAAAAATCATGATCTAAGTCCCCTAACTTAGGATCCAATTGACCGAGTCAATCAATTATTCCACTATCTTGAGTTATCTCCCCACGGATAACTCAACCATTTACATGTGATTTGGATCACACACCAAAGTCTTTCCCGCTATTTGGATCAAACACAAAGTGTTACAATACATCACATCAACAATCTCAAATATAAATACACAATTCGAATAATGGGGCTAAGAAAATGCATGTTGTAATAAATAATGGAATTGAAACCGAGCGTGTAGACGACTGGCTCTCAAGATGTGATCTTGCAGTAGAGAGCAAGAGAGATGGCCTCGAATAGAACTAGGATGGAGCATTGGATCGGGCTAGCTCGGACCTGACCCAGACTCCGCTCGCAATAGCCTAGACCCAGCCCGAACCCGATATTCATGCGGGCCGGACCCAATTCTTAAATTTGGCTATTTTATGACGACAAGCCGTGTCGGGCCTAAACCTGCCCGACTAACCCGATCCAACCCGTGTTTATATTTTGCATGGGATTTGCATTTTGTATGGCTAATCATTTTTGTCTTTTTCGAGCAATTTTTACAGACTTGTGGATACTTCCATTTCAACCAATATATACAACAACAACAACAAAGCCTTTTCCCACAATTAAGTAGGGTCGGCTACATAGATTCTTCGCCTCCATCCAGATCTATCTTGAGTCAATCCCGGGCTTATATCCACAAAACTAAGATCCCTTCGTATAGTCTCTTTCCAACACTTCTTGGGCCGTCCTCGCCCTCTCTTAGCCGGCTCAACATCCCAACCCTCACATCTCCTAATTGGTGCATCAATTGATCTTCTTTGCAAATGTCCAAACCATCTTAAGCGATTTTCTTGCATCTTATCCTCGATCGGAGCTACACCAACTTTCTTTCTGATTACATCATTCCGAATCCGATCGTTACGTGTGTGTCCACACATCCACCTTAACATTTTCATTTATGCTACATTCATTCTTTGCACATTTTATGGTTCACAGGCCAAGATTCGGATCCATAAAGCATAGCAGGTCTCACGGTTGCTTTGTAAAACTTTCCTTTAATTTTTAAAGGAATTTTCTTATCACAAAGAACAACAGAGGCTCCTCTCCACTTTAGCCAGCGGGCATTTATTCTATTAGTAACATCTCCATCAATTTCCCCATCATGTTGCAGAATAGATCCCGGATATCTAAATGAATCTCTCTTCTGAATGTTATCGTCACCAATCTTCACCTCGATTTCTTCACCATTGCTTCCATCAAAGGTGCACTCCATATATTCCGTCTTGGCCCTACTTATACGAAAGCCTTTAGTCTCCAACTCATGTCTCCAGACCTCAAGCTTCTCATTTACTCCATCTCTAGTCTCATCAATTAACACAATATCATCATCAAATAACATACACCAAGGTAACTCATCCTGAATGTGACTTGTCAACTCGTCCATAATCATAGTAAAAAGAAATGGACTCAAAGCAGAACCTTGATGTAACCAATGTTGATGTCAAAATATCCAGTCTTCCCAGACGGGGTCCTTACACAAGATAAAGCCCCATCATACATGTCCTTTATGAGGTTAATGTATAGGATAAGTACTTGTCTCTTCTCCAACACTCTCCACAATATCTCTCGTGGGACAGAATCATAAGCCTTCTCCAAATCAATAAAGATCATGTGGAGGTTCTTCCTTTTAGCTATATAAATCTCCATTGCTCTCCTCAGCAAATAGATGGCTTTAATCGTTGAGCGACCTGACATGAATCCGAATTGGTTTTCTTTTACATTGGAAACTTGCCTCAACCTTCTTTCGATCACACGTTCCCAAATTTTCATAGTGTGACTCATCATCTTGATACCTCTATAATTTGAACAATTTTGAATTTCAACCAATATATAATAGTGTATATTTTGTCATAACATGTTTTAATAGGAATTAGTTGCCATCCCAACAAAGAATGACGTGTCTGGATTTATACCATTAAAATTATATTATAATGAAAAATGTGTTTTCCATGCACCCTAATTATGGTAGATACTAAATCAGAAGATCCATCTGATTTGCATGGTTGGATAATAAGAGAATCCCATCAAATCTCAATCTGTTCCCTCTGGCCCCCAAATAAAACAAAGCTTTAATGGCTAATACTCATATGAGATTATAAAACCCACTTCATTCCCTTTTCGAGTCTCTCTGAACTTGACGAGTTCCACCTTCTATCCCCCCGTGATCCTCTCTTCTTCTAACCAGAAATTCATCTTCCTACGTACGATCTGCTAACCCCTGTCCATCTTCATACCCCATGATGTCCCGTGTCCAGAAATGACAATGAATTAGAGTGAAAGAGATGGAAAGGGGAGATGTAATTATGGTTAACATAATCTGCACATTCCTTCCTGTACTGAGCTTCTGAAAGTTGCTCCTTTAGTTTCAACATCTGCACATTTTGAATGAGTATTGCATGAGGTATGCAATGAGTTTTTTCGCAGGCCAATCCCATACCTGACCCCGTGGGCCTTGGGCTGGGCCCGACCCTTGAATTGGCAGAAGTCCAGGCCTCAACTCGCCCAATGCCCGTGAATTTTTTTTGGGCCCCGACCTGGCTTTTCCAGGTTGGGCCGGGTCAGGCCCAATACTCCACCTCAAGTAGAGCTTTGAGAAACAGAGAGAGAGAGAGAGAGAGAGAGAGCGAGGCGTTGCCTTGGAATGTGTGTTCTCAACAATGTATAGGGTCCTATTTATAATGTTGGGGGATGACCTTTCAAAAAAGTAGTCGTTGAAAGCAAAATCGGAAAGAAATCATCAAAATTTGATATACATGATTGACCATAAGGAAGGTTATCGATCATCTCAAGTTGATTGATCATGTAGATCAAGGTGGTTGATCATAATATGGCTGTTGGGGATTTTTACTTTGTATTGAAATTGTGATCGATCATAAAAGGTAGTTAGTAGATCAAGGGTAATAGATCAAGTCAAGTGGGTTGGTTGATCAGTAATGGTCGATCGAGTCAATTAGGTTGGTCAATCAAAGACAGTTGATCGATTAGATCAGGAAGGTTGATCGATCAACACAGCGCGGACTTAATATGCCTACATGATACACCTGCATATTTATATTTGAGGCTTTTTACATATGCCTACTACAAAAGTCTTCTTTCTTATTCTCTACTTTATCCACAACTTTCAACTTGTCCACAACGTTTGTGCTTAAAAAGTGGAGCGATTTGTCATGAAATCTCTGGAGCTATCAGTATTCACAAAGGTTTGTTATCATCAAAATAATGATACAATTAGTATGCAATCAAGATACTAGCACTACTGACCTATGTAACCTTGATCGTATTCTACCACCTTGTATTTTTCTCTACACGAGACCGTTTTCACGGAGTCTTGAACTTATGACCTCCAGGTCACATGGTGGCAGAATTTAAACTCCCCTTCCATAGGTAGAATCATGATTGGGAGTAAGGTCATCGATCTTGATATCATATTCGTCAGTCTGGAAAAGGATATGTTGAGATTGCAGATATTGGTTGAAATCTCAAAAATAGATCACAAATTTGATTCTCTCACAAATCAAGATTATTCTTAAAACAATAAGTAACATAGAAATACATTCTTATAGATAAGAGGGATGTGCAATTAGCACATTAATACACATTATATTGCTCATATCACAGATATCACACACATAATACCCTGCTGAATGTTGCTAAGAGATATCGGAAAATAAATAATGAAATTCTTATACCAACGATATTTAGAGTACAGCTTACATAAATCATACATTCTACAAACAAGGAGGTATGCATTTAAATTAATAACATAGTAAAACCATCCCATTGACGATCAAAACAAAGAGTTGCATGATGGATCAATATATCTTCTTCTTCCTCGTCATCGCTTGTGTGGCATCATTGACTATGTACTTACGGTAAATCTCCCATGTTATTATTGAATATGTGCGAGGATAAGCAATGATGTTATTTGAGTTGAGCCGGTTTTACATGTGGCATGACGGGAACATGCCGGAGCTTGGGGGCATCATGATCAATGGAGTAGGCAACAATCTCTATAATGTGAGTGCTCGTTTCAGAGGAAATTTGAGATCTAAGATTGTATATTTCAATTTCTAAAAGAAAGCAAGGTAATCTAAAGTAAATATGAACACATTCATTATAAAGTCTAAAAATCGTCTTCCTAATATCTCAATAAATGCAAGAAGTTGTAGCCCAACACCCAAAAAAACTCAAGAACAAGTAGTAGAACATCGAAATATATAAAATTCCTAAGAAATTCACTGCAAAGAGCATTTAAATTGATGAAAATCACCTTAGAGAAGCCTTCTCAAGAGCCAAAAAGAAGTTGCTTACAACATTAACACTATATGGTGAGACGGAGAATCTATATCGGCGATATCAGTCGAATCAAGAGAAATTTGCATTCAAAATTTCAAAATTTGACCAATATCCACTAATATCCTTTTATATCAACAGCATCGTAAGAGATATTTGACTGTTATCTGGGGAAAATAATATATAAGATAATATCGATATCAGTCGATATGAACTTTAATACCATGATTAGGAGATTTTCAGATAGGAATTGAAAAGGTACACATGTACTACTACAATCTCAAGGAGTTTTACATAGGGAATTGGAACCTTGGTGCATAATCAAACCTTGGTGCAGATAGGAATTGAAAAGGTACGCATGCGCTTTAACACTGATTCTGGTCGCCAAGACTTTGACAACCACCAGTAGATGGCGTTCGAGAGATTAAGGGGGTGAAAATCCCCCGCTTGTTCTGACACCTCCTTCTTTGGTAGTATAAGTAAGCGTTCTATTGAGCCTATCAAAGCTAGCATTTCCATGTGTAAACTCCTCCATAACAACCATGACATCCCCATATACATTTGAATATTCGTGGTAGAAAAAACAGGGAAACCGTTAGGCCATGGAGCGCCATTTGCATTCAAATCCATTACTACTGTTTTTACCTCGGCATGAGCAAATGGCCTCGTCAAGTGTGTAAACTGTTCGTTAGAGATAGCACCCATACCTATCCATCACCGCCTTCTCTGCTCCTCTCTTCTAGATATTTTGTGAAAGTAATTCGCTAGCCCTCTGAAATCTTCTTGTTTTCAAAATGTGGTTATTTATTATTGTGAAAGATGTACTAAAAATTAAAAAAAAAACTGCGATTGGACATATTTCATCATATGCTTCTGATATCTCTAAACATTCTACACTTACATGGTATTATGTATATAATATTATGCTATGTGCGATGTTATGTACATTACTGTGTTCAATATATCTTCATTTTGCTTATAAGAGTGAATTTGATTATTACTTATTGTTTGAGAATCCAGATGATCTTAATTTGTGTGAAAACCATTTTTAAGCTATTTTCGAGATTTTGTACCGATATCGATATATTGCAATATATTCTATTGATACAATATCGATATTTCATATTAGAGACCACACCCATATGATGCCTTGTGTCTCAGATGAAGGGCTCTCTGTTGGGATGTTATGATCTCCCATCAGTTCAAATGATGCTTGCCTTGTTTAGGAATGTTAAGAAAGTCTCTCGAATGCCTTTGTAAAGGGGACCACTTTGGATATTATGTGTTCCTTTGCTTGAGTTCGACTACATTGGAGCATGAGTGATGTTTTGTTTTCACCATGTAGAGGTTTCTCAATTGTTGCATGATGGCCCACCATTAATAGCTACTATATTACTGAAATCAGAGATGAAATGGTGGCTAAGGACCATAAAAATTAATTGTGGTGACAATGAGGCGACAAAGGGATTGATCAATAAAGTTGGGAACTTGAAGTGTTACATGCATTTGTCGAAGGGTCTCGCATGGGGACGGGGAATTCTGAGGTGGAACCGCTGCATTCTCAAGCGTTCGATGCCCTCGAGAAGGAAACTGAAGCTCTCGAAGTGGGATGAATTTCTTTTGTGCCATCTGGTGGGCCACATCCCACTTTCAGAATTATGCTAATCGGGTCGAATTCCTTTAAAGAAATTGATGAAACGGGCAAGCCTCTAGGAGGGGCTAACGTGGACTTTTTGGCTTCTCTTCCCGGAGGAGCTGGCGAGTCTCCTTGATCTGTGAAACATCTTAAAGGTCAAATAATTTTGGAGTGGAATAATTTTAATTTTAGAGGAGCCTAAAAGGAAAAACTGATCTTGTGCAAAGGAGCAAGAGTGATGTAGAAGGTGGACGTGGATGTTTCGAGTGTAAAAGAACGAGTCTACTCTAGAAGTAGGCCTCATGATAATAAGACTGGGAAGCATGTTGGAAAATTGACGGATATGTTCAGAAGCATGTTTTCCACAAGCAAGTTTGGAGGTTCCATATCACCATAATTGATAGCAGCTTGGAGATGTTCGCCACAAGTATGAGGAGCGCATCATGAGGGAAGAGAAACTTGTTAGGGAAGATTGCGTACAGAAAGGAGGTTTGGAGGGGAAAGATGACATATATGGAGAAGAAAATATTTTAATGGTGTTGTGCGCTTTAGAAGGGTAAAAATGGTTGCTAAAGAAGCTCATTTCATGGAATGGTGGGGGCTTGGGAAATTTGAAAAAGGACCATTGGTTTCTTGGATGTTGTCTAGCTATTATAGTGCTCCTACAAGAAACAAAGCTTGGTGCTTGGGATATTTGCTTATGGAAGGTCGTATGTGGTTCCCTTCTGCCATATTTCACAACGATTGATTTGACTAGCTTTGGTGGAAGGCTATTGGCTGATCTCTTCCATCTGGAATTTGAGGTGTCCGACCTTAAATCGTTGACTATAGCGCCTCAAGGAGCTTTGATGAGATTTTGCTAGTGATCACCAATGTCTATGGCCAAAGAATAGTAAGGGGTGGACTTTCGGAGAAGTTGCATCAGGCTTGTTTGATGTACTATTCTACTCCATCGAATGTGGAGGATGGATTTAATGCCACTCTTTGTTTAGAAAGTATGCTTGGTTTGGGGAGTGGGTGGGGACACAACTTGGGCTCAATGGATTTCATAACTTGGCAACATTCAGTTGGTTGTTGTGGATGCCACTAGTTGTAAACATACTTGGAGGAGCCCTTGTTACATTCTCGTATTAATTACATCTTCATGTTTGTGGAGATTTTTCAACTTTCTTTTTCACATGACTTTGGTAAGATCTCTGCTTTACACGAACTTGGATCACTTGCCTTTGGTTTGGGAATCTGATGAGGAGCATCAACCTTTGACAATCTTTAGATGGTTTTTTTGAGGTAAAAGAGGGAGTACACACAAAGGTGTTTGTCCCATGTAGATTAATAAAAAATACCAGCATTAGGAGTCGTGATTGGGGAGAGTTTTGGGCGTGATAAATTACCTTTTCTATATAGAAGCGCTCTAAATGGAAACTAAAATAACCAAATTACTCGATAGTTGAAATTGGTAGAATCAACTCTTTATTTCGATGGAATTTGGCGCAAAAATCCGATTTCTAGAAACTTATGGGGTTGTTGATAACCAACCCAATCGACATCTAATTCTACTAGGCTTTACCTTCCCACATGCGAGGAAATATTGATCAATCGTCTCCACCCCCTTCTTATAAAGGGGGCAGTTGCTGTTGTTTCTCGATAAATGTCTTGTCCATCCTTCTTTGTCAGAGTTTTCTCACACCGCATCAACCATAAGAATACTTTGATACGTGTTAGTGCTTTCAGGCCTTACATGAATCAACAATCTTAGACTAACTGCCCAAGCACTTGTCTTCACGGTTTGTCAATAGTTTTGTACGCTCATCCCGTCCCCCCACACCTAGTGGTCTCTTCCCACAACACAATCTTCTATACTACCGATGGTCTTCAACATGAGGATTCATGTAGGCATTGTTCGAAGATGTGGGAAACATGTTGCTGACGTCCCTTCATCAGCTGAACTATTTGTCCAAAAGCAAATGAACTACCATCCCTTAGAATTGGACAGAAGAGCAGAGGAAATTTCGGCTATTAAGTTGCAAATGCCCTCCAGAAGGCAAGAGTTTAAAACTGTGGCCATGAACCATAGATGACTAGTGTGGATGGAACAAATTCTGTAGAGAAGTCTGCAACATAGGCCCTCTCTACCTCCCCAAATCCTTGCAATTCACTTTTGCAATAGAGCTCTATTCATAGTCTCTAGGCGAGGAATGCCAAGATCTCCTTCCTTGTTAGGGAGTGTAACAATAATTCATAGGGGGAAGGAAGGGTACCAAGCACTTTGTGCTTGGCTTACATCAAAGTGAAGTCGAGATTGTGCTTGAACCTTGTCACAAATATATATCCGATATCCGAGGAGGTTTTGACGTGCTGGGGTGAAGCGTGAAGTAGTCAATAGTCGATATTGCAGCAAGGCACCATCGAGGCTGACAAAAACTAGTCCTGCCCGAACAAACACACTACTTCTACCTTATCTGCGGCAAGAAGGGAGGCTTCTTCGATCCCTATAACTAGATAGAAAGGGAGGTCAGGGAGGCTCGGGATCTTAGTCAAGCTTTTTGATCTTTAGACTCACCAACTACAATATAAAAGCTACTATATAGTATCTTTTCTTTTAAAAAAAGCTACTATATAAAAGCTCCGAGCTCACCAATTTCTCTAGGACCTAAACGACATAATATCCTCTAAACTCACATTTGACCTTCGTGTGGGAATCACCAGTTGATCGATGTTTGGAAAGAACATCAAGGTGCTATAGGTTGGACCATTGCAACCCTAAAGGGCATGAGTCCTAATTATTTTGTTTATGGTAGCATTATATCCACATGGAGGAGGATGCTAAGCTTTCTCATGAAATATCAGGCCGTTTAAACCCATCAAGAAGCAATTAAGCAAAAAGTAGTGAAGTGGCTCGATGTGGGTCCCTATCAACCTGGTGAATACCCGATGTGTTTTGGCTGGATATACACCAAAAGAACTCCTCATAATCCTCTCTAGGAGGAGTCATAACATGAAGAAAATTGGTAGTCGCCAGAACAACTTTTACTACTAGCATATGACCATCTCCTAACAGCATGGAAGCCTTCCATCCGGTAAGTTTTTGTTCTATTTTTCAATGATTGGAAGTCAGTCCGACACCTGGAGTCGCCCATAGCTCAGTGGCAATCCCGTATAGTGAATTGGCTGCAAACCCCACACCAAGCTTGCAAAAAAATGACCGACTAGGTCGTTTAGTCAGTCAGTTTAGTTAAGTCAGGGGGTAGTCGACTCAATTAGGACTAATCAAACCGATTAGTCGGTCCAATTATTCAGACGATTGGGCCGATTAGTCGACCATTTTTTGCTATTGGATTTTTTTTTGCTTTAAAGCAAACTTAATCTAAGATGCTTCATGTTCGATTACGATTCAATTGTTTCTTTTATTTCATTATGATAGTATACAAAATGTACAAATTTATGTAACATATATAGATAATAGAAATATATGTATAAAAATGATTATATATTTAAAATAATTAAAAAAATACAAAATCGACTAAAGTCCGACTAAATCTATTTGGCAAGGTTGCAAGAGTTGGTAGTCAGCAAGCAGCTTACTTTGGAAGGTAGACTTCTTCATGGCAATGGCACTGTGACTAGAAATTTATCTAGGCGACCCTGGCGAGACACAACTTCTCGAATACTGGAACTTTTAGATGAAAAAATGTGTTATTCCTATTCTGTAATCATGAAAGGATGCCCCGCGTGAGGCTTCTTCCAACCGCAATGTGAGTTTCAACAAGGATGCCCATGTGGCACCCATGCTTTTTGTATTGATAGCATATCTTTTTCATTTAGGGCGATGAAGGCTGATTGCACTAGTGTGATAATGTCATCGAAGACATCATTCAACATATTCACCAATACTTTGGCAATTACTGTTAGAAAATCGGAAGCGGAAGCGGAAACGATAAAAAGAGCATAATCTCTAGAAATATAAACCATGGAACACGGGATTTTACGTGGAACCCTACTCCGTGAGGAGTGGGATGAAACCACGGGAGAAGCCCTCAAAGGGGCGTGTCTTGCATTGCACTTTCTCAATGGATACAGGAGGTCTGGGGCTCCTTATAAAGCCTCTCCAGAGCCTCCAAGTCTCACCACTGGACGATGTGGGACTAAACACTGGATGGGGTAAATGGATCTTCTCCAGGATCCATTTATCCTGCTACAACTCATGACACATACAACGAATGCTCCAACACTCCCCCTCAAGCTGGAGCATGCAATGCTCAGTTTGGACAAACATAAAGAAACTCAACTCAACGCTACAGGACACTACGGACAATATCAACCCAACGCACACATTGCTGCAGTCGAGGACGTTGCTTCTCATGCCGTGCAGGTGAGGAGGACGACCGGGCTGGAATGTGAGTCTGCTGAATCTCCTCTTCGGAGAGCATGTGCTCTGAACTACGCCTGTCAGAGTCACTGCGACTGAAAAAGAGTCTCCTCGTCGGAGTACTCTGGCCCGTCACAATAATGTGGACAACTGCTCCATCTCTGAAAAGGGCCGAATTGAATAAGGGCCGTGGCTGTGCAATCCTCTTCGGAGTCCACGGTCGCTGGAGAATGGAGTCTGAAAATAGTCTCCTATTCGGAGAACTGGGTCTCTCCCATCTGGCTCAGAGAATGGTGCACTACTCTGGTGTACCTATGATACCACATGAAAACCTTTGCCAACATGGCATAGGGAATGATCCTCTACTGTGGAGTCCCTATGACTCACATGAAAACTCTGGCCTACAAAACAAGAATATTGATGGGGACCTCGAACTGATGGCATACATGTGCTCATCTGAAAAGACCGCATACTCGTGCGTGTCTGAAAATGAGTCTCTCTGGAGAACTCGGAAAATGGGCCTCAACATGGAGTGCCTCAAACTTTGACTCTGACCAATCTGAATGTCGAGTCTGAATCTGCGCATCATACTGTGACTCGGAATCTGATCGTCGAGTCTGGAATTGCGCATGAAGAATCTCTGTTAGAGTCTGAACACCATCTGGCTGGTCTGATGAATCTGATATCTCTGAAATCTGGAGAAGACCTGTGACTCTACATATACTCCCCCTTTCTCCCATACTTGTCGGAAAATGAACATAGACAAAGTTGGGAGAAGACAAGATAAATAGGGGTAAATAACTGTCGCATAAAATTCCTTATGGCTTTTCAATATTTTTTTAAGCCGTCATTCATTTTTTTAATAAGCCGTTTCAATCATTTTTTTTCTCGGCTTTTCCATCAATTTTTTCTTTTATTTTTTCTCTTTTTTTCTTTTTTTTTTTTAAAACTGCAGACCTCCCTTTTTTTTAATACATGCCCAACGTTGGGCCAATGACAGCCCCCCACTATTTTTGATACACGGCTGTTGGGCTAATGAACCCCTTCGTCCGCTACTAGGGTTCTCCACGGGGAAACCCTTTCTCATATCGCGCCGCCAAAACAAGGGAGGCTTGGCCTCCGCCTGTGCCTGCGGAGGGGAGCGCCGCACGCCTAGAAGTTGTGCGGCTGGAGATCGATGGAGCCGCCGCCCCTGGGATCGAATGGGAGAGATCGCCTGGAGGCGTAAGATGGGAGGCGCGCGCCCTGTACGCACGATGCGCGAGAATCGCCTGCGGACTGGGTTGAAGGGCGATCGTCTGCGGACTGGATTGAAGGGCTTCGTGCGCCAGAAGTTGCCGCCAGATCGGGCTCGTGCAGGAGCTCGCCTGAGCTCGTGATGCCGCCTGGGCTCGTGCTAGGGCTCGCCTGGGCGCGCGAGGGCCAGATCTGTGGATGGAGGCTGCCTAGGGCTCGCGGCGAGTGAGGAGGGCGGAAGGCTCCGCCTGGAGCGCCGCCTGCGCCTGTGCACGCTTGATGGAGGCGCTGGAGGACTGCGAGCCTGGAGGTCGGCGATGAAGAATGGAGGGGCAACACACGCTGAGGAAGAAGCTTAGCGCTGCCATGGAGATCCTGCACAGGTAGTCGAAGTTATGCAGCGCCATGGAGATGCGCCCTAAGGATGCGACCTGCTATGTTGGAGACGGGAATCAGAGGGTATCGCGCCTAGATATACAACCTCTGGATGGCTGCAGGAGAAGAGGCTCCCTGCCTTGGAACTTTTCGCAAGGATCGGGCTGCAAGAGATGGAGAAGCTGCAGGACTTTCATGCGGATCTGAACAGATTTGAACACCATGAACGAAACAAGATTTGCAGATCTGGCGGCCTTGATGTTGATGCTGAAACATAGGGTTTCAAAAACAAACCCTAGGACTCTTCTTGAATAAGAAGTTGAATCGAACAATAAATATTCAAAATCATCTTCAAGAACTAAAATCGAATCTCGAACAAGCAATGGAAAAACTTATTCCACGAGAATCAAACCCGCTCTGATACCATGTTAGAAAATCGGAAGCGGAAGCGGAAATGATAAACATAGCATAATCTCTAGAAATATAAAACATGGAACACGGGATTTTACGTGGAACCCTACTCCGTGAGGAGTGGGATGAAACCTCGGGAGAAGCCCTCAAAGGGGCGTGTCTTGCATTGCACTTTCTCAATGGATATAGGAGGTCTGCGGCTTCTTATATAGCCTCTCCAGAGCCTCCAAGTCCCACCACTGGACGATGTGGGACTAAACACTGGATGGGGTAAATGGATCTTCTCCAGGATCCATTTACCCTGCTACAACTCATGACACATACAACGAATGCTCCAACAATTACGAGATCAATGCTGCATAAGTCACATATGGTATTCAGTTAGAAAGGTCACTAAATAAGGAATAAAGGAATTTGGGTGACTAATCAGAGTTATTTGATCATGTTTTTTAAATTTATTTTAAATACAAAATCTATGTTAAATCCACATAATCACATATATTTCTACATGCATGTCAGTAATTAACAAGATAAAAGTACCAATTAAATTATTATCAAACTATATACGTCTAACTTTTATTTACATTAAAGAAAAGACTGAAACAATAAAATAAAATAATAATAAAACATTTTATTTATTAGTCGGTTGAAGTTATTCTATTCAATCACTCCATTGAATAGATTAGTTGGACAGACTAATCATTCCAGTCAGGAAACTATTGCAACAATATACAAGATAATGGCATTGGTGATTGTAGGGGATTATGGAATTGGAAGGTTCCCACCATTTTTTAAAAGGCGCGCCTCGAGGCTTACACCTCACCCAGAAGTTGACGCGTAAGCCTCATGGTACTGCGAGGCGTATGAGGTGGTGAGGCGGTCGAGGTGAGGCATGGGCGTAAGCCTCAAGCGCGAGGTTGTTTTTTTAACTTTTGGGTTATGTGCTTTGCATATGACCCTATTTTGCCCTTAGCATTATATATTTTTATGCTAGTATTTTTGTTTCCATGTTAAACCTTGCATATTTCTATAAATAGTCCATACAAAGAGAAGAGATTGCTTGAAACAAGCGAAACTCGATGATCTTGTATACATCATCTTCAATTTATTTAAAATGGAAACAACACATACTAGTTCCATTGTACACAACATATGTGATTGTGTTTGAATTGTAACAAAATTTTTATAGTAGTTGCAAGTTTGCAATTTGATGATGTTATTTGGTTATTCATTAAATATACGAAGAAGCACGATTGAAAAGAAACACATGGAGTGATATAATTATAGTGTTTCGTTGTGAATAGCTAAAGCAAACATGGACAAACACAATCAACAAAGCAAGCACGAAGACAGACGGATTTACAAGATTTACATGTAACCAGGGTACATAGAGCCCTAACCCCAAAGGAGTTTATACATTACTCCCATATGTACAGTTGGAGTTGGAACTTGATATACCACAAAATAGTGGCCTAATATCAGTTTTTCTGAACTTCAATGCTTTCATTGCTTATGTGTTGTATCTTTTACTAGTGTGAATTTTTTTTGTATGTGTTTTTGTCAAATCTTATTATTAGTAGTATTATTATATTTTTAATGTATTTTGCTTAATTTTAATTTTCTTTCCAAAAAATTGAGGCTTATACCATGATCGCCTCGAGGCTTTCGCCTAGACTCACATTTCAGGAAAATGCCTCGGACCGCTTTATGCTTTTTTAAACCTTGGTTCTCACAACAATTAAGGTATTTATTTGGTTTTAATAAGAGGGCAGTTGTAGACGGGAGACATGTTATCATGTTTCTTGAAGAGTGTAAATATGGAGTGTGCACAGTGTTGGGAGGTTGATGAAGATGCAGACCACTTATTATGCGCATGTGTGGATTCTACGGATGTCTGGTCGAGATTTGGTAACTGTTTGATTAGGACCGACTGCACAATAAGTTTCTGGGACTCTATAGGGTCTGATTGGCATGGCCCAGAGGATGATAGATCCAGGATCGTGGCTGTGATCTTGGCATTATTGCTGGCAAGAATCTGCATATGCACACTAGCCATGTAATTATTTAGCTTTAAAAAGCCTAACCTTGTGAACTAGTGGTGAAGTTTTTTGGATGGACAACTATACAATGGTCGTCGTTTTTCCTTTCGAAAAAACAATGTATGAGATAAATGTCATTCGAGAGTGCATTAAGACGGAGATATTCTACACATTCTGACACCTTCTTCTTTTGTAGCAAAAATAGGAGCGCTTGGTGGTTAATCCTATCAAAGACCGCATGGCCTTGCATAAACTCTTCTATTATCGCTATCGCATGATCCCCCACAACATCCCCGAATTCACGGTAGAAGATCAGGAAGCCATCCGGTCTCGGGGCGTCTTTGGTATATAGTCCCTATACTTCCAATCTTTATCTCATCACGATCAAAAGCCCTCACTTGATTATCAGTCTTGAGTCTGGAGATAGAAGGGGCCCTTGTGCCCATCCATCTCCATAGTTTGCTTTCCTTCTTATGAGAGATTTTATGAAAGCACTTTTCCAGTGCTTTACCCACTTGTCGATCTCCTTCTACCCACCTATCATCCACAACCACAACATGTATCAGATTGCGTCTTCTTCACCTTTTACTGGCAACCTTATGGAAAAATTGTGTATGTGTCCCTGTTCTTGATCCATCTCTGTCTAGATCTCTGCTTCCGCTCGTCACTTGTTTCTTGTTCTCCTGATGATTCTACGGAATATTGTTACCTCCCCTAGCTTCTCTACGAATAAGTCTCTGTCATCTTCTACCTTGTCTAATCTTGAGGGGCAGTGGTTTAATGTCCCCTCCGTAGCTCTCGATGTTCTCTTTCATAGGAAAAGTCACCCGCTCAAGGCAACGAATCTCTGGACTAATCAGGAAACAGTTGAGCTCAGGCTCTCGATTGATAACCACTGTTCAACAACAAGATCTTTGAAACCGTCCTCTAGAAGCTAAGGTCTTTCAAATTCAAAAAGAAGTGAGGTATAGTCCCCTCCCCCGAGTACCAAACCAATGAGTTATGATTACTCAGATCTCGACCGTGGGCGGGACGTGGTATTGGGCAGGTGAAAGGCCTCCAACAGTTCTACAGATGCCATGAAACAGTTCAGTCTCAAGCAAGACCCCGAGTTCCTCCGAATATAGTGCACATCTGTCGCATCAATTACCAACACCTGTGATTCCCCACTAATTCTATAATGTTGCACGAGCTTGGATCTTGACACCTGCGATGAGATAATCTGATGACAATAGTGTGACATTGGAATCCTTTCCTCATGGATAAACCTTGCCTTGGTTATAGAGCTCGATCCATAAACAAGCCCTCAGAGAAGGGTTGTGCCATATACGCATGAGACGACCAACGAATCATTTTTACTTGGAAGTAGCACAACAACTGCTCAAGCCTACCATCAAGCTCAAAGATAATGTCAATACATCTCGCTCTTCCAGGCAACAACAATTCCTCTTGTGCTTCTAACTACATCCACCACCCTAAAATTAGATAATGTTGGTACCAAGACAAAACTCTACAGTAGTTTGGTCCAATCATGGATCTTTGTCTCTTGTAGCAACACAATGCCCCTTTACCACCTTTTCAAAAGGAGCCCTACAGATCTTCGCTTCTCCGGGTTACCGTGGCATTCTAGGAGATTATCTTCATAGGGAAACCATGGTGCTCCTTGTGGTTGGAACCACATCTGCCACTCGCACCATGGTCTTGTGAAATACGACCTTCATATCTTTGTTTTCTGGTGGGGTGTTTTGTTGTAGACTCGAGCTCCTTGTAATCGGTTCCTAGCCATCCACAATGTCTACTGGCATCCTCGAAGCCTTGTACTACCCAAGCAGGAATTGGTGGCTGAGAAGAGGGTTGACACTTCCTTTTTCTATACTGCTTGAGCTTCTTGCATGGTAAATCACACACCACAAAGGTCTTGGAAAGCTCTACTGAGGATGCATGCTCGTTGTCAGAGAGGAGTCCCCATTCCTTATGGCGGTCGACGCTCCATTTTCTACCATCATCAGGTCAACCAAAGAAATTTCGGGTTCAAGCGAGAGGTCTATAGTCGGTGACTCATGCAACAAGTCTATGGACTTGGGTATGTCCTTAGTTATAATCAGGTGTTGCGCTGGTTCGATAAGGGGTCATCGGACTTGGGTACACCCTTAGGTTTAACCGAGTGTTTTTTTGGTTTGGTTATGCGTAGTCGACTTACAATCAAATCGCCTCTAAGCTTGTATTCTATAAGCGCTACCTTATAATCGCCTCTTCTAGTCATGGTGTCAAAAGAACCTAATCTCCAGACTTAACAAATATGGTGGTGTTCTCATTAGATCCCCAAGGATCTAGGTGCCAATGCTCCCCATAATCAATGACTGGTGATTCATTGCAATTAGCACCCCTAACTCTACGCTTATGTCTAAAAACTCCGTGACTTCATCCACCGTCAGTGTCAACAAGATCTCATCTTCGACAAGATCCTTCGCTGTCGCTTCTTTAGTTTGACTAGAGCTGGAGGTACCCCGCCAATTCTTTTATTAGACAGAGGCGGAGGTGGAAGAATCTCCTTGACATGCATCTTGAAGGTTGTTTGACTCGCCACCAGTATGCACTCCACCTCGGATAAGCATGCTCTTTACCCTTTGATAACAACGATAGCTACACCAACATCAAAGCTTGATGGTCGTCTGTCGGACACGATCTCCGCCACTTCTCTTACTCTTTGAGTGCCATTATCATCAATTCGATTTTTCTTGAGGGGAAGGGAATCCTGGTTACTCGCGACACCGAAGACCTCATCGATGATTGTTCCCTATCTGTAAAGCATGGTCTTCTCCAATGCACTTTTCCCTCCATCTGATCTCGAGATAAAAGTTCTCCGACCTCCTTGATCGAAAGACCCCACACATAAATCATGCGGTCATCGATTGAAACAACATTCCCCAAGGAGACCCCCAATCTTCCCTTGACCCTCTTGACATCCCATCGACTAGAAAGCCCTCTTTCATCTCCACCACTCCTATGATGACATCCCTCACAAACTTCTATAAGGACAGAGGATCCACGTCTGCCTGCACATGTGTCTGAGGATTCATACGCTTTTTGGAGCAAGTGAATCACCAATGACCCCATCTCCTATACGCAAAGTATTTAGGTGGTGTCAAACAACCAACCGTCCAGCGGCCGTGAACCCCACATCAGAAAAATTGAGGCCTAAGACGTGGACACTTCCGATGGTCGACTTTCCACCAACCCCCTCGACCTCATGCTTTACTTGATCGATGGCCCTTATCACCCCATCTCACTTCCACTAACATCCCATCTTCTCTAGTGATGTTCCCCCTTCTCTCATTCAATTTGTGAATCCCTCCTATTTTCTTCTTGGTTGTTTGAGGATAGGTTTTGTTTTGGTGGCAGATTTTTTGGGTGAACTATCATGTTTAGGGGTATGCAAGTTAATGAATGTCATTGAAGTCACTGACATTAAAGATGTTAACCACTTATAGAAGGGAAGCTTGGGGGAGATAGAGGTGAGATGGTGCACGGATGGAAATTACCATTGTTGTAATATTCTGTTCAATGGACGGAATATCAGGGTCGAATATGCGGTGGATGGGGGGTGGCCAAATATAATATGATTATTCGGTCAATATTCGCTTTAACCGAATAGTCGGATTATTTGGGTAATTGACCAACCAAGAACCCACCCTCCAATTAATTTTTTTGTCGAAACTGCCTTAGGATCCAACCCATCTTTGTTATCCAAATGTCGATCAGTTAACTCCCTCCGCTACTTTCTCTTAGTACACGTGAACCCTAACCCCTGTACCCAATCGTTAACCACAAAAACCCTAGGATCCCTAGCTCGACCTCATCCCCTAAAGGCGAATTCCCCTTTTTTGCGTAACAAGGTACTCCACTGCGAGCTGCGAGGCACCCATGCCACCATCTTCTTCATCGATCGTCTTGTTAGGTCAATCACTCGGTCAAATTTCTTTCTTTCTTTATATGTTTATAGTTGATTGGTGTTTATTACACTCATTTGATCATGTATTGCAGACTTTTAGTGAGGTGAAATATTATTTGTTTATTCTTATTTCTTTATTAACCCACTTAATGATCTAGTGGTAGTACAGTGTGTCTACCATACAAAAGACCAGGGTTCAAATCCTACTCTTGCAGGGTTGTGTTAGGCAATCGACAACCAACATAAAAAATAATCGAATCTTTCAACATGGATTTGAGCAAGAATCCATGTAGCCGACCCTATTTTTAGTGGGAGAAGGCTTAATACATTTTTTATTCTTATATCCTTATTAGGTCATCTTAAAGTGTAATCATAGATGGAATAACTATATCTTCATAATTGTATACAAATATGTCTCTCAATAATAATACGGGTTCAATGGGGATGCCCCCATTTTTCGGCGCTTTTTTTGTTTTTTGTTTTCAAAAATACATCCATGTATTTTCATCACTATATCCCTCTAATATGTCATTCTAATTTCGTTAGAAACAGAGACTCCTATAACCTCCATCTAGAACATGTCGATTACAATAATTCTAAGACCGTTAAAATTACCTGTTCTAGGTGGAGGGATTTCGATGAAATTGGAATGGCATATTAGAGGGATATAATGATGAAAATACATGACGGTATTTTTGAAAAAAATAAAAAATTCACCGGAAAATGGGGCGGGGCAGCCCCATTTTCCCCTAATATATATATATAAATTAATTTAGAACTATAGAATACTCGAATAATTTTGAATAGTCGCCCGAATACTCCTTATTCTCTGTTTAGTGACCCTACCGACTGAATACCGAATGTCGACTTTTGCATCACTGGAAATTATTACAGGCAATGATCAATGTAGTAATGGCTAGAGGAAGGTGACATAAACAAGAAGTATTTCCATGCCATTGCTAGTAGTCAGTGTTGTAGAAATTTCATCTATGCTAGTACCTATTACCAAAGACTGGATCCATGATAATCATGACGTTGGTTTCTCTATGGTTAACTTTTGGGGTGTTAAGTAGGATGGCCAATATCAACAACATGCAGTGGTTGGGTTGGGGAGTTATCAGACTCTCATCCTTAGGGTGATGGGTCGATTCAGGGCTTTGATGAATAAACAATTCATGATGTGATTTTTGAACTGAATGTGGATGGGTCACTTGGCATGAATAGGTATCTAGTTTCATTTTAAAGGTCTTGTGGGATTTTGTTAAGGATAATGTCATGGATTTTTTTGAGAAATTTTGAATAGGCAATTTTGGTTTTTATCGGCTCAACATGTTTGTCATATTTTTTCTACCAAAAGCATTATGTTACTATTTTGATGGACTTTTAACCATTACCGTCTCGAATATTGCTTACCTCCTCTTGGCTAAGGTGCTTGCAAACTGGTTCAGGCTTGTTCGTGGTGACATTATCTCTCCCCATGCCATAATATAAGGCCTTTATCCCAAGGTGCTTTAATAATAGTTCGGTGATGGACATGGTGGCGAGTTGGAAAAAGAGGGAGGTTAGGCATTACTTCGGAAGGTTGGTTTCTTGTGGATTGACAATTTGTACTTAGCCACCATTCTCAAGTAGGCTTCCGTAAGACGTAAATTGATTAGATAAAGTGATGTCTTGATAGTTTCTTATTCAGACTAGGTGGGTGGCTGACTTGAAGGTGATTTTTTTAACTACCGAGGGGTGTCATGCAGGGTTTCCTTGTCACACTTTTCTTATTCATGGTTGAAGTAGATACCCTGGTTGTGATGACTAGGCGGGATGTTTGAGGCAGAATTTGCGTGTATAAACATGGGGATCTCTCTATTCTGATCTTGCAGTGTGCAGATGGTAAAATCTTTTCTTTTGTTGAGGGTTAGGATAATTGATGTTTTTGAAAATGCAAAGGGGTGGAGTCCTGAGATGGGGTGGTCTCTATCCTGAGTGATGCCAAGTAATCCTGAAATCTTTGCTCCGAAAAAGCTGTTGTGAAGGTTGGAAACCTAGAGTTATTCACCCCTGCACTATATACCCTCAAGTTCTAGTTCTCCACAAGAGCGAATAAACATGGATATCTCTAACTTAGAGCTTAACGTTTTGATCGAGTTATCCAACCAGAATCTAAAGGTTCTCCCTTTACCGACTACAAGCATGAGTACCTCCCTCAGATCTGGTAAGATCTGCAAAATTCCCTTCCAAAGCGAAGAAGGAAGTTATGTGTTGTTGCCCACCAACTCATCACGAATTTCATAAATTCTCTGCATCAATTTGCATACCGGGTCATCAGACTCACCCAGAATCTTAGGTCCTATTTAGATAAGAGTGCTTTATGTGTGGAATCTAGCTTCAAAATACCTAGACCACCAACACCCTTCGGCCTAGTCATAGTATTCCAGTCAACACGATGTATTCCTCATGTCTCCAACCTCCCATTCACTTAAAAGAACCTCCCCATCAAGGTCTCCATCTTTGTCCGTACACCCATTGGAAGTAGCCTAGTGGAGCAAAAGAAAATGGGGATGGCCGGCAATGCATGTTTCAGGAGCACCGACTTAACTCCTCTAGACAACAATCTCGCTTTCCAATCGGTCATCTTGCTTTCCATTATATCTAAAACTGATTTCCGTTCTGAAGAGCGAAGCCATTCATCAACTAATGGAAGGCCCCAAGGTTCCAGAAATTGGTAGTCGGTACTCGGTCGATGGGGTCACTGACTAAGGATTAAGCGGCAGTCGGGCGACTAATCGGATTTAGTCGGCCATTAGTCAGTTTTGAATTTTTTTATTTATTTTTAATATATAAATCATTTTTTATACATATATTCTTATATATTTGCAATATAAATCATTTTTTATACATATCTTAATATATATTTGCATAGATTTGAACATTTTCTATACTATTATAATGAAACAAAAGGAATAATTGACTTTAAATATAACATTAAGCATATTAGAATAGGTTTGATTTTAAAAAAGCAAAAAAAAAAGATAAAAACCTCTATGTAAAAGTCGGCCGACTAGTCGGCTCGATTAGTCGGGTTGACCGACTAGGCCTAGTCGAGTCGCCGCCCCCCCCTCCCCGACTCGACTAGTCGGCCGACTTTTACAACAGTGGAAGGCCCAAATAGGTGACATGTAGGGTCCCGGATGGGCATTGCAACACCGAGGATGCATCATGGATTTCCCCCTTTGAGAGTCCAAACGACACAAAAACTGACTTGTCTCTGTTGAGCTGAAGTCCCAAGATGTTCCCAAATATATCCATTATATAAGACACTCTCCTTGCATGTTCCACATCTCCGTCCAAGAAAATCATGGTGCCATCTACATATTGGAGAATAGGGATAGATATATCCTCATGTTGGTAACACCTACAGTATCCCACGTTAGTAGCAAGTCTCATCATTGTTGTCAAGGCGTCAATTGCAATCATGAAGAGCAAAGGAGCTAGGGGGCATCCCTGACGCACCCCCTTTGGGTGGAAATATCTCCCTTCCGGATGACCATTAACAATCACATCGCACGATGGAGTCGTAATGCAACTGTAGAAAATCGGAAGCGGAAACATGGATAAAATATAAAGAACGAAAAGAACGCGGGATTTTTACGTGGAATCCTACTCCGAAAGGAGCGGGATGAAACCACGGGAGAAGCCCCTGAATTGGGCATTTCTTCTATTGAAGTTCTCAATGAGTACAGGGGGTGTGGGGCTCCTTATATAGCCCCACGGACAGACCCAATAGTGACCGCTCCCCCATGTGGTACTAAACACATGGGTGGACTCTTTTCTTTTTCAACACTCCCCCTCAAGTTGGTAGCTGGGACAGCTGCAACTTGCAATAATAAAGAAAAATATACATCATTACATCTTCACTTGAAATCACCACAATAAACGTATGTATCCGCAACTGGTAGACAATCCCGCTTGCTGACGGGTATATCAGGTCACCAGAACGTATCTCTGTCGTGCCTGGAAGGTCACCGGACTGTCTCTGTCATGCCTGCATGGTCACCGGATCTCTGTCTCAGTCGTGCCTGCGGGTCACCGGACTTTGTCTCTGTCGTGCCTTGAAGAAAAATAAATCCAGTGCGGAGTCGATGTCGAGGATAGAGACATCACGATGAAGATCGATGCACAGTGAAGATGGCTTGATATTCTGTGAAATCCGGAGTGTTTGGTCTGCCTGCCAGTCAATGATGTAGGATGCATATGGCTTTTACTCCCCCTTTCTCCCAAACTTGTGAGAATAATGAAAATAATAGACAAGTTGGGAGAAACAAACATGAATCACATTTTTTTTATGCGTACGGCTTTTTCCTTTTGTACACGTCTTTTTCAGATTTTTCTTTTTACACAATTTTTCTTTTTTTTCTTTCCTTTCCTTTTTTTTTCTTAGCCGCTCCCCTTTTTTTTTACGACTGGCTTGCAATTTTTTTCCTTTTTTTTCCCGACTTTCTCTCTCATTTTCTTAATAGTCGTCATCATTTTTTTTAAATCACTCTCATTTTTTTTCCTTTTTTTTGCCAACTCACGGCCCACTTTAAGCCCCCAAAACATTATTCCTTTTTTTTTGTACGGCTGGGCTTCCTCCTTTCATTCCTTTTTTTAATCACACGGCTCTTTTTTTTCATCAACGGCCTTTCCCTTTTTTTTTGAACTGCCCTTTCCAGCCTAGATGATTGCGTAGGTTGCGCCGGGGCTCGCAGGAAAGGAGTGCGCCGCCATCGCCCAAAGGGATGGGGGGATCCTCGCCGCCTGGGAAGAGTATCTGGAGGCGCGCATGCGTTGGATCGCGCTGGATCGCCGCCTGAAGGTGCAGCGGAGGCGCTGGAGATTTTAGGGTTCTGCCATGGAGGCGCGCGGGGAAGCATGGCGCACGGGAGGTATGGCCTGCGCTGAAGACCAACAAGATGCGGGCGGCATGACTGCCATCTGGAGAGACTCCGGCGGTGTTGGGGGAAGCCACCTGCTGGTGGATGCGTCTGGGGGATACAAAGGGCTCCGCCGAGCACGCCACAAGTTGTTGGAGATGAAGCCTGTCGATGTGAAACCGTGGAACTCTAGCCGCTGTCAACATAGATCTAGGGTTTCAGATAACCCTAGAAATGCTTTAAACTTCACAATGCTGAAAGATCTCGTGTAGACTTAAATATGAACACTACTCGGCTTTTAATCGATAATCGGAACACAATCGAATCTCGAACATGAATAAGAAAAAAAAAACTCCGAGAATCGAACCCGCTCTGATACCATGTAGAAAATCGGAAGCGGAAGCGGAAACATGGATAAAATATAAAGAACGAAAAGAACGCATGATTTTTACGTGGAACCCTACTCCGAAAGGAGCGGGATGAAACCACGGGAGAAGCCCCTGAATTGGGCATTTCTTCTATTGAAGTTCTCAATGAGAACAGGGGGTATGGGGCTCCTTATATAGCCCCACGGACAGACCCAATAGTGACCGCTCCCCCATGTGGTACTAAACACATGGGTGGGCTCTTTTCTTTTCCAACAGCAACGCTTGACCAATGTAATCCAAGTAATATGAAAACCTCTCTTATGTAAAGATGCCCGAATGAATCGTCAGTCCACACATTCATAGGCCTTAGAAAAGTCCACTCTTCATAGCATTCCTTTTCCAATCAAGCACCATTTCAGCTTCCAACACCCACCCAACCATTTGTTTGCCCGTGCCAATAGCGGTCTGCTCAGGGGAGGTGATGTTATGTAAGACAACATAGGGACTGTTAAGCCAGCACCTTGGCGACGATTGGGTAGATCCCGTTGGAGAGTGCAATAGGCCTAAAATCATCGACTATGGATGAACCATTTTTTCGGCAATAGAAACAACAAGGCCTTGTTCAAACAGTCAAACCCCTGATCTGCCGTCCCGAACTCCTGCAGATTAGCAACCACATCCCCCTTGATGACATCCCTGAACTCCTTGTAGAAAGAGACATGGAAGCCATCTGGCCCCGGCGCACCATCGGCATTCAGTTGCATGATTGCCTTTTTTTATCTCCTCACCAGTCAGGTCTACAGAGATCCTTTTCACTCGTCCACGCCAACCCCAACCAACACGACTGACTCTCCGACTAAACTCCTGATAGTGGGCCAAGAGAGTCCTGCCAACCTCCACATCACCCTGAACCTGATGACTATCCACCATAACGCTGTGAATGTAGTTTTTATGTCTTCGGCCACCGGCAACAAAGTGAAAGAATCGTGCGTTATTATTTCCCTCCTTAAGCCAATGTGCCACAATCTGTCTCCATTCAAGCTTTTTCTTGTCCTCAATCTGGATCTCATTAAGTCGATCTTGATCTCATTAAGCCGACCATCCTTCAGTTCAATTTCAGTCACTGCCAATTCTCGTTCATTTTTTGAAGCCAATTCTCGTTCATCTTTTAAAGGGTCCAGTCTGACAATGTCCTCCTGGCCTATGTTCTACTCTGACGTTGAATCCAGACTCCTTTGTTGTATTCCAAAAGATGTCTCTTTAATGCCGCTTCCGCCGACCCACTTGATTGAAAAGAGTGCCAAAAAGATCTAACCATCTCGTGAAAACCTTCCTCCAGAATCCATGACCGTTCGAACCTAAAGAACGATCTTGGTCGCACATCCTCACCCGATGACCAAAAGAAGAAGAGTGTGATCTAAGTGGGCTGTGGACCTGTGGTAAAGCCCAAGCATGAACTAATGGGAAGCTGCACATCACCTCAATTGAAATCAGAGATCTGTCAATGCGGGATCTCGATTGTGTACTCCTCCAGGTATAATTACAACCTTCAACGTCAATGATCTGCAGTCCGTAATCACTGATGAAAGTAGAGAAAGCCTCAGAACCATGATCCACACCCCCACGCATTCGCAGTCTATCATCTGCATGAATTGTGACATTGAATGTATAATTGATGTTAAATGGATCTCACTTATATCCATTTTTGGTGACATCTCGAGTTTCAAAGTTATCATGGGATAGTTGACCTTCATTCTTTCTAGTTTTTCTCACATGGAGGTGTAGGAATACTTAAATCTTTGTTGGTGGCTATTCCTATTTTCTTCCTCCCCACATGTTTGCTTCTTTTTAGGATCCATGCCCATTTAGAGTTTTCAATGTGATGTTTTTTTTCTTCTAATTTGGCTTTGGGAGGGAGAGTTATAGTGCCATTTAGTTGAGTGGAAGGTAGTGACTCAATCGTCGAATGATGGGGGCTTGGTTATGCAGAGGCTTTTTGAGATGAACAAGGCCCTTCTGGTGAAATGGTTTTCCAGGGGAAGAAAGAGAAATTGTTATGTTGTCTGGTTCGAACTATTTATGGTGTTAGAGTTGACTTGGCCCTTGATCTGGTTAGTACTCAATCTTCATCTAGTTTCTGCTATGGGACTTTCTCTAGTTTGCATGGGGTTTAGGGCTTAAGGACCTCTTTGCTAGCAGTTGTTGAGGCTATTTGCTTTGGCAACTAATCACGACGCTGCTTTGGCGAAGCTTGGTCAGAGGGAACGGGGACTCTTCGGTTCACTTTTAGCTATGCGAGACAAAGGATGCATGCTTTCATGAAGAGAACCAATTTTCTTTAGAAGATGGAAAGGCCTTTTGATGCGTGGGTCTACTGGCCATTACGATGGATCTTTCTTGTTACCCATGGTTTTCAACCATGAGAGTTAGCCCATGATTGTAGATTGATTTGGAGCTCTAAGGTGTCAACACAAATGAAAGTCTTTCTTTAATTACTAATAAGAGGATGTGTGATGACAAAGGTTCATTGAGCTAAACATCATGTATGAAAGTAAGGTGGCTAAGGTTTATATATGCGGTATGCTGATTTATTTGGACATGTCACTACATAGCGAGCTTGCAAAAGTCGGCCTACTAGTTGAATAGAGGGGGTTGGTGCCCAATTGAAGAGGCTTAGTCGATTGTCTGGTTATGGTTAGTTTCCCCATAGTCGGTCGACTAGGGCGACCATTGATCAACCTGTTTATTTAATAATGATTTATGATTCTTTTTTTATTTTTTTAAAAATAAACTAGTAACGAGATACTTAATGCTGGGCTGAAATTCAATTGTTATATTTATTATATTATGTCAGTTTTAAAAATGTCCAACTCGTTGGTCGACTAGGGATTGATCCTTAGTGATCCTTTCGACTGAATGTTGACCACTGACATTTGCAGCCTTACCACATAGTAATTATGCAGTATGTGGGGGAGTATGCGGGGAATATGCTGGTTTGTATGGTTTTGTATTTTTAATTTAAAATAGATAGATAGTTCTTTATATACGGTTTTCAAAGCACAAGGATTGCATGATTCAATAGTAATTTTTTAGAGATTTTTACCCTTGTGCCTTTTCGAGTTTTTCCAATAACATTTATGCCTTAGGTTTTCTTTTGCAATTGCAAATGGGGCCTCATATCCTTACAAAATTCTCAGTAGTGCCTTTCTGCTATTAAACTTCTGTTCCTATGTTAAACTAATGGAGGTGCAATACCATAAATTCTTAAAAATATAGGGGCACAAGTGCCATTGAAAAAGGTTAGGTGCATAACTGTGAAGGGAAAAACTTGAAAGGGCAGAAGTGTAAAAATCCCTAAAATTTATGGTAAGTTTGTGGATTTAACGTAATTTTTATGATAAAACCTTGTAAATATGACTTTTATGCGAGGACTTATCTCCTTAATATAAGTCCAAAAACTTTTAACAATAATAAATAATTTCGTAAAATAATTAAAAGTCTAATGTTAAAGTCTAAGTTATATATCAACTCTAACTAAATAGTAAATTCAAATTATAAATCAATTATATCTAAAATGTGGTTTGAATATGTTTTTGAAAAGAAAAATGCGGCTTGAATATGCGATGCATGCAACATGATATGTGGTTTTACGGGCCTAATATGTTTCTTATATTACATAATGCACATTGAAGAGAATGCGGTTCATTTTTCATAGCCATATGCAGTTGCATATTCAGTTCATGCGCTCATTATTGCTTAACAATCGAATGCGGCTTGCCCTAAATGGTCAAACACCCCTGAAGAGGTGGATCATCTCCTTTTCGTCTGTGCGCAGTCTAGCGAGGTCTGGCGTGGTTCAGTGTTCTACTATGCAGAGGGTTTCTGGGATTATCTGGAGACCATGTGTTCTGGGTCGTAACCAGGAAAGTTGTGGCCTTTAGCCCTTTTTTGGATTCCTTAGCTGCATTGCATTCTGTGCAGGTAGCTGTTATGTGATTCAAGCATATGCAGTCTGCATATGTCTGTGCATTGTGAATTGATCTTTGGGTAAGATGCTTGATATGCAGTCCAATCGTGGACCTCATTCTTATCCAGATCGCTGCATCTGCAAGAGCTTTCATGCTCCTACATTGTCAGAAGCTCCCGCTATTTGTCGCATTAGCTTTTAAATTTCGAAATTGGTAATTCAAATTTTTTTTTGAAATAAGAGAAAACATGCACCCCTTTGAGTGGTAGACATACTGTACTACCAATGGACCATTGAAGTTGGGTCTTGTAATGCAAATATATGTTAAATAATATTTAGATATTACTTTTTGATATAATATTTATTTATGTTTATATGTGACGAAAATAGAGTTATGTAGCCATTTGTTAACAAAACTTTTGTTTCTTATTTTTCTCCCAAAATTACAGAGATATCAAGCTGATGGGTCACACTATGAAAATTTGGGAACGTGTGATCGAAAGAAGGCTGAGGAAAGTTTCCAACGTAAAAGAAAATCAATTCGGATTCATGCCAAGTCGCTCAACTATTGAAGCCATCCATTTGCCGAGGAGAACAATGGAGATTTATAGAGCGAAAAGGAAGAACCTCCATATGATCTTTATTGATTTAGAGAAGGCTTATAATTCTGTCCCACGAGAAATATTGTGGAGAGTTTTGGAGAAGAGACAAGTACATGTCCTATACATTAACCTCATAAAGGACATGTATGATAGGGCTTTATCTTGTGTAAGGACCCCGTCTGGGAAGACTGACTATTTTGACATCAACATTGGTTTACATCAAGGTTCAGCTTTGCGTCCATTTCTTTTTACTTTGATTATGAACGAGTTGACAACACATTCAGGATGAGTTACCTTGGTGTATGTTATTTGTTGAGGATATTGTGTTGATTGACGAGACTAGAGATGGAGTAAATGAGAAGCTTGAGGTCTGGAGACATGCATTGGAGACTAAAGGATTTCGTATAAGTAGGGCTAAGACTGAATATATGGAGTGCACCTTTGATGGAAGCAATGGTGAAGGAACCAAGGTGAAGATTGGTGACAGTAACATTCAGAAGAGAGATTTTTTTAGATATCTGGGATCTATTTTGCAACAGGATGGGGAAATTGATGGAGATGTTACTAATAGAATAAATGCAGACTAGCTAAAGTGGAGAGGAGCCTCTGCTGTTCTCTGTGATAAGAAAATTCCTTTAAAAATTAAAGGAAAGTTTTACAAAGCAGCCGTGAGACCTGCTATGCTCTATGGATCTGAATGTCGGCCTGTGAACCATAGACATGTGCGGAGAATGGCTGTAGCAGAAATGAAAATGCCAAGGTGGATGTATGGACACACACGTAAAGATCGGATTCGGAATGAGGCAATCCGAAAGAAAGTTGGTGTAGCTCCGATCGAGGATAAGATGCGAGAAAACCGCTTAAGATGGTTTGGTCATTTGCAAAGAAGATCAACGGATGCACCGGTTAGGAGATGCGAGTGTTGGGATGTTGAGCCGGCTAAGCGAGGGCGAGTGACGGCCCAAGAAGTGTTGGAAAGAAACTATACGAAGGGATCTTAGTTTTTTGGATATAAGCCCGAAATTGACCCAAGATAGATCTGAATGGAGGCGAAGAATCCATGTAGCCGACCATACTTAATTGTGGGAAAAGGCTTTGTTGTCGTTGTTGTGTTATTTTCCCCCCAAAGGTCAATTTGGGTTCTAGTCGGGTTTATACAAAAAAAATGGTGCACTTATATTACTTTGATTATTTTCCGAACTCTAATTTTCTATTATTACATATAAATATTAAGATACTCCTGACTGGTCTTTGTTCTACTTGGCAACTTTATATCGGAATCATCATTACCTTGTAATACTTATCACTTGAAATTTATGTTTATCCATTAAATGATATTGTCTGAAAGAGAACACCTATCTTCTGTGTATTTTTGGTAATTTGATTACTATGGAAAGATCTAACTCTGCATTATCTAGAAACTATCCTTTCCCGTGTTTTATTTATTAGTTTCTTGGCACATGTTATCATATCAAATGTTTGTTCTATTATCTTGATATACATATAAAGGATTGCCTCAATTGCCTCATGTTGACTATTACGTTAGTTGACAGTACAGTGAGGAACATTTTCCATTTTTGTTAGTTATCATTGTCTATAGTTTCATTGCTATTCTACACTAGGCTATAATTTAACCATTGGAATGGCATAAGTTGAAGTTCTTAACGTTGCTATGACCTTAATATGGATTTTGGAGTAAGCGGTGAGTTCCATGTAAGTAATGCTATTCTTTATCGTACGCAATAAAAATTGGCGAAGCCTTCTCTCACTACAAGTATGACCGGCTATATGGATTCTTGCTCAAATCCATGTTTAAAGATTCGACTATTTTTTACGATAGATGTCGACTACCTACTGCAACCCTACAAGGGAGGATTTGAACCTGTCAAAAACATACACTTTTGGAAGCTTTAACGAGAACCCAACTCAGAACATGTAAATTCTCCCAAGGCATTTCCTGGCTGGAAGTTTTGGCTGCGTGCCACTTTCCACATAAATTTGCTTGAAAGAAAGTCAATGTTATTTAAATCATGCACTTTTTATTTTTCATGTTGCATTATCTCTTTTTATTGCTTGTAAACTCTAATATGGTACATAGGAATTATTGCAGTATGAGCAATAGGATTGTATTTAAGCTTTGTCTATGGTATCTGCTGCGATAAATGTACATTTTTGTTATATTTATATTACCGAAGGTTTGTATAGTTTAAATTCACATGTTAAGATTGCTTGGTGTTAATCGAAGTATTTGTGAATTTCTTCTTGGTGAGCATACTTAAGTTGGTTGATTATGGCATCCAGATTGAGTATCCTGAAATTGAAGACTTGACCAAGCCAAGACACAGGTTTATGTCATCATTTGAGCAGGTAAACTGACTTCCGTTTGTATTATGAATCCATTTTTTTTGGGCATTGCCAGGAGTAAACCTAATAGGTGCTCATCTTTTAAAACTTAAACAGCGAATGGAGACATGCGACAAGAGATACCAGTACTTGCTGTTTGCTGCCGAACCATACGAAACAATTGCGTTCAAGGTATATTCTGGTGCAGCTATCCTCATTTGTATTATTATGTCTGCTAAAATGCTGTTTACCTTTTCCATTTCAATGTTAGGTGCCAAGTACTGAGATCGACAAGTCCACTCCCAAGTTCTTTTCTCATTGGGATCCAGACTTGAAAACTTTTATGGTTTGTTCTCGTTCATCTTGTCATTCACTCTAAACTTACATGGGCCACATTAAATATCTTTTCTGCTTTTACTTTCAGCTGCAGTTATATTTCAAGACCAAGCCGCCGGAAGCCAACAAGCCCCCTGGGGCACCTGCACCAGCACCTGTTGCAAATGGTACTGCCCCACCTGGAGTTCCGCCGAGTGCTCCCCCACCTCAAGCAATGCCGCCACCTCCACCACCTCCACAAATGCCTCCCCCTCCAAACCCGGCAATAAACCTGCCAAGGCCTCCACCACCGCAGATGGTGAATGGGCCTCCCAGGCCGATGCCTGTTCCGATGCCCCCACCACCAATGGGTGCTAACATGCCCAACTTCACTCCCGGGATTAGGCCCCCACCGCAAGGCTTCACTGGCCAGCAGCCAATGCCACCGCCACCTAACATGGGACCTCCCCCTCCAAGGCCTCCAATGCAGCAGTAATGCTTCTGTAGATCCTACAGGCTTGTATTTCTGCCTGAATTTTGCTACTGCTGCCTCCAGTTCTATTTTCAACTTATTTGCAACGTGAATTAGATATGTTGTGTATTTTTTGATACATCAAACCAGAGAATTTTCATTTACGTGTGACGATAAATGATCTGATTCTGACATGCATTTTTTTTGCTTTTGGTTCCTCGTTTAGAAGGGAACAGTTCCACAGTTGAACTTGTGTATTAGGTTTTTCATCACTTTTTTGCAAGACCAGGTCAACTTCTTCTGAATAAAACAATAGGGGAAGCATAGCAAACCTGACTTCCTTTTGTACATGTAGCTAGGCATGAAGTCAGCTTTTATATGGACAAGTTTCACAATGATTGTTCACGCGGGCAAGATTCATAATAACCATGCTTATGTAGGCTTAGCAAAAGAAAATATGTAAGCAATGATTTGTTTACTGATTGGTTGTAAGGTTACCCTAGGGTAACCTGTTTGAATTTTATTGAATTGGGAGGTAAAACAGCGACCAAAGAGTATCTTCACGAGCAGGTCGATGGGGGTAATCGTCACCAAGAACACATCAAACCAATATGGAGTGTTAGTTTGTTTTGAGAATATATCTTGATATATAATACTAATTCTAATCTCAGCATTTGCACACATTTTGATGATTAATCTTACAAAATTGCAACTCCTTTTATATCAACATTCTTGCCAAACATCTTCCGCTTCTTTGTTTCATCAGCCTTCTCTGTACAAGTAAACTTATGAGTATCCCTTTGAAAGCGATGAACCGAAGTCAAGGGACCTTACATCTGTCGAGCGCTTTGTTTTCTCTATATACAATGCATGTAATATAATTGATGATGTTATACCGTGATGGATTTAAGATGTAAATACAAAATAAATTTTCTCCTATCTTGTCGAATATCTCATTCGTGGTGTTATCACACATCTTTAATTACACGAGCACTCATAACACACCAAGTTGTGGACTCGAAAGGGGTGGTTTCAAGGGATTTTACGCTTGTGCACCTTCGAGTTTCTTCATATACACATTCTCGTACTTTTTTTTGCAATAACACTTGTGCAATTGCGTTTTTTCTACCTGTTAGCGCTAACAGTTGTGCTCCTTTGTTAGTTTGACCGTCTAATAGCTGAATCAAACCATGATTTGTCCAAATCAAGGTATTATTAAGATATATTTTATAACGTTTGTGCCTTTAAATTCCTTATTTTTTCTTTCTCATCTTGCGACATCGCAATGTGACAATGAGGGCCATCATGAATCGGTGGTGAAGGAGGCATGGTGTGTCGAACACACAATTGGCAACATGGGTGAGAGGACAACGGATGCGATGTGACCTCAACCTTCTAGGCATGAGTAGTGCGGCTAAGCGGAGGTCATGGCAGGTGGGGCTCTTGCTTTTCGGGGGGTGGGGTAGCGGGGGTGTGAAGGGGCTTTGACCACGGGGGCATCGGTTTGGTGGAGCGATTGCAGTGGGGTTTCAAGCGAAGGGATGCAACGAGTCTGATCGGTGGGGGGCTTCGAACAGAGGGGGGGCACCAATATCCCTCTTCTATTTATACTTTACGCTTGTACCCGTAAGTTTAGGAGGGGAATAAGTGACAACTATTCCGAGGGGCATAAATGTTAATGGCCTAAGAAGATAGGGCTCGGGTGTTATTGCAAAAAAGGTAAGAACATAAATGTATTTGTAAAAACTCGGCAAAGCACAAATGTAAAAATCCATAATAACATCGTGACAAGAAAAAGTAAAGTTCACGATGTAATACAATATCGTCTTGTCTTGCATGAGGTTCTTGTTCACAAATCAGCGGTGAACCAAAGAACTTGGGGTTTTTCCACCGTGCAGGTGCTAATATAATACGCGATTCAGTAAAAGATAGAAATTACTAATATATCTGAGAAAAAAATTGGCACCTCTTCCATCCTTTTGAATACATCATTCGTGATGCTGTTGGTACAGGGAATATCGTCTTCAACAGCATGAGATATTTTCATCGCCTCTGTTCCTTTCACTGCTACTTTCTTTAAAGTATATTGTGCTACTAATAACAATATAGTAACAAACAAGTGGAAAAAAACGATACAAGGTCTATGTAGCCTTATATTAGAGGTAATTAACTTAACTTGATCGGATCTCAAAATCAATACCTTCCGCCTCTTCTTAAGGCTGTACACTTTTTTATATAAAATATCAACATTTCATTCGTAAAAAAGGAGTGCAAAAAGAAGGTGATTACAAGAACCCCAACTCTGCCCTTGTTTTTGGCAAACGGGGAAGTCCCACGAAAGTCCCCAAAGATTTTCAAAGCGATCATCTCAAAAACCCATATTATAGCGTTGTGGACTTCAAAATGATGACACGTGGTCCCCTCTAGAGAATCTTGCCCAACACTGTCAACTTTAGATACAAACATGTAGAAAACAAGAATTCGGAAGCATATCAGAGATAAAGAAATATAAACAGTGAACCAACACTGGGTCTAACTTGGAACCCTATTTCACAAGGAATGAGATGAAACAATGAGAGATCCGCCTCAAAAGGGTCGATTTATATATGGATTTTTATTAGTTGCGCCCTCTGAGAAATTACAATATGAGTTATACCCCCTCTATTTTTTTGTAATATCAATTCAACTCCTGACTTCTTCCACAATGGTCACTTATGCCCTTCGGGTTAGTTGCTATGCATCCTCATTCCAAACGGACGTTAACTTCGGAGATACAAGTGTAATTAGCTAAAATAGCAATGATAGAAATGTCTTCCTCCCCCACCAACCCCTTCTATTCCTCCTCCACTCCATCCTCCACCTCCGCTTCCAGCCCCTTCTCCTCCGACCACCCTTCCCTTCTAGCCCCTCCTCCTCTATCCCATCCTTCTCATCTGACCAACCCTCCCCTTCCAGCCTCCCCTCCAGTGCTTTCTCTATCATTATTGCCCCTCCTCCTTCGACCACCTTCCCTTCCAGCCTCTCTTCTTCTTCTTCCTCCTCCTCCTCCTCCGTCTCCTCCTCCTCGTCCGACCATCCTCCCCTTCCAGCCCCTCCTCCGTCACTGCCGCCCCTCCTCCTTCTCCACCCCATCCTCCTCTTCCTCAGCCCCATCCTCCACAACCCATTGAAGCTCTTCTCCTCCTCTTCTGCCCCATCCTCCTCATACGACCACTCCTCCCCTTCCAACCACTCCTTTCTGCCACTGCCCCATCCTCCACGTCCTCCTAATCCGAATTCCATCCCCATGCAACTTCCCTCGTCCAATCTTAGGTAGAGTTTCCATTCTTCTTCCTCCTCCTCCATTCTTGTTCTTCTTCTTCCACTTTATTTTCTCTTGCTTAACTACACCTTCATCCGTACATCAAATCATCAATTTTTTTATTGTCATGGATATTCTAATTATGAATATTTTTTTTTCCAATTTTTGAGAAAATTTCTTGGATCGATTAAGTTGTTACTTATAACTGCTAAACAATCCCTCATTGCAACAAACAATCCCTTGGAGGAGGACAAGCTGGAGGAGGAGGTGATGGGAATTTTTCCTGTTATGCCCCTCTTAACTACACCATGGTTTGAATAAACCATGCTTTAGTTCAACTTATTGATGACCAGACTAACGAAGGGTACAAGTGATCATTGTTGAATAAGTTAGGGGGTTGAACTGATATACCAAAAAAGAGAGGGGTATGATGAATCCTCATTTCATCAGCTTTATTCTTTCATTTTGGCCTTAAATCCCTAGCTAAATGCATGAATATATCATTAATTTATCAAAATAAATACTCTATAAATTATACAAAATACTATATAAAATACTATATTAATTATGTATTTACTTCCAACATTAAAGAATAAAAGAAGAAAAGAAAAAGGTATGAGATACCAAAGGTATTGAATGGTCCTAGACACTGAAACCCAGTCATCATGATGACTTGGTCGACAAGGAATAAAGTAGGGGGAGATATGGTAGAAGAATTGTACAAAAATATATAAATTCTTAATTTTTTATTCAACAATAATTGATTTTTGGGACCTATTTTATTATTTTTACATCTTAAATAATAGAATCCTCAACATGAATATTATAGATAAAAATATAGAGAAAGGTACAAAATTTATATCATCAAAAAATAATGCACAGTGTACTCGCGACACAAAACAAAAGATCAAAATAAAAACTTTGCAGACCTGTATCTTCTCCATACTGTATCAAATTGACCAAACTCACTTTAATTATGTATACAATTAAATAATATATTTAATGAAGGTGGTTTCATTTAATTTAGATTTAAGATGCAAAAGTTAGGTTTTAGGCCCTCATTGTGCACTATACATGTATATATATTCAATATATTTAATATTTATATTTTCCATTATTTATATTTTTTAATTTTTAAGTATTATTTGGAACATATATACATAATTAAATTGAAATAAAATCATCAAAAAGATAATAAAATAAATAATACACCTCAATATATAGATAAAGTATACCTATATATACCTATAATATATATATATATAATTAATTAGGTATACAAACACATTTAGAAAAATACAACAAAAATACCTAATGTGTATTTAAATAAATAAAAAATATAATATATATAATAATAAAATATATAATACAAATTTAAAACTAAAAATATCAAAACACATGTATTTTTACCGATATTTATACTTGTAAATATTAACCTATTAAAAAAAGGCCTCGAAAAAATAAATAAAAATATGCTTAAAATAATACATTAAATTACAAATATTTTTTGTGTTTTAATAAAAAATAAATTAATTTGTTTATTATTTGTTATTGATTTTACAGAGTACTTTTGCCTTGGATTTTTCTGATTGGTCTACCTGGACCAACCAGATTCATCCCTATGTTGACTCGGGTCAATTGACCTCCTTCTTTCTTCCTCGAGCCTTGAACTATCAGAGCCCACAACTTCGCCATTTTCTCCGCTCGAGGCCATCATCACCAGCTTTGGCATGCTGCGTGATTTGTGGATATTAGATCTCCATGATTCACGCTAGGGCCAGAGATCTGTGCCATTTTCATCGAGTCGATAGAAATCCTCGATCGAACCCACCTCCTTAGGAGCCTATAAAATGACCTCCATCGCCTTTGATCCAATTTTGATCCATCATCTTCGGCTATTATCCCCTCAAATCACCTCCATTGATTTTTGTTGCTGGTGACAAGAGCGCAACCCATCGATTTGCAATGCGGAGGAGCAGTGGAGGAGGAGATCCATATCCATCGCTGGAGCTCCACTAGCTGGTATCGCTTCCTTGTCTTCCATGCCAAGTCGAGACCCTATCTTGCCTTTCCAAGGTAACCACTTAGTTTTATTTTCAATTTCGATCGTTAATTTCTTGTTTAATTCGGTAGATTAGATTTAATTTTAAAGCCCCTTTTAAACTAGAGTTGGAGCTCCAGGTCAAATCAGTCGTACTCCTTCGTTCTCACATCCTGATTTACACCCCATCTAACTCCACATCATCTGCTTCATCAGTTCCCCCTTGTGTTCAACTCAAATCATTCGTGATTTGGAGAACCGAGCCTCGCTCCGCCACCCCTTGATAGAGGCTCGTCGTTCTACTCATCCACGTGCATCGCAACTTTACCTAGAGGTCGAGGAGATAGCCCTCGAACTAGGGAAATTTTTGGCGCAGGATATGACCGTTGAAGACCCTCCTGGAGCTTAAGATCAACGAAGAACAACTCCAGGCGAACTAGAGCTAGCTTGACCCCCAGATCCGCTTAGATGCCATCTGGGCCTCATTTGAAGGCACCTGCACATGCGGGAGAACACCGACAAGCTCCAACAACCGTTAGTAAGAGGAGAGGATGCCAGAGTCCTTGGAGAACCATTCTCAAAGTTCAATGACGGCGGGTTCTTCTACCGTTCTTCTAGAGGCCCCCATCACCGTTCGATCAAGAAAATGACCCAGATCTAGTATGGGCCATCCAATATATTCAAAGCATTGCCTCTTCTCTGCCCTTGGATCAGACACGTGGAATCTAGGCGACGACTAGATTGAAGCAACTTAAGTGGGGCAGATTACAAATAACCCCTCCGCACATTTTGTTTTTTGTAAAAGGTCCTATAAATATATTAAGCATGCTCAATTTTTTGGTAAAATTTAGTAAAGAACCACCTGTAACTCTTTGATATTGCACTTTAGTCCTTTGCTAAGTCACCTCTGTGCCCCCCACGTGAGTGGACATTTTGTATGTGATCCCCTCCTGGTTTTGTAATTATTATTTAGTCTAAAAAATCAAGTTGCTGGTTAAAATCTTTGATTATTTTGCATGTAACCCCTTAAAGTTTATTTTATTTTCAAATATGCTCCTGTCAGCTTGATTTATTTTTCTTTTTACATTTCTATTTTCTAAAAATAGCTCATGTACTCTAACAAATTTGCAAAAATAGGGGTAAATGCATGATTGGTTTCTTATTCACGCTATGTGGTTTACTTAGCATTTTGTTGCATTTACTATTTATTAAAAATAAAAAGCTATTTTATTCCCTATTTTCCTTAGAAAATACAAAATTATAAAACCATTTTTAGAAATTCCAAAAAATTACCTATAATTTATTATCCTATTTTATCGCTCCAGACCAAAACTCACAAAAATATATTAAAAGAAACTCAAAAAATTAACATACCATTACTAACCCTAAAAAATATAAAATAAATTCTAAAAATACAAAAAATAGTTTTCTGCCTTATATATTTATATATACTATCTACTGTATATAAAAATTAGTTTTAAGAAAGTTTGAACTCATTTCTATTTTTATTTCTCAAATCAATTTGATCTATTTAAATATTCTCTATTTTGCACTATTTCTGATTTTAAAAAATATAAAAAATTAGAAAAAAATCCCAAAAGTTATCAAAAATAGAAGAATATTTAGAAAATACAAAATTAGTTTCTTTTATAATTTCCGAATATTTATACATATATTTATAATTATAATACTGTATATAACCTATATATATTTATATAGCCTTGTTATTATTATAATTATTAAAAATGTCGTAAATATATTTTATATCCTTAAAAAAAATAAAATGACTATTCTTGTTTATATTTTCTGATTTTATTATATATTATACATATATTATAGATAAATTACCTATATACATATTACATCATATTACATATAAACATATATATTATATTAAAAAGAAAAAGAAATAAAAAACCATAAAATTAAAAATTTAAAAATATGTATTTAAAAAAGATTTTAAAAACCCATAAAAATTTTGAGCAAGTATTGTGCATATATATACACACATGCATGCTCGCCTATATTTTTTTGAGATAAGTACCTGCCATATCCCTTGTTTCCTAAGTTTGACATCCTACTATACTTGTCCACTATATACACTTGTCTGTGGGGTTTTATAATAAATTTTTATCCACACACCACTTGCATTGATTGTTTGATTATTTATGTGGGTTGATTGTTGAGAGTGCTTATTGAGCTTCACGTTGGTCACTTCAGTGACTATGATCCCGCCTTGTGTGGACTACACAACCCCTCAACTTTACACTTTGGGCTCCAAAAAATGACATCGTTGTCGGGGAGCAACGGATAATGTAACATTTTTGTATATTATGTACATTATTTTTCCATTTATTTTCCGCTTTTCTATTTTTGATTATTTATTGGGGACCATTCTTCTTTTTTGACTTACTTATGAGGGATCGTGTGGTGACGGTCGCTTCTTAGGAGGTGGATGCACCCGAATCACGGGGGCTCTTCTACTTGTGAGCCAATCAGGAGAGAGCAGGAGAGAGAGACAGAGAGGAGGAACATAGAAGACACTTTAGTATTTTTTATTTTATTTTGTGAGGAGAGTTTTCATTTTTTTATTAATTTGTACACTTGAACACTTCAACTTCATGAGGTCCATTGCTCGGGTGTCTGTTCACCCCGAGGCCTCGTCGGGTTTTTCGTGTCTTCATCGCTTTATTTTATTTTGTTTCTCGTGTTTTTAATTTTCCGCCTTTATTTTTCTTGTTTTATGTGATTGAGCCCCTAGATCTAGGATTGTTTGCATTGGTAAAATATGCCCACAACCTAATTAGACTCATGTGCCTATAGTGATATATCCTTAGATTTAGTCAAATTTAATTGCTAAATTACTTGGATTTGGAACCACGAGTCGTGAGAGACTCCACAAAGCACCTGCAGGACCCACTATTGAGGCACCCAGGAGTCTCCAAGATTGGATACTTAGGATCTATTTTTGAGTAGTTAGCATTTGGTTCTTCACGTTAATAACACATCCTGTTTACGGTGCTTTTTCGCTTTACGTACCGCCCATGTAGTGTAGAAATTTAAATTCCTGCCTTGCACCCTGCATGGAGAGCATTGAAAAGCACTGTGAGTCTTCTTATTTGCATGCATCATTTGACATGAGAGTGAGATTTCCATTTTAGTATAAACTTGCATTGCTTTTCTGCTATTTCCCTTTGTTTTTGCACACTTGGGATCAAAAATAAAATACAAAAAATCGTTAGGTGCAATTTATTGAAAAGTACTCAAAAAAGTGAAATTAAAAAATTGAAACAAGAGAAGTACTAATAAAACTTTGACCTTAATTAAAATTCGTAATAAACATCATTGTTTTGGGTTCGTAAATCCCTCATTGTTTTCATGTACCTGTTCAGACTGAGTGAGGCATGACTCCTAAGGATTAGAGCCCAAATCTAATCGGTGGCAGCCTTGGTAATCACCTCAGACAGTGAAGTATTGACACTTCTATCGTACGTAAGCGAGTAGGGCACTGTCAACGATGGTGTTCCCACCTTGTGGGAAGCATCCGATTTGGTCTAAATAACTGAGCATAGGCCACACCCTCACGGGTGTGTCTGTCTCATCGTCCCGCGTCCGAGTACCTAACTTGCGAGGAAAGTAGTGGTTTCACATATTGACTTCCTTTCTCTATTCTTTGTATGATTAGCCCCCCCTCCCAGGCAAGAGATCAAGGACCTCTAAGTGCGCAAATCATAGGTTACAAAGTAGGTGGAAGAAGTACGGGGTACTTTCCCAGCAGTATACACACTCCTATATGGACAACCCTCCTAAGGACCTGCTAAAAGATTTTCCTGCAAGATAAAAATAAAACTTAAAAGATAAAAATAGACGAACTGTTATAGATTCACTTATGTTGAAATGGCGAATCCAAAACTTATTTTTTGTTTTTTTTATTTAGATTAAAGTCAAAGATCAGTCCTACACACTTGTGCAAATTTTGCCTTTCATTTTCTCCTTTATTCTCATTTGACTCCTGCTAACTTTAAGTCATTCTACTATTTTGCACTCCTTTTATTTATTTTTCATCTCCATATCATTCATCCATTCTCGATCTTCCTTTTGACCTTCATAATGGCAAATCATGGATGGCTTAGTCGGGACTCCACCGACACATTCATAGATTCCATGTAGCCGCCTTCTCCAATAATTCTGGATGGTTTCCGAGTTCACGGTTCGGGCGTGAACCGCTCTCTAGACTCTCCACATCTTCAATAATTTTGGATCACTATTGTCCCAAAAGCTACCTATTTTGGATGGAAATTGAGTTCACTCCGTATAATTCTCCATCCTTAATGAAATTCTTTGTTGACCTTAACACAGGATGATTCTTTCCATCTGGTGCTTCTATTCAGACTGATAAGGGCATCGTTCCATGTGCAGATCAAGAGACCGATATGGAGCAAAAAATTCTTCCAGATTCAGAGTCAGACATAGATATAGCTCCTATTGGTAATAGCATCCACAACTACATCCAGGTCAGCAGCCAGATCAAAATGCAGTGAATGCCCAGCTTGTTACCTCCATACAGACAATCCATCAACAAATCACCGATCAGGCATTGGTCCGGTCGCCTTCCACGAAATGCTAAACAATATGAGGAGATAAAGAGAACATTGAGGAGGAGGATTTGAGGAAGAAAGAGAAGACAGAGCCCGTGGAGGGTCGATAGACGAGCACAGAGGAGAGAGGCACAAGCCTACTCTCAAAAAGACATACAACCCCAGAGCTGGACAGATGACCGAGTGGATCCAGATCCCAGTGGTCCATGCACTCTTTGATTTTAAGACTTAACTCTTGGCTTTTCTTCCCACCTTACATGAGAACGCCAACAAAGAACCATATATACATCTTCAACAATTTGCTTGCATCTGTGGAGCAACTCACTACCCTAACATCCCGTTAGGTGTAGTCAAGATGATGGTATTTTCATTTAGCCTTCAAGACAAGGCGCTTCACTGGATTAATCATCTTTCGAAGGTCGTCACGACCTGGGAGGAGCTAAACTCCACCTTCTTGCACAAATTCTTCTCTCTTAGTCGGTTCAACCAGATGCAAGCCCACATTGCTAATTTTTCCCAAGCAACCCACGAGTCCATCCATGAGGCTTAGGAGCAGTTCATAGATTTGCAAGAGAAATGTTCCCACCACGATATTCCTCGGACGAGCTAGGTCCAACACTTCTTTGGGGGACTAACTATTGAGAGCCAGAAGCTTGTCGACGTCGCTTGTGGCGGATCACATTTTAACAATGATGAGGACGTCGTGTGGTAGATTTTTGAAAAAAATGGTTGAAGGAGAAGCTGCCTTGTCGTCATCCCATGCATATTAGAGACAACCACAGATTCATCAGAAGACAGTTCATATGACAACATCATATGATCCAGACAGGGATGAAAGCTCCAACCTACTAAATAAGATCACCAAGCTACTGGAGCTGCTGGTGAGCACCATCAGCTCTTGTCAGTTGGTTTCTACATCGTCTACAACTCCTGTCGAGATGAAGGAGCCATCATTGCCTTAGCCTCCTCAGTAGAGTCCAGCATAGCCAACAATCCGGCATGTGTACTACATGAAAACACCGAAGCCCACCTCACCTCAGAAGCCACAACAGTAGTTGATGGTTTACCAGTCCGAGCTCCATATCATTCATGATCCATGTTCTCCCCCCCACCTCTCATTCAGGAGGTGAATGGTGTATGGTCAAATGATGCATAACTGACCAATCCAGGCGGACATCAACAAGGCTAGTCTGCCAATTCCTGTCCATTCCATCAGCAATAAGGAGGGAGATTTGTCCAAACCAACCAACAATCTCACCACCAGCAGTCTCCACCGTATCAAGGTAATTGGAGACATAATAATTACTAGCAGCCGCAATACTGTCAGCACCGGCCTTATCAATAGTAATCAATTGCTCCTTATCAACAACACCTTCCTCCATGCCAGCAATATCAATCTTCTCCTCAGTACCACAATCGATATTCCTACTGACAACCTTCACACCATTCCCAATCTCATTGTGGCCAACACGCTGAACAATCCGAGGTTGTCCCATGAACCATGCTTACGACTGCTTGGATTAGTTGGTGAAGAGTCTTGCAAAAATAAGCCAAAAGATAGATGACCTCACCGCTGTCAAGACTCCAATTCTGGCATAGGTGGAGGCCAACCCAATAACTTACGAAAGAGAGAGCATGCGGTTTTTGATGTCCAGACCAATCCCATAGAGTCAGTTGTTAATGATATGTTTTAATCTAATGCTGTTACTTACAAGAGCGGTAGGACCTTACAACCTTCTGCAACCATGAAGGGGAAGTATAAAGCTTCTATTGGTGAGTCAACATCTTCTGCTGTATCAATCGAACCAACAATCGGACTGGGTGAGGAAGAAGAAGACAGAGGATAAGCACCAGAAGAAAAAATCCAAAAAATGAGAAAATAAAAATGCCAAAAGACGGCAGCAACCGAAGACTAGCAAGCCAACGATGGAAATAACCACATTTGCAGTCGATCCAGATCTATCTGATGGAGTCCCGCTTGCATTTTTAGGATGTCCACCTGATAAGCCTCCCGCACCCTTAGTTAATCCGGTCAAATTAATGTCCAAATCAATTAATGATATTCGTTGCAGTCGGATACGAGGGATTAATCAAAAATCACTTAGCTATTAATGTTAAGTGATGTAGTTTTTTTTTTTACTTGGTGAAGTCCAAGGTCGATCTCAGGGAGGCATCTGTCTCCTTAGGTTGATTACATCAATTCACAAGTGCTCGAGATTCGGGGAACGATTTTTTTTTTTTTTTTTTTTGGTCTTTTTAATTACTATGTAGACAATGCAGACAATCCTTAGCCAATTTCAAGTTAGATTTAATTGATATATCAAATTCAGTCCAAAAATTATGAAAATTGGCCAGAAGGTTGCTTATGATGAAAATGACCTACACTAATTTTTTTGGAATTTTTTGACTCAAAATGAATATTCTATGAATTAACTAAACAAACAGTGTGATTTTCAATGTTTAATTTTTAATAAATATCAAAACACAATATTTCTCGGAACTAAAATTATCCTAGGAAGGTCTAATGATCAGGAACCTAGGAAAATTGACAGAACTAAAAAAAATGTTGTGAAATGAATTAATTAAAATTAATCAAAGGAAATCACTAAACTATTTATTCAGGCCTCGTTATGCGTGCAAATGATGTGAAATTTTTATGGGATGTTAAAAACAATGTCCTTAAGCTACTGTGATTTTTTTGGTGATTTTTGAAGGCACAGATAATTTACTAAAAATCAAATGGCATCTCTGGGCAAAATATGACTCAAATCAACCAATTAATTCATTAATAAATCAAGAAAACCAACAAAAATACAACACGTGTGCTAACAGGTAGAGGACAAAGTTCTCAACAATATGCAACTTTTAAAATTCAAAAATAATCAAAAATGCATGCTATGGACACGTGCAAACATAGGGGTCTAAATGCAATACTGAAAAATAAATGTTCAAGAAATAAACATGCTGACAGGGACTAAAGTGCAATTACCAAGACTATGCAGGACTTGAATGCAAATTCTCCACGAATCACGTGCGCCTCACGTGATGTCTGCTTCACAGGGACCTTTCTGCAATTTTGGAAACCTCCAGGGGTGTCGGTGCAATTTACCCAGGCCGCACGTGCTCCTCACGTGGGGCGGCCTAGGCTCGGAGGCGTCGGAGGCTCGGATCGAGGGTCGGGGCTTCTGGAGGCTCGGGTTAGCCTCGGATCTGCTTCGGGGGACCCGAGCCTAGGCTTGGGTGCCGAGGCTCGGATCGGGCGACGTGGCGGCCTGAGGGCCCTTGGATCTGGATGGATCCAAGGGTGGTAGGTGAAGACGCGTGGCAGCGGGTGGAGCGTCCGATCCTTGGTGCGATCGACGGTCGAGGACGAAGGCGGTGAAGAGACGCGTGGCGGGACGAGGGCCGTTCGATCAGAAGATCGAACGGTGGCTGCTGTTTCTCCTTCAACGCTCCTCCGCCGCCTGCGGAGGAGGGGCCTGTGCTCCGGTGAAGGGGGCTGACCTCCGCCTGCCTCGCTGAGCTCCGTCAGTGAGCTCTGTCAGCTCCCAGCTAGCTCGGAAGCAGCGGATGAGGACGGCGAAGCCTCCGGTGGTCTCGGATTGGCTGGAGGAGGGCTGGAGCACCTGGTCGATGAAGCTCGAAGAAGGATCCGATGAAGCTCCGGCCAATGATGATCGGGTACCTGCAAGGGTTATGTGGATAGCCGAAGCGTGCTGATACGATCGTGGAGAGGATGGCGTGGTCGGTGAGGCCTGCGGGTGCTTGAGGTGATCGGGCGAGGTGGCTCCGGACAAGCGGCGGAGCTGCTAGTCGACGATGGTCGAAGTGCGGTGAATGGCGAAGTGGAGAAGCCCGCGAGGATGCTAGCACCGTCGCGGAGCTCGTCGGGATGTCGAGGAGGTGTGGAGATGTCCGTGGAAGGCGAATAAAATCGGAGAAGATCGGAAGAAAAGAAGAGGATGATCGGAGAGGGGATGAAGGAGGTTACCTGGGGTTTGGGGCTCGGTTTTGAGCTCCAGGGGTCGTCGCTCCAGAGGTCGGTAAGCCTCGAGCTCGTGCAGCTACGCGGAGGGCGGCTGCGGCACGGCGGTGCACCGTGGATCTCGCCGGAGAAGAAGGTCCTTCGTCGCTCAACAATTCGGCCGCTTGCTGTCACCAAGAGGAAGCTTGGAGCTCGGGGTTCTTTCCTGGAGTGGCGGATGGGCTTGAATGTGGTCGGAGAGGGTGTATTTATAGGTCGAAGGTGGCGGCAGAGCTGGGTGAGTGGCGAGTTTCATGGAGGTGGTGGAGCGAGTGTGGCGGAGATGGTGATGTTCGAGGGTGTTGGCGAGGGAGAGGGAAGAGTGGGGAAGATCGTGGGAGAGTCAGTGGCCGGCGAGGGGGGCTGGAGTGCGGCCGAGAATAGAAAGGGGCGGCCCCTCCCGCAAGGCGGAGATCGTGGGAGAGAGGGGCTGCCCGAGGTAGGGGACGAAGTCCTGGCCGTTGGATCTTGTGATCCAACGGCCAGATGGAGGCGCGAAGCGGGCGGGTGAGATTAGATCTGGAGTGCCCAGATGAAGGGCTATGAGGGTGACACGTGGCGTGACGCGGGCGAAGTGCGAGCGGGCGGCTAGGATCGGGTCTAGGTGATTGATCTGAGGGTCACGATCCGCTGGAAGACGAGCGGTTGTGATGAAGGGATCGGGGGCGCGATCGGGCGGCCTAGAGGTCGCCACGTGGCTCGTTGAGGATGCGGCGCTAAGGAACGGTCCAGATGGAATGCGGGGTGGATCTGATGGCTGTAGAAGAGAGCGGACGTGGTCAGGCCTGGGCCGTTGGATCTGAGGTGCGATCCAACGGTGGAGGGCGCGGGCGGAGCAGACAAAGGGCAGCGGGCCGCGTGGCGCAATCAGAGGGCGCCACGTGGCCTGCTGTGAGTGGTCGAAGGGAAAGACACGTGTAGAAAGAGGAGGAGGCCGAATTTGGAAAAACTCAAAACATGAAAGTTGTAGATCTTGATGAGATCTACAAGTTTCATGTTGACCAAAGACGGAGATGAGGTCAAATATGATACATAAATACAAAGTTACATAAATATACATATGTAGTATACAAAATGACCCAAAAACCCAAGTTCCTCATACAAGCTCCAATTTCAATGAAATTAGTCTCATTTTGAAGGTCTTTTGATATGTAGTATTCTAAGAGTGAGTAGACCTAAGTAGGAGTTTGTATGCGGGCTTTATGTGTGTTTTAATGTACAAGGGTGCTCAGGGTATTTAGGCTCTTTTACAAGGGTGATTTGTGGCTTTCTTCCCTATATTCTTAAGGAGTATATACATATATTATAGAGAAGGAGTTATTTGATGAAGAGGTCTTTTACAGGTGATTTTTGGCTTCTTATTTAAATGCAGATGAGCTCCTAAAATGCATGAATTATGGATGCATGCATGAATGCTATTTATGCAAGATAAAGGGAAATATGCCTCTATTTTCTCGGGAACAAGGCTCTATTTTTGACTTTTGATGTGATGAATCACAGATTCATCAACCCCCTATACTTAAACCTTGCTCGTCCCCGAGCAACTAAATGAAATGCGAGAGTGAAATGATTTTGGGTTCCATACCAAGGTCATGAACAAAAGTTAAAAATGGAGCCTGACTCGACCTTTGGATTAATTGTGTGGCGGAACCTTATTTGGACCTGAACTTAAGAGCTAACAGACTTCAAGTTCCACAAGTCTTCTATTCAAGACGCCTCAATAGCCAGGTCAGAACAAATCCTCAAACGCAAATTTCTGATGACTATGATTCTTACTTGTACTGTGTAAGTGAGATATAGCTCTCCACATCAGAAATGACTCGGAACCAGCCTCCTCTAACAAGGTAACTCAATAACCCGGTCCAGTAACTCTTTCCTCGAGGAGCGGGGTATTCCCTTCTAAGTTCAAGTGCGACCAACTCAAGAGGAGGGGGTAGAGAAAAGAATGGACGGTGGCCAGTGTAGCCACCTATCCCGGGATGCCTGACCAGTGTAGCCAAGTCATCCAGCTGCATTTCTTCGTACTCCGACAGGTAAAAATTTTTTTTCTTTGACTTGGACCTGTCTGATTTTTTTGGAGTTTTCTTGCAATTTTTTTTTTTTTTTTTTTTTTTTCACTATATACAATGTGCAGCATGTACATCAGGAGTTTTTCCTCTTGAGCCAGTAGACTATCCCTCTTTTGAAGCATTATTGCAACCCACAGCATCCCGTCCTTAGATGTCAACACCACTAGACTAGGTTGAGATGCACTACCCTCCCTAGAGGAGGACGGATGTTTCCACCCGTGTGCTACTCCAAGCTAAAGGATTCTACCTCCTCACCACCTCATCAATGAAGAGCTACGTGCATTGTGCTTGTCCAAGTTAGGTCATTATCTAAGAGAATCCTGCGTATGCACGAAATATTCTACTTAGACTAATCAAGATGACATGTGAACATAGACTTGCGGACTCAAAGAATTAAGTCACTTGACCTGAAAAATCTTAATTCCAGTTCCTATAAGGTCCCTCTGAAATTAGATGGGTTAAGGTCAAATCAAGTCCATCCTCAATATCTACTCATAACTTGGTTCAGAACCCACTAGCTTTTCACTTTGCATATGCAAGATATGCAGATGATGTGCAGATGACATGCTATGAATGAAATGCAAGACTTTTTTTTTTTTTTTTTTTTTTTTTTGAGAATGCAAGATAATATGCAAGAGTAAATAAGAAGCCTTTTTGTTTTATTTTTCTGGTATACAACAATCTTTTTTTTTTATTATTTACAACAATCTTTAGTTGATATAATTTGTACATTAATTTATTATTAATTTTTTTTTAATTTTTACAAAAGGTTTACAAGTAGTATACAAGTGTACAATTTTTTTTTTTCAATTTTTACCCACCCATAATTATTGCAAATATATATATACAAAAATATGCGAAAGTACGAGCTATGGGTAAAGTATATATGTAATATATACACGCCCCCCTATACTTAGCGTGTGCTATGTCCTCAGAGCACAGAGAGCGAGGAAAAAGACATAGCTCGTGCTAAGCATAGGAGAGCCAAAGAGGAATAGAAAGTATAGAAGTCGTCTTGCCCCCCTATACTTAGGCTCTGGCGGCCTAAGTGTAGAAGAAGATCAAAAATGGGGCGGACGAGGAAAGATGGGAATGGATGAATATACAATATGGGCATCGGTCCCCCCTATACTTAGGCTTAGGTCAGCCTAAGTATTGGTAAGAAATGCGTATGAGGACCGATGTGATCTGGAGAATGTACAGTGAAACGACTCGGGTGACCCCTTCCCCCTATACTTAGGATCTGGTCATCCTAAGTATAGTCCGAGATAATGATTCGATGATGTGGGGATGGGTTACTAGAATCGTGGAGGTAGAGGAAAGGATATACAGGAATGATGATATATGTACAAATGAGTCGGTCTGAATCTTCTGAAGATGCTGCTGATGGCTGGAGTTCATTGCTGCAAGGTCTCATGCACGGCTTGAGATGTATCTGCTGTATCTGTCTCGCGCATGAATACAATCTCCTCCACATGGACTAACTGTTCATTAGATTCAACGAAGTGCTTCAACAGCTGCCCATTAACCAGGAATGTCGGTGCGTCATCCGCGAGATCTGAGATCTCGACACATCCACTATCATGCACCGTTCGGACTACAAATGGTCCCGTCCACTTGGATTTCAGCTTGCCTTGGAAGGTCTTCAGCCTGGCATTGAACAACCATACCTTCTGTCCAGGAACAAAGGTCTTTCGTCTGATAAATCTATCGTGCCAACGCTTCACCTTGTCCTTGTACACCACACTGTTGTCGTATGCGCGGTTTCTGACTTCCACAAGCTCATTCAGATCCATGTCTCTCTGTTTTTGGCCCAGGTGTGTGTTCCAGTTGACCTTCTTTATTGCCCATTCTGATTTATGCACTAACTCTGCGGGCAAATGGCACGGCTTTCCGAATACCATTCGGAATGGGGAGGTACCTAACGGTGTCTTGTAAGCCGTCCTATACGCCCAGAGGACCTGATCCAAGATCTGAGACCAGTCCTTCCTGTCTGGGCGGACGAGCTTTTGCAGTATTGTTTTTACCTCCCTATTTGACACCTCAGCCATACCATTGGTTTGTGGGTGGTAAGGACTAGCGACACGGTGTTCGATGCCGTAATCCTTCAGGAGTTTCTTCACCTCCCGATTCACAAAGTGGCTACCCCCATCTGATATCATCATTTTGGGGATCCCGAACCTAGAGATTATGTGCTCTCTGATAAACTTACAGACAGTCCTGCTGTCTGCGGCTCGGGTCGGGATAGCCTCCACCCATCTTGACAGATAATCCACCGCAAGAAGGATGTATTCAAATCCGTGGCTGACAGGGAATGGGCCCATGAAGTCGATGCCCCAGGCGTCAAAGACATCACAAATGATGACCGGCTGCATCGGCATCTCATCCTTGGAACCAACGGTTCCTCCCATTCTCTGGCATACTGGGCACGACTTCGCGAAGGTGGTGGCATCGCGAAACAGAGTCGGCCAGTAAAAGCCACACTGAAGCACCTTCCATGCGGTCCTCTTCCCGGAGTGGTGTCCTCCTGCCTCTAAGCTATGGCATAAAGAAAGGACACTCTGGTATTCCTCCTGAGGAATACAACGTCTCCAGACGCAATCCGGTCCTTCAAAGAAAAGGATCGGATCCTCCCAATGGTAGTGTCTAGCATCCGACTTTAGTCGGTCAATTTGGCTCTTGGGCCAATCCTCGGGAACCTTCTTGGAGACAAGATAGTTCACGATATTGGCATACCATGGGAGTGAGTCGATAACAAAAATCGACTCGTCAGGGAAGGAGTCTCGAATTGGGGAAACCTCGGAAGTATTAATATTTTCGAGACGAGAGAGATGATCAGCTACTACGTTCTTCTTTCCAGGTTTATCACGGATGTCCAAATCAAATTCCTGGATAAGTAGAATCCAACGAAGAAGACGCGCCTTCGCGTCCTTCTTCTCCATCAAATATCGTAGTGCCGTGTGGTCTGTGAACACAGTCACCTTGGATCCGATTAAATGCGATCTGAATTTGTCCAAGGCAAACACTACCGCCAGCATTTCCTTTTCGGTAACTGTATAGTTACGCTGAGCAGAATCAAGCACTTTGCTTGCGTAGTGGATTGCAAACGGGACGCCATCTCTTCTTTGTCCCAATACAGCCCCAACAGCATAATCTGATGCATCCGTCATGATCTCAAAAGGGAGAGACCAATCTGGGGCTTGTAAAATGGGTGCGTCCATAATCATTCCTTGTAATAGCTTAAAGGCCGCAAGACACTTGTGATCGACAATAAACTCCGCGTCTTTGCCTAAAAGCTCAGTTAGCGGTCGGGCAATTTTAGAAAAATCTTTGATGAACCTCCGATAAAATCCGACATGCCCGAGGAACGACCGCAACTGCCGTACGTTGGTTGGTGGCTGGAGTCGTCTGATCACATCCACCTTGGCAGGGTCAACCTCCATTCCTCTCTTGGAGATGACGTGCCCCAACACTATGCCCTCCGTCACCATAAAGTGACTTTTCTCCCAGGAGAGCACCAGATTGACCTCACAACATCTTTTGAGGACTCGGTCCAGATTCCTAAGGCAGGAATCAAAAGAGTCGCCGTGGACCGAAAAGTCATCCATGAAGACTTCCAGGAATTCGCCGACCATTTCGGCGAATACAGCAATCATGCACCTTTGAAAAGTACCTGGAGCATTGCATAACCCAAAAGGCATGCGCCTGAAAGCATAGGTACCAAAGGGGCATGTGAACGTGGTCTTTTCCTGGTCCTCTGGAGCTATGGCTACTTGATTGTAGCCCGAGAACCCATCAAGGAAGCAGAAGAATTCTTTCCCTGCTAGTCTCTCTAAGATCTGATCAATGAACGGTAGGGGGAAATGATCCTTCTTCGTCGCGGCATTCAGGCGTCTGTAATCCACACAGACGCGCCACGACGTGGGTACTCTCGTCACGATCTCCTCTCCGTCCTCGTTGGTGGTCGTCTGAATTCCCGACTTTTTCGGGACAACATGGATTGGGGCCACCCACTTAGAGTCGGAGATTGGGTAGATAAAACCCGCGTCGCACCATTTTTCTATCTCTTTCTTGACAACCTCTCGTAGATTTGGATTCAACCGACGTTGGAATTCACGAGAGGGTTTGGCTTCATTCTCCAAATATATATGGTGCGAACACAGAGCGGGATTTATCCCGTGGAGATCGGAAATGCTCCAGCCTATTGCCTTGCGGTTCTTCTCCAGGATCTCTAGCAAGCGAGATTCCTGCTCCTCGGTCAATTGCGAACTGATAATGACCGGAAATTTCTTGGCTGCGCCCGCAAGGAAGGCATACTTAAGGGTTGTGGGTAAGGGTTTGAGCTCAGGGATGGTATGATCATCTAAGAAGTCTGGCTCAATCCGATCTGGTTCGGTGTTGGAAGTGGCTGGATCTTGATCTGCAGTGGCTGCCACCAAGCTTGGCTCTGGAGTCGGATCGTCAAAGGTCTCCATGCAATCGGCAAACGCCTCGTCCGACTCGTCTTCCTCATCTTCCGATTGTCCTAAGGATGTAAGGACTGACAGGCCCTCTTGGGCCTCTATGTCATCGAAGATGTAGGGTGATGCAGGCTCAGAGCTGTACTCGTTCCTAATGATCTCGCAGACTGACTCATGTACTGGATCATCTTCAAAGGAGATGGACATATCGGTGCTGGCTGGGTTCTGTCTCCATGGCCCAACTAAGTCTACATGTGCACTGTCTGTTTCGATCGAAGAGTACTCGGTGCTGGATTCGGAGTCCGGTCTCTGCCATCTGGTCTGCTTCATCTCTAGTTCCTCATCTCCGCCTGGAGTTTGGAACTGAATCTTCCCATTCTTATAATCGAATAAGGCCCCTGCTGTTCTAAGGAAGGGCCTACCCAAGATAATCTGGGAATCTCTCCAATTACGAGGGGTCTCCATATCAAGGACAGTGAAGTCCACCAGGTATTCCTGACCCTCGACTTTGATCACAATGTTCCTTAATTCTCCTTGGGACCTCTTAGTGGATTTATCTGCAAACTGCAGAATAGCTCTAGATTTCCTAAGAGGTCCGAGATCAAGCCGCTCATAGAGGGCTGTGGGCATCAAATTGATCGAGGAACCATTGTCAAGGAGAGTGCGTGCAAACGCGATGTCATCAACATGACTCACTACATAGTGTGCACCCATGTCTCTTCGTTTCCGAGGAAACGAGTTCTTTATTGCACAAGTCGTGGCTACTGATAGAACGTGTTTCTCAACACGGCTTTTGGTCTTCCTGCTAACCCTAGTAGGTGTGCATCGCACCTTAAGGTATTTCTGGAATGCAGGGGTCATTTCCACGAACTTGTCGAAAGGGATTGTGACCTTGATATGTTTGTTACAAAATTCAGCCATCTCAGGGTCATCTTTTTGGATTTTTGTGTTTTTCTTCTTCCCACCCTTAAGAGCTTGGGGGAAAGGGATTATTAACTCAGGATCTGGAACTGAAATATTTTCATTAGAAACTGAAACTGAGTTCTGGACAGGACTCTGACTCGGACTTTTGTACAGACTCTGATGCTGACTCTGACGAAAGGGAAAATGCTTGGGCGAAACCGGTGATGCGTCTTCCGCTTCTTCTGACTGGTCCTCCTCAGATGGAGGTGCGGGCTCATCGGTGCCGTCGGACTCCAGGTGGATGCGGGGGTGCTGCTTCGAGGACTCAGATGTCCTCTTCTTCTGCTTGCGGTGGTGGTGGTGATGCTCCTCTTCCTCCTCCTCCGAATTCTCCTCAGGTCGAACTTCGGAGGTTCCTTCCTGTTGTGCCCGTGCCCGATCAGGTATGGTCACGGTCCTTCCGCTCCTGAGGGACATATGGTTAACATTATCATACGAAAGGATCTCATGTTCAGATAAATAATTATCTGAATAGTCTACCTGATCTCTAGGTCGGTTCTGGCCTTGGTGTATGCTGTTCGGGTTGGCCTGAACCTGTGCGGGAAGTGGAGTCCTTGGCGCCGTTTGTTGGTCTTGAGCACGAGAGACCCGATTGATGTCGGTTCTCATGTCCAAGTAATCGTTCTGCATCTGCTGGACCCTATCAGACAGGGTCTGGATCGCCAAGGTGAGGGACTCCAACTCGGTGGGCTGGGCTAGCTGCTGCGTGGATGCCGTCCTGAACTGGCCCTGCTGGCCGTGCCGATACTGCTGCTGATGGGGTGGTGCTGGCCCCTGCTGGTAGGTTCGCTGCTGCGGCTGGTACCCCTGGTCTGGCCTGGACTGGTATCGCGGGATTGTGACGGGTCTGGTCTCCTGGTATACTGGGGTTGGGCGGTGTGCCTGATCCTTCCCCATCTCAATTTGCCGGACTAGTGGGTCACGGCTATACCAGAGCCCGTTGATCTCGTAGACGGGCGGAGGCTCCTCGTATGCTGTCTCAACTGGTGGGGGTGCTTGATGGTTCTGCTGGGTGTAAGTCTGATCCCAGCTGCTTTGAGACCCCGGTGCCTGTTCCTGTACAAGATGAACTCGATGTACAGGTACAGGTGGTGCAGAAGGGGTGGGTAGCTTCATCTTGGCTACCTTTTCAGAGAGTTCCTCCACCTTCTTGGGAAGGCTCGAAAGAGACTCCATCTCCGCGACTCGCTTGTGGATCTGTTCGACCATGGTGAGCTTGTCTGCAATCATCCCCATGCTGGGGATGAGGTCCTCTGTCAGATCAGCAACAGTCCTTTTAGTTGTCTCGTTGGATAGAATCGAGGGAGACAACTGATAGGCCCTTGTGGCCTGTGACCTGCCGGTTTCTGCCATCTGCTCCAGGATCTTCCATACGGCGTGTTCGTTCTTGTTCAGATAGCTTCCTCCGCAGGCGGCGCTGACTAACCCCTGCATCTCTGGGGTTAAGCTGCAGAACAAGGTCTGGACTAGGATCGCCTTTGAAATGCCGTGGCATGGGCATTTCTGCACTAAATCATTGAACCTGTCCCACGCCTCGTGGAACGGTTCGCAGGGTCCTTGGGCGAAGCTGGCAATCTTCGTACGCATCTGATTGGTTCTACTGAGTGGGTAGAACTTCTTCAGGAAGAGGTCCTTGAACTGCATCCAGGTAGTACAAACCACCCCTAGGTTCTTCAGCCAATGTGCAGCCTTATCTCCTAAGGCAAAAGGGGTGGCTTTCAGTCTGATATAGTCTTGGCCAACATTGGGATGGCTCAGATTATTACAGACTAGTTCGAAGTCACGGAGGAAGGTGTACGGCTCTTCGCTGAGGTTTCCGTTGAACTTCGGCAGCAGGCTAAGGAAGTGGGGCTTCAGCTCGAATGCCTGGTCGGGAACTGCAGGTGCTAGCCAATTCTGGATCTCGTTCTCCGCCGGGTTATATGTATCGACCATTGGCCGGTCGATTCCTTCTGCTACTATAATCTGCCCCATTCGTGCAGTGAGATCGGCATTCTTCTGTTCAGCTTCTGCCAGACGTCTAAGGATCTGTCTCATCTGGTCCTCGTCGGGCGGCATCCTTGGCGGCATTTCTCCCTCCGGCAACGGCGCCATTTTGATAAGCCTCCCGCACCCTTAGTTAATCCGGTCAAATTAATGTCCAAATCAATTAATGATATTCGTTGCAGTCGGATACGAGGGATTAATCAAAAATCACTTAGCTATTAATGTTAAGTGATGTAGTTTTTTTTTTTACTTGGTGAAGTCCAAGGTCGATCTCAGGGAGGCATCTGTCTCCTTAGGTTGATTACATCAATTCACAAGTGCTCGAGATTCGGGGAACGATTTTTTTTTTTTTTTTTTGGTCTTTTTAATTACTATGTAGACAATGCAGACAATCCTTAGCCAATTTCAAGTTAGATTTAATTGATATATCAAATTCAGTCCAAAAATTATGAAAATTGGCCAGAAGGTTGCTTATGATGAAAATGACCTACACTAATTTTTTTGGAATTTTTTGACTCAAAATGAATATTCTATGAATTAACTAAACAAACAGTGTGATTTTCAATGTTTAATTTTTAATAAATATCAAAACACAATATTTCTCGGAACTAAAATTATCCTAGGAAGGTCTAATGATCAGGAACCTAGGAAAATTGACAGAACTAAAAAAAATGTTGTGAAATGAATTAATTAAAATTAATCAAAGGAAATCACTAAACTATTTATTCAGGCCTCGTTATGCGTGCAAATGATGTGAAATTTTTATGGGATGTTAAAAACAATGTCCTTAAGCTACTGTGATTTTTTTGGTGATTTTTGAAGGCACAGATAATTTACTAAAAATCAAATGGCATCTCTGGGCAAAATATGACTCAAATCAACCAATTAATTCATTAATAAATCAAGAAAACCAACAAAAATACAACACGTGTGCTAACAGGTAGAGGACAAAGTTCTCAACAATATGCAACTTTTAAAATTCAAAAATAATCAAAAATGCATGCTATGGACACGTGCAAACATAGGGGTCTAAATGCAATACTGAAAAATAAATGTTCAAGAAATAAACATGCTGACAGGGACTAAAGTGCAATTACCAAGACTATGCAGGACTTGAATGCAAATTCTCCACGAATCACGTGCGCCTCACGTGATGTCTGCTTCACAGGGACCTTTCTGCAATTTTGGAAACCTCCAGGGGTGTCGGTGCAATTTACCCAGGCCGCACGTGCTCCTCACGTGGGGCGGCCTAGGCTCGGAGGCGTCGGAGGCTCGGATCGAGGGTCGGGGCTTCTGGAGGCTCGGGTTAGCCTCGGATCTGCTTCGGGGGACCCGAGCCTAGGCTTGGGTGCCGAGGCTCGGATCGGGCGACGTGGCGGCCTGAGGGCCCTTGGATCTGGATGGATCCAAGGGTGGTAGGTGAAGACGCGTGGCAGCGGGTGGAGCGTCCGATCCTTGGTGCGATCGACGGTCGAGGACGAAGGCGGTGAAGAGACGCGTGGCGGGACGAGGGCCGTTCGATCAGAAGATCGAACGGTGGCTGCTGTTTCTCCTTCAACGCTCCTCCGCCGCCTGCGGAGGAGGGGCCTGTGCTCCGGTGAAGGGGGCTGACCTCCGCCTGCCTCGCTGAGCTCCGTCAGTGAGCTCTGTCAGCTCCCAGCTAGCTCGGAAGCAGCGGATGAGGACGGCGAAGCCTCCGGTGGTCTCGGATTGGCTGGAGGAGGGCTGGAGCACCTGGTCGATGAAGCTCGAAGAAGGATCCGATGAAGCTCCGGCCAATGATGATCGGGTACCTGCAAGGGTTATGTGGATAGCCGAAGCGTGCTGATACGATCGTGGAGAGGATGGCGTGGTCGGTGAGGCCTGCGGGTGCTTGAGGTGATCGGGCGAGGTGGCTCCGGACAAGCGGCGGAGCTGCTAGTCGACGATGGTCGAAGTGCGGTGAATGGCGAAGTGGAGAAGCCCGCGAGGATGCTAGCACCGTCGCGGAGCTCGTCGGGATGTCGAGGAGGTGTGGAGATGTCCGTGGAAGGCGAATAAAATCGGAGAAGATCGGAAGAAAAGAAGAGGATGATCGGAGAGGGGATGAAGGAGGTTACCTGGGGTTTGGGGCTCGGTTTTGAGCTCCAGGGGTCGTCGCTCCAGAGGTCGGTAAGCCTCGAGCTCGTGCAGCTACGCGGAGGGCGGCTGCGGCACGGCGGTGCACCGTGGATCTCGCCGGAGAAGAAGGTCCTTCGTCGCTCAACAATTCGGCCGCTTGCTGTCACCAAGAGGAAGCTTGGAGCTCGGGGTTCTTTCCTGGAGTGGCGGATGGGCTTGAATGTGGTCGGAGAGGGTGTATTTATAGGTCGAAGGTGGCGGCAGAGCTGGGTGAGTGGCGAGTTTCATGGAGGTGGTGGAGCGAGTGTGGCGGAGATGGTGATGTTCGAGGGTGTTGGCGAGGGAGAGGGAAGAGTGGGGAAGATCGTGGGAGAGTCAGTGGCCGGCGAGGGGGGCTGGAGTGCGGCCGAGAATAGAAAGGGGCGGCCCCTCCCGCAAGGCGGAGATCGTGGGAGAGAGGGGCTGCCCGAGGTAGGGGACGAAGTCCTGGCCGTTGGATCTTGTGATCCAACGGCCAGATGGAGGCGCGAAGCGGGCGGGTGAGATTAGATCTGGAGTGCCCAGATGAAGGGCTATGAGGGTGACACGTGGCGTGACGCGGGCGAAGTGCGAGCGGGCGGCTAGGATCGGGTCTAGGTGATTGATCTGAGGGTCACGATCCGCTGGAAGACGAGCGGTTGTGATGAAGGGATCGGGGGCGCGATCGGGCGGCCTAGAGGTCGCCACGTGGCTCGTTGAGGATGCGGCGCTAAGGAACGGTCCAGATGGAATGCGGGGTGGATCTGATGGCTGTAGAAGAGAGCGGACGTGGTCAGGCCTGGGCCGTTGGATCTGAGGTGCGATCCAACGGTGGAGGGCGCGGGCGGAGCAGACAAAGGGCAGCGGGCCGCGTGGCGCAATCAGAGGGCGCCACGTGGCCTGCTGTGAGTGGTCGAAGGGAAAGACACGTGTAGAAAGAGGAGGAGGCCGAATTTGGAAAAACTCAAAACATGAAAGTTGTAGATCTTGATGAGATCTACAAGTTTCATGTTGACCAAAGACGGAGATGAGGTCAAATATGATACATAAATACAAAGTTACATAAATATACATATGTAGTATACAAAATGACCCAAAAACCCAAGTTCCTCATACAAGCTCCAATTTCAATGAAATTAGTCTCATTTTGAAGGTCTTTTGATATGTAGTATTCTAAGAGTGAGTAGACCTAAGTAGGAGTTTGTATGCGGGCTTTATGTGTGTTTTAATGTACAAGGGTGCTCAGGGTATTTAGGCTCTTTTACAAGGGTGATTTGTGGCTTTCTTCCCTATATTCTTAAGGAGTATATACATATATTATAGAGAAGGAGTTATTTGATGAAGAGGTCTTTTACAGGTGATTTTTGGCTTCTTATTTAAATGCAGATGAGCTCCTAAAATGCATGAATTATGGATGCATGCATGAATGCTATTTATGCAAGATAAAGGGAAATATGCCTCTATTTTCTCGGGAACAAGGCTCTATTTTTGACTTTTGATGTGATGAATCACAGATTCATCACCACCTCAGATGGATGAAGATACTCCTTTATTCCATCCTATTGTATAACCAGATGTGGGCATTGATTTTGACGTAAATAATCACACTATTTTTTCTTTTGGTTATGTAAATATTTCATTTCCAGACGCTTTGCGAAAATAAAAAAAATACAAATTAGAAAACAATCTTGTCTGATACAGATGTTGTGGAAATTATTCAAATCTTGTTCTAGAGATGCCGTTGTTAAAGGCCATTATGTACATGCCTAACATTAAGAAAGGACTGAAGGAGGCATGTGCTTCCAAAAGACAGCTAAGTCAATCCAGACAAGTAAATGTAAAGCATATTCTGACTACATCAACTGTTATTGCAATCAACAATCTCCTAAGTAAGAGGAAAGATATGTAAGGCCATCTCATCAGATACTAGATGTTTGACCAATAGTTTGATTGAACACTTCTTGATAGCGGATTTGATACCTACTTCACTATTGAAAGAATTTGGGTTGGGATCGCTCAAATCAACAAGAATGTTTCTGCAGTTTGCAGATACATCAATTAATCATCTTCGAGGAATTTTGGAGGATGTCATTGTCACCATTCAAGGGATGCAATTCTCTTTGGAATTTATTGTAATGGACATGAACACCTTAACTCATCTTCTGCATACCCCAAATATACTTGGACGACCATTCCTTTGAACAACCAAAGAAATGGTGGACTACGACACCGTGCAGATCACCTTTCGTTCTAGTAGCGACAAGGTTCCAATTCAAACGATTCAAGTGCCGAAACCATCAGAATCTGCATTAGATGTGAGTGAGCCTATAGAGTAGAGAACATAAGACTGTGACTTTCTAGCAGAGATCAGAGACACCAACTTGTTTATGGATGACATTGAGACCCACGAATCCCTCATCACTGAGGAAGGAGTGGATAGACAATCGAATTTCCCTCTATCAGTGAAGATGAGATTTTATCTGATGTGCTAGATGAGCTTATTGTTGATCACTTATTCTTAACAGAGGAAGAAGAGATTATAGAAGATTTCTTTGAAGAAGATGACATCATTTAGAATTTTTACGCAACACTGAATTCAGACATTGAAATGCCAATGGTGGATAATCTACATTTGAAAGATCTGACACGACTGCCCTGCATAGTTGCAGAAGTATCCACTGACCTGACTCAAACCCCACCTCAGGTCAAACCACTTCCAACAAACAAGAAGTATGCCTTCCATGCGGGTGTGCAGAATATGTTCATGTGATCATTAATTACCAATTAACCAATGAATAAGAATCTCGTCTGCTTGAGGTTCTAGAATGAAACCGCAAGGCCATAGGCTAGAAATTTTAGATTTCCATGAGATTAATCCATTACTGTGTTCCCATCACATCTACCTTGAGGAAAATAGTAAGCCATCTCAAGAATTTTAGCGAAGATTGAATCCGAACCTTTGAGAGGTTGTTTTGAAGGATATTATAAAATGATGTGATGATGGATTCATATATCCCATCTCTGAGTGAGTTCCTTGCATGTCATGCTGAAGAAATCAGGGATCACCATCGTGAAGAACGTCAAAGCAGAGGAGATCGCAACCAGGGTTCCAACTTCTTGGCGTGTCTGTGTTGATTATAGGCGCCTGAACCTAGAGACCAAGAAGGATCATTTCCCTCTTCCGTTCATCAACTAAATAGTCAAAAACTGGCCGTGAAAGAGTACTTCTTCTTCTTGGATGGATATTCTGTTTACAATCAAGTTGCAATCACCCCAGAAGATCAAGAAAAGACTACCCTTCACATATCCATTCGTGACATATCCTTCTGCATGATGCCTTTTAGATTGTGCAATGCTCGACCTTCCAGAGGTGCATGTTGGTGGTTTTTGCAGATATGTTTGGTACTTTTCTCGAGGTTTTTATGGACAATTTCTCGATCCACTGTGATAGTTTTGATTAGTACCTATCTTATCTAGACCGAGTCTTAAGAGATGCTATAAAGTAAACTGGGTGCTCTCGTTGGAAAAGAGTAACTTCATGGTGACTGAAGGGATTATGTTAGGCCATGTCATCTCAAAACGTGACATGGAGGTAGATCCTGCAAAGGTGGAAGTCATTTAGAAGCTCGATCTGCCTACAAATTTGAAGCAAGTCCAGTCATTCCTAGGGTATGTGAGATTTAATGGGAGATTCATTAAAGATTTCAGCAAAATTTCCCAGATGCTGACTGAGCTTCTAGGCAAGGAGGTAGATTTTATTGTAGATGTCGGAGTCCTTGAAGCCTTTAATTAGTTGAAAGATCTGATCATTCAAACATCTCTCCTTCAACCACCAGATTAGTCTCTCCCCTTTAAGATCATGAAAGATGCTTCAGGTTATGCCATTGGAGCGATTCTGGGATAGAGACGAGATAGCTTACCATTTGCAATTCACTATGCTAATAGAAATCTTGATGAAGCTCAAAAGAATTACACTATCACTGAAAAAGAGCTGCTAGCAGTCGTCTTCCCTCTGGAGAAGTTCAGATCTCACTTGCTTTGATCCAAAGTGATGTCTGTATAGACCATTCTACCATAAAGTACCTGCAAAGTAAGAAGGACGTCACATCAAGACTCATCAAATGGATCCTTTTATTGTAGGAGTTTGACCTTGAAATACGTGGCAAGATTAAAATTAAAAATGCGGTGTCAGATTATCTATCGAGATTACCAGAGGCAGACATTCATGATCAGAGCTTGATACCGATCACAAAAGTTTCTCAGATGAAGAAAATTTTCCAGTCACCTCACTTCATTGGTTCGTCGATATTGTTAACTATCCTATTTCTAAGAGAACTTTGCAAGATTGGTCGAAGCTAAAAGATGACAAGTTTTTATCAGATATTTGTTTCTATCAGTTGGAGGATCTGTATCTCTTTCGTGAGGGAGATGATTGCATCTAGAGAAGGTGCATTCCTTAGGAGAAAGTTCACAGTGTCCTCGAACATTACCATGCTTGATAATCAGGAGGACACCACTCTAGGAAAGACAGTACAATGAAAGTGCTCCAATTCGGCTTCTGGTGGATGATTCTATTCAAAGACGGAGAAGATTTTATGAAACACTGCACTGGCTGTCAGAAAGTGTGTGACACTATTGGAATGAGAATGCAATGCCTCTAAAGTATATTCAGATTTCAGATGTATTTGATGCGTAGGGCATTGACTTCATGGGCCCATTTCCCAATAGTCAGGGCTTTGAGTACATTCTTCTCGTTGGCGATTACGTAAGCCGCTGGGTGGAGGCTATCCCAACCCGAGTCGTTGACAGTCGCACTGTCTACCAGTTTCTAAAAGAACACCTCATTGCAAGGTTTGTGATTCCTAAGATTCTGATATCTGATGGTGGTAGACATTTCATAAATAGAGAAGTGAAGAAGCTGACTCAAGAGTACTGTATTGATCATCGCGTCGCTTCTCTGTACCACCCACAATCTAATGGCCTGGTAGAATGTTCAAATAGGGAGATCAAGATAATTCTTCAGAAGCTTGTATGTCCAAACAGAAAGAACTGGTCTCAACTGCTCGACTCGGTTCTTTGGGCCTATCGAACAACGTACAAGTCACCTTTGGTAATGTCTCCCTACTGCCTAGTCTATGGTAAGCCATGCCATTTGCTCGTTGAATTAATTCACAAATCTTTGTGGGTAATTAATATCTGCAATTTGGATTCTAGGAAGGTTGGAAATAATAGAAAGCTCGATCCAAACATATTACTTTAATTCCACGACTATGCATATGACAATAACCTGATGTACAAGGAGAAGGTCAAGAAGTGGCATGGCAAGCATTTCTGTCGCAAGACTTTCAATCCGAGTCAGAAGATTTGATTGTTCGATGCAAAGTTGTAACTATTCCCAGGGAAGTTGAAGAGCAAGTGGACCATGCCGTTTGTAGTGAAGCATGTACGTGACAATGGAAGCATTGTGATATCCGGATTGTCAACCAATATACAACCTTTCCTAATCAACGGACATCTACTGAAGCCTTATCTTGAGCATGATACAATCTTATTTGTGGTTAATTCTATATAGATGGTCTATGAAAATGAACTTCAAGCTGCATCATCAACATATTCAGACATGACATCCAAAAGCACTTTTGATTAGCTAATCTTTTTCTTCTTTTCTTCTTTTCAATTTTCATTTTTTATTATGTCGAAAAGTCTCACTCATCCCATTCATCATTGTTATACTTTGGATATGCTTCATCCTAAGTATAGGGGGATGATTATATATGGGTGTTCGTTCTTTGATCCCTTGCTTGTCTCCTCAACTCTTGACATTCTGTTTATACTTAGGGATATTTTACTCTAAGTATAGGGGGAGACATGCCGAGCCAACGATTCATTTATTCGTTCCCACCCTCGACCCTCCCTACTTTGTACATTGTCTGGTATACTTAGGATTAATTGATCCTAAGAATAGGGGGGACGGTCGACTTTTTATTCTTTATTTAGTCGTTGCAGTATAGAATTTTCTATACTTAGTACGAGTTATATCTTCCTTTTCTCTCTGATCTATGAGGACATAGCTCAAGCAAAGTATAGGGGGTCGTATATAAGTTGAACGTACTTTAGCCATAACTTGTACTTTCATATTTTCAATAATATTGCTAATTAAAAATTTTAGCACACATCGAGATTCTTTGTAGTTATGGTTAAAAATGTTTTGCAAAATATTTGAAAAATAGTTCAAAAACTATTTGAAAAATCTTTTGTAAAACTGTTTGAAAAATATTTTGTAAAATATTTGCAATCCTTAAAAATATTTTGTTTGTAAAAAATCCTTTATTATATTTGAAAAAAAGTTTTGAAAATTTATTTGCAAATGGTTGGGAAAATGGTTATAAAAATACTTTGAAAAAAATATACATGTTATTTAAAAAATACTTGCAAAATGATTTTTAAATTTTGTAAATATTTGCAAAAAATATTTGTCAAATTATTTTCAAAATGTTGGTCAAAATGTTTTCAATTTATTTTCAGAACCATGCACATACTTGAAGAAAATGAAAATTCTTTACAAACTATGTATGGAAACTTGTAAATACCAACTATACATTATTGGACCCTAATTCTTGTTAATAACAAGGCACACTCTCGTGTAAATATATGCACATAATTATTTGGCTAATTATTTTATTTTTCAGAAAATTACTAAACATTTTCAAAACCCAAAAACCTATAAAAATTTGCAAAATATTTTCAAAAATTACATAAAAATTTGCAAAATGTTTTCAAAATTCCATAAAAAGTTTATAATCAGAAAATCGCTTCACAAAATATTTTCTGCATTGCATAGTATTTACATTTTTCGGATTGATAATAACAATTGAACAAATCTAAATAAAATCCAAAGATTAGAGTTGGTTATACCTTAATCCACTTAATCACATGAACCTTTTAGGAACCGGAATTGAGGCGCTTCATGTCTACTAGACTTAATTCTTCGAGACCTCTAGACTTAGTTCAATATCGTCTTGACTGCCTATGTAAAATATTTCAAACGCATACATGCTCTTATCGATAATGATCTAACTTGCACACATGTACCTTACACATTGCTCAACTCAGTTGAAGCGGTAGATGACTGAATTTGCTAGCATGAGACACACACGAATGGAAACATATGAAGTTACGATTCCATGACCATTGTGCCCCAACCCGATCCAATAGCCATGAGGTCTAATGACATGATGATGTTAGTTGCAATAATGCTTCAAAAGAGGGATAGTCTATTGGCTCAAGAGGAAAAAGTCCTTATGTAAGTGCTATTGTATATAGTATTGAAAAATACAAAAATAGAAAACCCTAAAAAAATAGATGAGCAAAAATTAAGGAAAAATCAATTCCCGTCGGAGCATGTATATAGTCAATAAGCAAGCTTGAGTTTTAAAGTCAAATATGCATGTGAGCCAGCATCCCAATGACTTGAATACATTGGTCAAGCATCCCAGGATAGGTAGCTACATTGGCTACCGTCCATTCTCTTCTCCACCTCCTTTTCTTGAGCTGGTTGCACTTGAACTTGGAAGGCAATACCCCTCTTACAGAGGAAAGAGTTATTGGATTGGGGAACTAGAGTCACCATGTTGGAGAAGCATGTCTTTTACCGCATCAGCTGCGAGAGATAAATATCATTGTCACCATACAAGACAGACTCATAGTCATAAGGGACTGCGTATTACATCGACTTGTTCTGACATGGCTTTGGAAGAGACTTAGTGATGATTACAATATACACAGAGATAATATGATCAAATTATGTGATATACAACTTGAATAATTGATCTGTAAACTCCAAATTCACATAATCTATATGCCTTACTTACAGCAGATAAGATATCTATAATCACACACAATCTCTGCATAAATCAACTGATCATGATTTTCTAAATCAAGAAAAATGTTTTCAAAAAAAATATCGATTATATATTTCATTCCTAATCATTCTTGTCAAGTCACCTAAATATAACTTAACTAATTATCTGCATGAATTAAGCAAATCATATGGAAATGAATTGGGTATATATAGCATTAAATATAACACATTGATTTGACTCTACAAAACCTCACTTTTTATTGGGAAGAAAATGGAAGGGAAGATAGTATAATTTGCCCACTCATTATAGCTTGGATAAAGCCTATAGTTCTTTGTTGGAAAGAAATGGAGAGGGGGAATAGTGCAAAAGTTCCTCTCTTTAATATCATGCATGTGCACCAATTATCCCTCCCCTTTCCCATATATGGAGCCACCTTCCTCATGCCTTCCCCATGCAAATAATAAAAATCACTCTCCCATTCCCATGCATAGCCGACTACACATATGCATTCCCCATGCAAAAACAATTATCTCTCATTTCACCAATAATGGTATTTTGTCTTCACTTGCATGGCATGTCTCCAACCAAAATCCATTATAAAATGGCACACTCTCCCCCTTTCCCATTTCTAACTCACGCACCCTCTCCCTCTCCCCCATTTTCTTCTTTCTCATTTTTTCTCTCTTGTTTCCATCTCCCTCTCTCTCGTTTTTCTCATGCAGGCACAAAGATAACGCCAACAACGTCCAGCCGTTCTCCTCCCTGTGGTTTTCCTCCAGCCCGTAGCAGCTCGTGCGTCCACACGCACGGCCATCTCCTCCAGTTCGTAGCAGCCTGCACGGCTATCTCCTTCCGCGCTGCTGCGACGCATCTCCTCCTCGACGACCTTCTCTCTCTGGCACCATACTCGTGTGTGCAATCAGCCCACGTGTCTTCCCACACACTCCCATCTCCGCCATCATCGTCATCTTCACTCGGGAATCAAATAGAGAAGCATTTCTTTCCCATCTTATTTGTCGCATGAATTTTTATTATCTTGGTTAGTTGGTTTAAGTTAAATTTGAAGGAACAACTCTTTTTGTGTAAGCTATTGTCAACTCTATTTTTCTTGAAAATATATGCAATGCAAGTTTTTTCATCATTCTCTCTTGAAAGCTTCCAAGTAAATCTCATCTTCCCATATTAAATTGCAAATCAATCCCCACTTCCTTACTTAGTTGCATTCATACCATCATTTGCTTACTCTAAGTTCTAAGAAGTATTTTCACCGTAGATCGCATTCTGTTATAAATTTTCTTTCATCGCAATACATTTATAAATTGAATCAAGTTTTAAAGAAGAACAAAAAGAGCGAGTTTGCTTAGTCCCTGCGGATACGAACCTCTACTTGCACTATATAACTCATATTTTTCCAACATGCTTGTAGTTGTAATATTATTTGTTTGATTACGATTTTGTGTGGGACAACAACGACGTGGTAAAACAACTTTTTAAACCACATAAAATCGCATCAACATTTTGGCGCCGTTGCCGAGGACTAGGAAACATTTGCAAATTTTTTTCTTCTTCTTTCTAACTTAATTTCAAGTTTCTAATCCGTGCATATTTTTTGTTTTGCAGGTACTTAGGATTCAAAAAGAAAAAATTTTTTTTACTTGTCTTTTCATGAATTTTGTTTAGCGAACTTGTAATTTGTTAAAAAAAATTTGTAATCTTAATTTCCCCCTCCCTTCTTGGAAAAGCTCGCCATCAGCAGGACAAAATATTACGGATTAGCGCCAGAAGTGCAGGTACTGTGAGTCCATCTTTCTCTTAGGCATCTTAGGCTTTTAAAAATTTCCTGCATTTGTTTGCGCTCCGAACTTAAACCGAAAAAAAAAATTAAAAAACACTTCTTCTTTGCATCATCTCCGTGGTCTTCTCCCTCTGATAATCTAATTCAAAGACCACCAAATCGTGTGCTGATCATTTAAAAAGATAAGCTTGAAAGGCCACCGCAGTGGCCCGAGCAGAAAGCGGACAAATTCTGAATGCTTGTTTGATGCACGTGTATGACACAAAAATCACGAGCACATAGAACCCTTGGATAGAGACAAAAATCCCTGGTGCTACGTGGGATTGCAGAGAGAGATCGTAACTCCTCGACGCGTTGGGCACAGGTTCTTGTGGGAAGAAGCGGATCCTCGATCTGAGTACCGCACCCTGGATCCCCCAGCCGGATTAGGACATCGATTTCTCACAATCTTCCACACCCACCTCATCTTTAAGGACCCTAATTTTTCTGAAAACTTTTGTTGAATCACTAAAGTAAAATCGAAAAGATAACTGCTTCCGCGGTAATTTTTGTGTGAGTTGGTGAAACAACAACTTGTCTGGTGTTTGTGTTGTGTATGCTAGGTCGTATATCTTTTAAAAATAAATTGCAACAACCCGCTAGATTACGACCCGATCTATAAAAGAAAATCCCACCCATTCTTGTCTGTACTTGAGAATATTTATTCATGGAAAAAATTCAAGTTATGCTCAATGAGATGCACGAGAAAACAAAGCTGAATCGGGCTATTGCTTTGAATTATTTGGAGGATAGGAAACGATCTTCTCGGCCCATTGATCCACCTATTTTATTATCTATTGAGCATGAGATTGATGAAATGATGCATCTAGTGCAAAAATATCAAGAAGATCAGGAACACAAAAAGAACGAGTCATCCGATCAAACGTCAAAACAACCCCATGATGACCCTATATTAGAGGAATTTCTTGCATTACCTTCTCCTGCATGCGCTTCCTTTGTCTCTTTCAAACCACTTTCACACGCAGAACACTCATCCTTTTCGAATACTGGACTAATCTCTGATTCTTTAAGAAATCACTCAATCTCCATACCCCTATCACCGACCCATGAAAGTGACTCGCAACATACTCTTCATGAATTAGCTATCCAAATCCAACAAAACCAGGGAGCACTTATGGATGAGTGTAATAGGATGTATGAGAATGTCAGTAAACAACTTTTGGAAATTCGTGCTCACTTGATGAATAGGCCAAATAGTTTGACGGATGAATGCAATAGATCTCAACAATATTTTGAGAGATATCAAGAAAAGAAAATTGAGGATTTCAGGCACTCAAGGGAAGAAGAAAAATGGGTCCTGATATCAGTGAACCAAACACAGATACTTCCTTTTGATGAACTAGATGTGAGATGTATAGAAGAAGATTTTATTGTTGAAATAGTGCCATCTCCATGCCTCCTCAAACCCAGATTGACGAAATTTCATGATATCCCCATCTTCGCTCCTCCTTTGTCAGACCACGTATTAATTGAGATGCCCAATGATTTAATAGATGAATTTTTTCTCTTGGAAAGACTCAAAAACTTTGAGCATGAAACATCATTTTGTGATCTTGAGGGGCATCTTATGGAATATGACTCTATGGATGGAATTGAGGAGGAATGTGATATAATTTCGGCATTCATGAATCATATTGATCAGAATGATTTTGGAGAGTATAATAAGGACATGTTTGAAATTGAGATCACACCCCTAATACAACTCGATCACGACCCATTCTTGATGGATACATGTATTAATGATGGCATCGATCTTTCCTTAGACTATTCTGAAGGTTATGAACATCAGTCTACTAATGATATCGATTGGTCTGAGATAATAGTTGAATTTGAGGATAGCATTGGTATTGACTCCAGCGAAGAAATCGAGGAAGATCCGATGTTTGATGTTAATTTTAGATGTGATTTTACGATTAATGAAAAAAGTCCAAACTTAGAGTTTGAATATGAGGATATAGTAGACAATGAATTGACTTCTTCATGCACCAAGACTCTCTTCCAACCAACACATGATTATATGTTGAAGATCTTTTATGATGACCCTTTCAAAGATGAGATTTCCAACTCCATTGCCTTCACCATTGAGAAAGAAGATCCACTCAATTCGGTTGATGAATATAATAATACATCTTCTACTACTGAGTCAGAATCTGATCATAATGGTTTTTTATTCTCTGATCCTTTTTGGAATGAAACTGAAGAATTACTCAAAACATTCGAAGATAATCATCCAATCATTCATGCAACTCAGCCTTTGCCAAATCCGACCTCTATTGTCATACCTCCTAATTCAATTGCCAACACACCCCTGCTCCTGACCTTTGAATACCCAAATCATATTTCGGAGAGAGAATCACCCTCATGGCTCAAGCAGAGAACTGAAATGAAATTGACAATAGATACCACCGACAATAGCCATGATGATTATTTGAGGGACAATGATGATTTATCACAATATATGTTGGAGGATCACATGCTTATAACTACTCAACCTTCTTTGATGGAAGAATCAATTCTTGACCATGTAGAGCTCGACTTCAATACATCATATCTGGTCCATGAGCCCTTCACCAGTCCACCCATTTTCCTCCCATCACATCCAGTCCAGGATCAAACTGATTCATCTCTCATTCTGATTCATCAACTAATTAATGTCTTCACCGTATTAATGACAACACACATTTATCAAATTCATCAACCACACTCTCACATATGGGTCAAGATATCCGTATCATATCAAGAATTTCATTTGGATTTTCTGAATACAGCTTCTGCACTCACACGCAACACTGGATACTCTTGATAAGCTGAATCGTCGAGTTGGGACTTTAAACCAACAACATTTTGTGGGTCCACACCCATAGGTATCTTTTCCTTTCTTTGTATCCGTCTCTTTCTTTTTTTTTGCATTAGATAAGTATGGGGGTCCACCTCTACACTTTACAAAAAAACAAAAAAAAACACAAAAACAAAAATATATTTCACATCCCTTCTGATCCTCCTATTGCACATTGTCTTCAGCATGAGGACATGGTTTCTGTTAAGTATGGGGGGTGTCTGCATAGTTTTTCAAAATTGCATACTCTTTCAAAAAAATCTCTTAGCAAAAATTCCCCTAAAAATATCTTCAAAAGCAAAGAAAACCACCAAAAATACAACCTTCCTAGTTTTATCTTATTTTGAGAAATCAGATCTTCACTGCATAAATCATAGACTGAGGTTGAGTTGACCTTAATCCACTTAACTTCTTCATAATTTCACTAGGCATGAGTTTTTAAGCTTTCTTCAGGTCCATATGGACTTTATTCTCTCAGTTCCACTAACTCTACTGGTGAATGAACCTCTGTATCTAACTAGATCACCTGAGCAACTAGTAGCACTCTTAAACTCTTCAGTGGATATTAAACAACTGCACATTGCACTTAGCTTGAGTGAGTTGAGTTTACGAGATACAATTACAATCTAGTTGAGGTGAGGAGTTGTTCTCTTGGTTGTGCCAATGCCTGAACCTTATCTATAGTCAGTGAAGGAACCTGATTCAGGAGCAACATGATCTCTCTAGTCTAAGTGTGTCAGCAATTAAGCCAGTGTCGTGCCTCCAAAGACAATATTAAGCCGATACTACCTCTTGATGCCAAAACCGAAGACAAAAATACCACAAAAAGGCATATCACAATACAAATGCCAAAAACCACCAATCATTGTGCAAAGCAAAAGCAAGGAAAGAAGACCACCAAATAACCCTTCTCCACCAAAAAGCCGTGGTAGCAGCCCAATGATGCTACCTAAATTTTTAAAAGAGGCCCAAAGAGGCCCAGGGTTATGCTCTGCAAAAGGAAAAGAATGAGAGCAACGGACCAAAGCGGTCTACGGAAAACCCCGAAATTAAGTCCCATTCTCCAATAAACTATGATCTATTTTTCTATGCTGACATACTTGGGTGAAAGGAGATTATGCCTGAATCTAGGTGAGGACTGAGGCTATTTGTATAGGGAATCATTCGGTACCTTGATAGATTGTGTTGCTAGCTCGTTCTCTTGACTCACGAAAGCTAAAACTATCACTAACACTGTTTATATCCACTCAAGGTCAAAGAGAATACATGTTTCTTAGGGATGAGCTGACCTGATCGACCTTCTGAAACCATGTTTGATTTTGTTGGAACTAAGAGGCTGTTGAAACTACAAAACTCGAGTCAAGTTGACTATTCAAATACCATGGGTCAACTCTACTTAAGTTTGTGCATCTGTGTGGTTAGGATCTGAAAACTCAAGACTTTGTGGGTATGTCTGCTGCAAACCCTCATCCAATCTATCTTGGTTATTTTCCTTCATTATTTCTTATCTTATTCTTGCTCGGGACTAGCAAGACTTAAGTATGGGGGTGTGATGATTACAATATACACAGAGATAATATGATCAAATTATGTGATATACAACTTGAATAATTGATCTGTAAACTCCAAATTCACATAATCTATATGCCTTACTTACAGCAGATAAGATATCTATAATCGCACACAATCTCTGCATAAATCAACTGATCATGATTTTCTAAATCAAGAAAAATGTTTTCAAAAAAAATATCGATTATATATTTCATTCCTAATCATTCTTGTCAAGTCACCTAAATATAACTTAACTAATTATCTGCATGAATTAAGCAAATCATATGGAAATGAATTGGGTATATATAGCATTAAATATAACACATTGATTTGACTCTACAAAACCTCACTTTTTATTGGGAAGAAAATGGAAGGGAAGATAGTATAATTTGCCCACTCATTATAGCTTGGATAAAGCCTATAGTTCTTTGTTGGAAAGAAATGGAGAGGGGGAATAGTGCAAAAGTTCCTCTCTTTAATATCATGCATGTGCACCAATTATCCCTCCCCTTTCCCATATATGGAGCCACCTTCCTCATGCCTTCCCCATGCAAATAATAAAAATCACTCTCCCATTCCCATGCATAGCCGACTACACATATGCATTCCCCATGCAAAAACAATTAACTCTCATTTCACCAATAATGGTATTTTGTCTTCACTTGCATGGCATGTCTCCAAGCAAAATCCATTATAAAATGGCACACTCTCCCCCTTTCCCATTTCTAACTCACGCACCCTCTCCCTCTCCCCCATTTTCTTCTTTCTCATTTTTTCTCTCTTGTTTCCATCTCCCTCTCTCTCGTTTTTCTCATGCAGGCACAAAGATAACGCCAACAACGTCCAGCCGTTCTCCTCCCTGTGGTTTTCCTCCAGCCCGTAGCAGCTCGTGCGTCCACACGCACGGCCATCTCCTCCAGTTCGTAGCAGCCTGCACAGCTATCTCCTTCCGCGCTGCTACGACGCATCTCCTCCTCGACGACCTTCTCTCTCCGGCACCATACTCGTGTGTGCAATCAGCCCACGTGTCTTCCCACACACTCCCATCTCCGCCATCATCGTCATCTTCACTCGGGAATCAAATAGAGAAGCATTTCTTTCCCATCTTATTTGTCGCATGAATTTTTATTATCTTGGTTAGTTGGTTTAAGTTAAATTTGAAGGAACAACTCTTTTTTTGTAAGCTATTGTCAACTCTATTTTTCTTGAAAATATATGCAATGCAAGTTTTTTCATCATTCTCTCTTGAAAGCTTCCAAGTAAATCTCATCTTCCCATATTAAATTGCAAATCAATCCCCGCTTCCTTACTTAGTTGCATTCATACCATCATTTGCTTACTCTAAGTTCTAAGAAGTATTTTCACCGTAGATCGCATTATGTTATAAATTTTCTTTCATCGCAATACATTTATAAATTGAATCAAGTTTTAAAGAAGAACAAAAAGAGCGAGTTTGCTTAGTCCCTGCGGATACGAACCTCTACTTGCACTATATAACTCATATTTTTCCAACATGCTTGTAGTTGTAATATTATTTGTTTGATTACGATTTTGTGTGGGACAACAACGACGTGGTAAAACAACTTTTTAAACCACATAAAATCGCATCAACACTTAGACAGAGTTTTGTGATTCTCAGAGGCTGTTGTGTTTCAAGTCCAGTTTCCAATAAGGACCAAACTAAAAATCCTAAGGTCTGGCTGAGCTCCAAACTTTGATATTATGAAGACAAGTTTACAATTTATAATCAATCCAAGTTCTTTCTTTTTATTTTCTTTATTTTCTTTTCTGCATTCATAGGAATAAGTGTTTGCTAGGGACTAGCAAAGGCAAGTATAGGGGGCATTGAATCCTCGTTTCACCACATTTATTATTTCATTTTGGCCTTAAATCCCAAGCTAAATGCATGTATATATCATTAATTTATCAAAATAAATAGTCTATAAATTATACAAAATACATTATAAAGTATTGTATTAATTATGTTTTTAATTCCAAAATCAAAGAATAAATGAAGAAGAGAAAAATAAATGAGATACCGAAAGTATTGGATGACCCTAGACCTCGAGACCCAGTCAATATAATGACTTGGTCGGCAAGGAATAAAGTAAGGGGAGATAGGGCAGAAGAATTGTACAGAAAAATACATAAAATCCTAACTTTTTATTCATCAATAATTAATTTTGGACATATTTTATTATTTTCACACTTGAAATAAAAAAATTCTCAACATGAATATTGTAGGTAAAAATATAAAGAAAAATACAAAATTAATTTCATTGAATAATAACGCACAATGTGTCTGGGACACACAAAACAAAAGGCTAAAAATTTTGCAGACAAGTATCTTTTCCATACTGTATCAAAATTTAAAAAACTCACCTTTAATTATATATAAATTAAATAAGCTATTAAATGAAGGTGGTTTTCATTCAATTTGAAGTTAAGATGCAACAATAGGTTTTGGACCCTCATTATGCACTATACTTGTATATTATATTAGGGATATTTACCCATCGAACCCTGAAATCTTTCAAAATTACCTCTACGACCTTTGAAACATCGATATTCCTCCCTAGACCCCGTAATCTTGCTCCGTCTTACCCAACAAACCCTACCATCAATATTAACTATATTTGAGTAAAATACCTGAGTTAGTCTTGAGTTAACCTAACCAATTATCATCGGACGGTTAGGATTAGCCAAAATAAAAAAAGGGAAAAAATCATGTAGGCGTTCTTCGTCAGCGCAGGCGGCTACATCGCGGGGAGGGGGGTGGTGGCGGGCCAAGCAACAGGGAGGCCAGAGGTCCATCGTCGGCGGGGGAGGTGGGGGCTCCATCGGGAGCCCATCGAGAGGGGCCGAAGCAGCAGCAGGGCATGCAGGGGGAGCCAAGCAACAGCTAGGGCGGAGGTCCATCGTCGGCGGGGGAGGTGGGGGGCTCTATCGGGAGCCCATCGGGAGGGGAACGAAGCAGCAGCTGGGCGCGCGTGAGGGCGGAGGTTCATCATCGGCGGGGGAGGTGGGGGGCGGGAGCCCATCGGGAGGGGGCCACAGCAGCAGGGCGGAGGTCGGGAGGTGGGGGCGGGAGCCCATCGGGAGGGGGCCGCAGCAGCAGGGCGGAGGTCCATCGTCGGCGGGGCAGGTGGGAACCTCCTCCTCCTGCGCCTCCTCGCCTCCTCCACTCCCCCTTCCGACCTCCCCTTCTCCACCTCCATCTCCCCCTCCAACAGCCAGATCCTCGTCCATGTCACCCACCGCGGCTCCCCCCGCCAATTCTCCGCCGTACAGCTTCTCGCCATGCTCTTATCCCACCTCCGCTCCCTCGCCTCCCGCTCGCTCGGCCCCATCTCGGAATGCGTCATCGGTGTCCCCGTGTACTTTACCGACTCCCAGCGCCGTGCGTACCTCGACGCCGCCAACATCTCTGGTCTGGCGTCGGGAGGGCTAAGGTAGCCGAGGCGCGCTAGGGCCGGCGGGGGAGCAGGGGAAGCGACGCCGGGGCTTTGGACAGTACGGTGGGGTTGAGGTTTCGAGGAGGACGGCGGGGAGGGCCAAATCCAAGGGGAAATGGCAATGAATGTAAATTTAACAAACAAATTGGGTATAATGTAAACAAATATAACGGAAGCCGGTTAGTTTTAACGGACAAATGGATGGGAGTTAACCAGAGGGTCTGCACGGTAATGGTTAGCAAGATTACGGGGTCTAGGGAGGAATATCGATGTTTCAAAGGTCGTAGAGGTAATTTTGAAAGATTTCAGGGTTCGCTGGGTAAATATCCCATTATATTAAACATTTATTCTTTATATTTTTCATTATTTTGTATTTTTATAATTTTATAAATATTATTTAAAACATATGTACACAATTAAACTAAAACTAAACCATCAAAAAGAAAATGAAATAAACAATACATCTCAATATATAGATAAAGTGTACATATATATACCTATATTATATATGTATATAATAAATGAGGTATACAAACAAATTTAAAAAATACAACAAAATACCTAATTGTGTATTTAAATAAATGAAAATATATAAAATACAAGTATAAATAATAAAATATACAATACAAATTTAAAATTAAAAATATCAAAACACATGTATTTTTACCTATATTTATACTTGTAAATATTAAGCTATAATAAAAAGCCTTGTAAAAATAAATAAAAATAGACATAAAATACTGCATAAAATTTCAAATATTTTTCATTTTTTATTTTTTTACTATTTTTTATTCATTTTACAAAGTATTTCTGTCTTGGATTTTTTGGTTGGTCCACGTGGACCAACTAGATTCATCCACGTGTTGACTCGGGTCAACTGACCTCTTCTCTCTTCCTCGAGCCTTTAATTGTTATAGCTCGCAACTTCGCCATTTTCTCCTCTCAAGGCCATCATCGCATGCGTTGGCGCGCTGTGAGATCTGTGGAGATTGGATCTCCATGATTCACGCTAGGGCCAGAGATCTGTGCCATCTTCACCGAGTCAATAGAAATTCTCGATCGAACCCACCTCCTCCTGCAACATATAAAATGACCTCGTCCGCCTCCGATCCAATTTTGATCCATCTTCTTTAGTTCTTATCCCTTCAAATCACCTCTATTGACTTGTTGATGGCGGCGTGAGCACAACCCATTGATTTGCAGCGAGGAGGAGCAATGAAGGAGGAGATCCATATCCATCTCTAGAGCTCCGCCAACCGGTTCTTCTTCCTTGGCTCCCAAGCCAAGTCGAGGCCATATCTTGTCGTTCCTAGATAATCGCTTAGTTCTATTTTTGATTTCAGTCGTTAATTTCTCGTTTAATCCAATATATTAATTTAAATTTTAAAACCCCTTTTGACCTGGAGCTAGAGATCCAAGCCAAATCAGCTATACTTCTCCATTCTCACGTCCCGATTTACACCCTATCTGACTCCCCATCATTTGCTTCATTGGTTCCCCCTTGTGTTCAACCCAAATCGATAGTGGTTTTGTGAACCGAGCCTCACTTTGCCACCCCTCACTAGAGGATCACCATTCCGCTAATCCTCGTGTGTCTTAGTTTCACCCAGAGATCAAGGAGATAACCCTCGAACCAGGGAAATTTTTGGTGCAAGATAGGATCGTTAAAGACCATCATGGAGCTTAAGATCAACAAAAAGCAGCTCCATGCGACCTGGAGCTAACTTGACCCCTAGATCTGAAGGATATGGGGAGATATCCTCAAGCGCACCATGGAAGCGTGATGATCGCATCTTATGCGATCGGGAGAGACTAGTCGTACTAGTTGCTTGAGGCAACAAAATTTAAAAAAAAAATTAAGGTGATGAAATCACATGGTCCAAGAACCATTCTCGGATCATTTCATCTAAACCATAATTAGGTGTAAGGTTTACCTCTTGAAGCATGGTTATGATCGAGTCTCTAAACGAAGAGACCTTCTGTCTCGAGTACGATCCAACGGAGGAGACGCTTGCGAGCGCGTTGATGAGACGCGTGCTCCTCGCAATCCATGTTGACGATCCAAGCGATAATCTCCTGATCTCATCACATGAGATCCAACGTCTTCTCTACGAACGAGGCGCAGCGAAGGAGATGGAAATCCACAAGTGAATACTCTGGTAGCATAATGACGATGCTGCAGTGATGGTGACTCTCTCTATGGCTCCATGGTGTAAGGCCACAATGGGAGAGAAGGAGAGAGAGCATTTGGCGTGTAGAGAGAGAGAGAGGGAGAGAGCATATGTCGTAATCGTGTAACTCAAAGAGTAAGGGGTGCATCTTCTTATATAGGGTTTTGGGATGGATCTCAATCCATGGACAACACAAAATCAATGGTTGAGATTGATTTGTGTTTCTTTCAATGGATATGATGTTGTTGTAAAAAACACAATAACAATTGATTTAATTTAAATTAATTTATATTGATAAATTCATATAATTAATTTCAAATTTAAATCATTTGACTGGTCTTGGAGATAATGAGAAGATTGACCACATTCCCTTAAGAAAAGAGGACGACTACCCTTTTAAGATAGAATGGGTTTATCTTCTCATAATCTCATGAGATCTCATATCTCATGAGATCTCATTGCTTCATGATATCTCCAAGATTTATAGCAACATTAGTTGTAAATTATTTCACAAAAATAATTCATAATTATCTTGTGAATATTCAATCATGCCATTAGAAAAATATGAATCACGTTTACATCCCAAAATAAAATGTAAATTATATTTTCAATTAATTATCCAATGTGAATTCAATTCACATCAATAATTAATTAACAAATATAAATCACAATACTCTCTCTATTATATTATAAATCACATTTATAATATATTTGATTAATATGGATAGTCCTATCCTCATTATTCATATCCATGATAATTAAATCACATTTAATCATCTTGGGTCTCTATTCTCTTATGCCTAAATGATATGAATCACATTCATATTATTCACATCTCTAATAATTAAATCACATTTAAGTATCTTAGATAACTCTCCTTATAATATGAATCAAATTCATATTATTCATGATAATCAAGTCACATTTAATTATCCATTTTCCCAATGCTTAAATAATATATCAACAATGAAATTATCCATGAACTTGTTTGAGGATAATACGCTTTCTCCGCGGATACTTGGAGATAAGGACGGGGCGATTGTATTGTTCCACGTATAGTGACTTGGATATTGAGATCATATCTCAAATCCAGATCTTGCGGACCTCCCATAGATGCTTGATTAAATCAAGACTGCAAATCTAATCTTCTCATTACATCTGAACCGCATTCAGATCAATGTCCATCAGTTGGACTAACATCAGATTACTTCTCTATGAGAGGAGTCACTGAAATCCAGACCTATTTCATCACTCCCTCGGAATGGAAGCGTCATGGTTATACAATCGTTTATGATTACATCACCCTTAGGCATTCCTAATACCTGTACATCCTGCATACTGAAAGACCCAGAACAAATTTGATGTTTTAGATATCTTTTAGACTGTCTCCTTCAGGATTTTATCATTATGGTTCTCATTCGATCATTGGGAGTAGGTATCGATCATATACTTTCCAAAAGAATATATCATACCTAGGTGTTGATCATATACTTTCCAAAAGCATATATCAAACCTTACAAATTCAGTCAAGCTTCTAAAGGGAGATGACCATGCGTGGAATTTGATTCTTCCCAATATCTCATGAGTGAGCTCATGTCTTCCGGTTCAGTAATGAACCTGTATGATACTTTTGAGAGATCGTATTACTCATATGCCCTTGTATGCACACTAGCGCGCCGATGTATAGACTTTGGTTAGGTCATCAACCTATTGGTCTGCCAAATGTACATACTCAGATATATAGTTATACATATGTCTCCGGTCAGAGGATGCGTGCCTATATCATGACAGCATATGACATAGCTCTTTGGTTATCTCGATCTCGTTAAGTCAACTCTTTGACCTAACTTATCTCACACCTCTGAATCTCTATTCCTATGCATAGGACTTGCATCAAGAGGTCAGATAGATATCATCCAAATGAGAAAGGATTGTCATCTCCTACTCAGGCTCGAGATTATCTCTTAACAATCATTTGATGGTAGTTGATGAGTCCTCAATCTAACTCTTTATATATTCATCTAAGCACCAGCCTCTATGATTCAATAATAGAATCATCTACTGTATGATCATTAAGATGGACATGGTACATAACCCTAATTGTACTAAGGGACCTATTATGCAAATTAGTTATTCTTCATTTCAGATCAAGGAATGATATTTGCAATAGCATTTTTGGCATAATGGCTCGCCATAGGCTCGCATGACCAACAATCTCCCACTAGCCCAAAGATCCATTAATGGGCTAATCATTTAAACCCTCACTTTGTTCCCAAGAGACTATGCCAAGTCCTTTTCTGACACTTGCATATCCCCAGTAACAGTGCTCGCATCCAATGCGAATGTTGCATCTTATGCAACCAATACTCAATTTTGTTAGTTATAGTGTCCTTGACACTATAACTCGATAATTATTATAACCAATATGTAATTTCTATTATCCATATCTGAGTACCCTTATTCCCTGAGATCTCTATCTTCTAATGTATCCACAGTTAAGACCTTTTAGATCTCCGTCTATAAAGTCTTAAGCACTTGAAGATAAGACTTAGAGATCACTATTTCTAAAGTCTTGTCATCTATGAAGATATTGTTATTACTACAATAAAGTGTTTTATTTTCATAGTAGGATTAGTAATAGTTTACTACTCCCGTTGCATGGTAGACGTCTGGCTTTTGTACACATCCGCATACAGTAGGCTTCTCATAACTGATGCACACGGGCAAGCAGTTCTAGCATTCACTTCCTCAACTCTTTGAGGTGTTATCCCTTCAGATAGTCCAGTACCACATCTTAAGGAAAAAGAAGCCTTTCTTGGAATTTCCAAAAAAATTAGAATTTATCCAAGGTGTACCACTAATGCGACGGTTCCAATATCCTCTTTCTCTTTGCTTCTAAACATCTTCAGAACTAAGAGGTTCCTTTAAATTATATCTCAAGGTATGGAATTGTCAGTCTATAAAACACTTATTATTATCCTTATATCATTCCAAATGATTTGGATATCATCTACATTTAGCACGATGAACACAATGGCACTCCCATTAAGCTTCACATGGCTCATCAAGATTCTATCTGAAATCATAACCTTTATAATTTCATTAAATCCAGTGTTCCAACTATAAGAAGCTCATTTGAGTCCATAGATGGAGTATTCAGCTTGCACAACTTGCTTTCCACAACTATGAAGCCCTGGAGCTACTTCATATGAATACCCTCGGAGAGGTATTCATATAGAAATGCAATCTTGACTCATATCTTGAAGATGTCATAGTCAACCTGTGTAGCTATAGTTAGCAATATTCTGATGGGTTTAAGCATGGTCACTAAAGAGCAAGTCCCATTGCAAGCAATGTCTTCTCTTCGATGTGTATCTTGTGGATACGAGCCGTGCTTTGAAAGTCCCTACCTTCTCATCATGTTCCCTCTTTTTCTTGAAGACCCATTTATACCTTAACGGGTCTTACCCATATAGGTGGATCCTCGAAGATCCATATACAACACTTGTATATGAAGTCTAATTTAGACTTTATTGCTAACATCCATCTTCTCATGACATGATATTCAGAAGCTTCATCACATGAAGTTCGTCAGATTTCTCTGACACATGGAATTCATCCTCAAACTCATTTGAAGAGGTATTAGTGTTTCACCTTTAATTATCCTTTTAGTTTCCAATTAAAGGAGCCTCATTATCTTCTCAATATTAAATAAGTTCATTCACTGCATTTTCATCTTGATTCTCAAGAGAGTCCCCCTCTAAGAATCACATTCTTAGAGTCTTTTAAGAATCTCAAGGTCATAAAGTAGCTACACAATACCATCCTTTATTTTCCTAATGAAGTAGCACTCTCTGGTGCTAGATTCCATCTTACTAGCATGGAACCTTATAAGGATATATAGTGTAGTCTCTACTACATATATACCTGGAAACTAAGAGATAATTATGCTAAGATTAATCATTGATCAAATCATGTCACACATGATCAATTGCATCTTCTTACAACTCTATTGAGTTTAAGTGCATCAGGAGGAGTGAGATAGGAATGATATTCATATCTCCATAAGGTATTCCTTGAATTTATCTAATAGGTACAAACTACCTAGATTAGATCAAATCCATTTCATCTTCCTTCAAACTTTGGTTATAAACCAAAATTATGAAATCTTTGGATATTTAAAAGCTTTCTTAGGTGAAGGGAATAAATCTCATATCATAAATAATCATCAAATGATATCACATATCATTAACGTTCATCATGATATAGATGATCCACATATATCAATATGTATGAGATCCTGAATACCTTGGTATCTAACACCATTTCCAGAGAAGAGTGCATTGGACATTTTTACTTTGAATATAATATATAAGATTTAAAATTTCAGACATTCTAAAGTTTCATCTCTTACTTGTCTATTGATCTCATCAACAGACATATGTCCAAGGCTTGATGCTAGATCATTGACAAATGATCTTCATCTTCCTATTTATCTTTTAAGGTTTAATTTCAGTATTAGAAATGATAATGAACCATTAATTAATTCTCTAATTTAGTAGAGTCCTCCAGATATTAGATTAATAGCTGAAATATATCCATCATAACTCTTTATGATATGTCTATTCCAGAATTCATGTTTATTCCCAAATAAACAATTAGTGTATTCTAATATATGGGTCATAAAGACATTCTCTAAGACTAAGGATTCTCCCACTGAAAAGATGAAGTATATTTATCCAATAGAGATTGTTGCATCAATTGCAGCAATATCCATGTGGATGACTACTAAACCTTAAGATCAACTTTTCTTGTATTCTAAAACATATGCAACAAACAATTGTAAGTGTTATTAGAAGATTGAGATATAATTATCAGACTTTTAATCTTATCCAATAAGAAAGTTAATTTCAATGATTATATGTAGATGTAGATTATTCCGATGCACTATCTGGGTCCTTCTCTAAGGATCCAATATAGACTTGATAGTCATACTATCAACACATGAGCTTGTTGGAGTATTGGAATTCATCCAACTCTTTGGATGTCATATGGAAGTTACAGAAGTACAGTCAACTCCATGACTTTCCTTCTTGCTTGACCCATGCATCCACTGCGCTCCTTTCACCTCTAAGCAACCATTGCTTAAGACAAAGGATCTCTTATGTTGAATTCAAAAGATTTCAATATAAGAGTATTTCAACATTTATACACGTTTCATTTAATTCATACAATATAAATATTATGAAGTTTCATGAATGACTAGAGTATAGATAATAGAATGATGACACTCATCATATCTACATACGTCTTAACTCTTAAAGACTTAGGTTCAGTTAGGTACTCAAACTTTTTGAAGATATCATCTCTTATAGAGCTATCATTCTGCATGATGCAGTGAACCATGTCATTCATGACTAAATGCCGAGAGCACACATGTATGCCATAACATCTTCTTAGATTTTTTAAAAGGATTATTTGACAGTTATGATCATCATCGACATGCCACTTCCAAAGTACATTCGATGAGAAATCAAGATTATAGAGACATACAAACCCTAGGGTTGTAGTCCTATTATCTATTTAATTGTCATTCCTCATTATTATGAGAAAACTTGCACATTGCAATCACATATATTATGTGTCCAATTGCAAGTACAATATCTTGATCATGGATCCAATCCATGATATTTTACTGGTTATTATTCAGTATAGTATTGAGTGGGTTTAATGTGAATTATCTGAAATAAGAAATTTGCATATATATATACATATTACTTTGATTTAGGAATTTTTATATCAAAGTTGTCTTACCTTGTCAACATTGAAAGTTCATTCTCTTAATCACTTTCAATGTAGGAGATATACTTACCATTATATCTCAAGCAAGATCTAGGATCTCCTTCCTTATCTTTGTCTCATCCCAATAATATGAGAACCTGTAACTCAGATAAAAAGAAGCGGGAACACATTCCGCCTTGCATGTCCAACTTGCATCTCCCAATTCGGTCTTTAACACCCGGACCCACCACCCCTAAGGTGATGTTGACCCGTCACTAATTGAACCAACCGTCAACAAGAATACAATTCGCTATATGCAATCCAATATCGCCCCAATAATATGAGGACCCAATATTGAGGTCACTACGCATACGTCCTTACTCTTTCGAGAAGCAAAGAGTCCGATCCACATGGCTTGTATGCAGGAGCTATCACTTCGGACAAACATCTCCGACATACTATCTCTGGTGACGGTACCCTTTGCCTTGACGAGAGACCATGGATGTCACTTATGTGATCCTCCATATCATGTTCAAATTTTAATTAATTATTGTGAATCATATTCACATAACTAATTCTTCCAAGGAAAATAACAACTCTATTCATAATAGAGTGTTTTTAATTTTAATTGGATTCCAATTAATCTAATCACATTAAATTAATCCAATTAATATCCAACAAACATTCTTTATTGTTACTTGAAAATATGGTATTAACTCAAATACGTATTATTTCAAATTTTAGTAATTAAAAAATACATCATTATCTCTCAAGCATTATTCGTTCCCTACCCGCTATCATGGTCAGTACCGACGGGAGTGGGACAGACCGCACATGGTGCAACCTGCTACCCCAACGCTCCCCGACTAGACACAATATCCGTCTTGGGAAAAAATAATGCCAAGTCAATCACTTTGTACTTGAGATGATAATCGATTTTTCAACCAAAGTTACACCATATAATGATAATCATCATTTTGATTAATATTATAAGGAGATTTGCTAAATAATTCCCCAATCCTATTCAAGCAACTTGTTTGTTGGAAAGTATATGATGTAACCAATTTGTGATCTAGATCATATATAATCAATTATTAGTTGAGGAAATGTCATTTAATGAAATAATCATCATCTTTAAATATTTCACAAATAATTATCAATAATTATCTCAAAAATTAACCATTAATTTTTATAAAAAATAAATGACAATCACAAGGTTCTTGATTAAGCATGCAATTTCCAGCAGTGACCCTCACATATTAAAATTAGCATATCTCATTCATTTTAAATCCAAATCATGCAAAATCAGTTTTTGAAGTTTGCTAATTTGATTTAAATAGAACCCAAATGATTAGAATACATTTCTAGGTGTTTCAAAATAGTAAATAACTCTTTAATTACGTCATGATTTGCCATCCCTGAAACATTTGATATAGGTTCATTAAAATGATCATATCTTGAGTTATAGGATTTCAAATCATACAAACTCAAATCCCACGATTTCCTTAGTTAATGGAGAATATTATCCAAGTGATAAATTCTTGTTTAAACTATTTAAATAGGATCGAAAATAATCACAAAACAGGGCTACGAAAATGAAATGCGATAAAATTTGCACATTCTCTAATGAGCTCGTCTTCCTATGTTCATGGATCGTATCCAAAACCTCCACCCTGGATCTGATACCACTAGAAGGATATGGGGATATCCTCAAGTGCATCATGGAAGCATGATGATCACATCTTATGCGATTGGGAGCGACTAGTCGTACTAGTTGCTCGAGGTAGTGGAATTTTAAAAAATTAATGTGATGAAACCACATGATCCAAGAACCTTTCTCGGATCGTTTCATCTAAACCACAATTAGGTATAAGGTTTACCTCTTGAAGCGCGGTTGCTATCGAGTCTCTAAATGAAGAGATCTCCTATCTCAAGTCTGATCCAACGGAGGAGACACTTGCAAGCGCGTTGATGAGACGCTTACTCCTCGCAATCCATGTTGATGATCCAAGCGACAAATCTCCTAATCTCGTCACACGAGATCCGACATCTTATCCATGAGCAAGGTACAACGAAGGAGACGGAGATCCACGAGTGAATACTCCGACAATATAACGACGATGCTACGGTGATGGTGACTCTCTCTATGGCTCCATGGTGGACAGCCACAATGGGGGAGAAGGAGAGCGAGCATTTGGCATGTATAGAGAGAGAGAGAGGGAGAGAGAATATGTAGTAATCGTGTAACTCGAAGAGCAAGGGGTGACTCTTCTTATATAGGGTTTTGGGATCCATGGATCTCAACCCATGGACAACACAAAATCAATGGTTGAGATTGATTTGTGTTTCTTTCAGTGGCCATGATGTTTGTTGTAAAAAAAACAACAATTGATTTAATTTAAATTAATTTATATTGATAAATCAATATAATTGATTTCAAATTTAAATCATTTGACTGGTCTTGGAGATAATAAGAAGATTGACCACATTCCCTAAAGAAAAGTGGACGGCTACCCTTTAGAGATAGAATGGGTCTATCTCCTCATAATCTCATGAGATCTCATTATCTCATGAGATCTCATTATCTCATAATATCTCCAAGATTTACAACAACATTTGTTGTAAATTATTTCACAAAAATAACTCATAATTGTCTCTTGAATATTGCAATCATGCCATTGGAAAAAATGTAAATCACGTTCACATCCCAAAATAAAATGTAAATTATGTTTTCAATTAATTATCCAATGTGAATCCAATTCACATCAATAATTAATTAACAAATATAAATCACAATATGCTCTCTCTAATATATTATAAATCATATTTATAATATATCTGATTAATATGGATAGTACTATCCACATACTCATATACATGATAATTAAATCACATTTAATCATCCTGGGTCTCTATTCTCTTATCCCCAAATGATATGAATCACATTCACATTATTCACATCTTTGATAATTAAATCACATTTAATTATCTCAAATAACTCTCCTTATAAAATGAATCAAATTCATGTTATTCATAATAATAAAATCACATTCAATTATCCATTTTCTCAGTGCTCGGATACATATATCAATAATGAAATTGTCCATGAACTCTTTCAAGGATAATGCACTTTCTCTGCCGATACTTGGAGATAAGGACACGATGATTGTATTGTTCCATGTATAGTGACTTGGATATTGACATCACATCTCAAATCCAGATCTTGCAAACCTCTCATAGATGCTTGATTAAATCAAGACCGCAAATCTAATCTTCTCATTACGTCTGAATCACGTTTAGATCAATGTCCATCAGTTGGACTAAGATCAGATTACTTCTCTATGAGAGGAGTCACTAAAATCCAGACCTATTTGATCACTCCCTCAGAATGGAAGCATCATTGTTATACAATCGTTTATGATTACATCACTCTCAGACATTCCTAATACCTGTACATCCTGCATACTGGAAGACCCAGAACAAATCTGAAGTTTTAGTTCTCTTTTAGACCGTCTCCTTCAGGATTTTATCATTAAGGTTCTCATTCGATCATTAGGAGTCGGTATCAATCATATACTTTCCAAAAGCATATATTATACCTAGGTGTTGATTAGATACTTTCCAAAAGCATATATCAAACCTTACAGATTCAGTCAAGCTTCTAAAGCGAGATGACAACGCGTAGAATTTGATTCTTCCCAATATCTCATGAGTGAGCTCATGTCTTCCGATTCAGTAATGAACCTGTATGATCCCTTTGAGAGATCGTATTACTCACATGCTCTTGCATGCACACCAGCACGTCGGATAGACCTCGGTTAGGTCATCAACCTATTGGTCTGCCAAATGTACATACTCAGACATATATTGATACATCTGTCATCGGTCAGAGGATGTGTGCCTATATCGTGACAACATATGACATAGCTCTTTGGTTATCTCGATCTCGTTAAGTCAACTCTTTGACCTAACTTATCTAACACCTCTGAATCTCTATTCCTATGTAGAGGACCTGCATCAAGAGGTCGGTTAGATACTAGCTAAATAAGAAAGGATTGCCATCTCCTACTCAGGCTGGAGATCATCTCTTAACATTCTTTTGACGGTACTTGATGAGTCCTCAATCTAACTCTTTAGATATTCATCCAAACACCAGCTTCTATGATTCAATAATTGAACCAATAGTTGTATGATCATTAAGATGTCCATGGTACATAACCCTAATTGTACTAAGGGACCTATTATGTAAATTAGTTATTCTTCATTTCAGATAAGGGAATGATATTTGCAATAGCATTTATTGTATAATGGCTTGCCATGGGCTCACATGTCCAACAATATCTGCTTAGAGGCCATCTGGGCCTCATCTGAAGTAGACCTGGTCAACGGGCTAGGGGCCCGCCCGCCCAGCCTGCTCATGGGTCGGGCTTGGGCTTCGAAATTTAAGCATGGGCCGGCCCGGCCCGGCCCGCAAAAAATAAAAAATATATAAATATATGTCAAATTATACATATATTAATATGATATGCTTTAAGTTTTTCATTTATGACGCTAGTTTTAAATAAAAATTCAATGAAATACATGTCAAGTAACATGTAAACTACGTATATTAGTTATATAAAGTATAGATTGTATTAATAAAATCATTTATACGTATGAAGTACCATTAAAAAAATCAATAAAAAATGACCAAAATGGGCCATGGGGGCCCATGGGCGGGCTTTGGACAGAGGTTTTTTAATCTCGACCCGTTCGGCCCGGCCCGCAATTTGGCCAGGTCTAATATGAAGGCACCTTCATGTGCAGAAGAATGCCAGCAAGTTCCAACAGCTATCAGTAGGAGGAGAGAATGTTAGAGTCGCCGGATATCTGCGCTCGAAGTTCAATGAGGACAGGTCTTCCAGAGGCCTCCATTGTCATTAGATCAAGAACACGACCGAGATCTAACCTGGATTGTCCAATATATTTGAAGTGTTGTGACTTCTCCACCCTCGGATCAAATACGTGGCAGATCTAACCTAGGTCTTCATTTTGCCTAAAGCCCTCAGCAACTAATCTGGCTTTATACTTTTTAATTGATCCAATCAGACCTAAGCTTTCTCTTAAATACCCATTTGCACCCAATGGTAGAGCATCCTTTGGGTAAATCAACCAGTTCCCAAGTTCCATTAGCTATAATGGAATCCATCTCAAATTTGACGGCTTCCTTCCACTGTTTTGCTTCAGATGAAGCAATGCTTCTTTATAACTTGGTGGATCACCATTGATATGGTAGACAACAAAGTCACTACCTAGATCATTGGTAATCGAGGTCATTTATTTCTTCTTGGCTCAATTTCTTCTGAAAGATCATTGGGTTCAGGTTGAGTATCAACCCCCACATTCGTTATCCTTTCCACTTGATCTAGAATAGATCCTGATGTGGAGGCACTCTCAATGGTCAGATTCTGAGGAATCCCAATCTTCATAGGGAAGACATCCTCAAAGAAGGTAGCATCACGAAGTTCTACAATAGTGTTACCTTCTATGCTCGATATCTCGGACTGAATTACCAAGAATATATATGCATAGCTATTTTATAAGTAACCTAAGAAGACCGCATCAACAGTTTTAGGACCTAGCTTCTTTCTCTTATGTTCTGTGATTAAAATCTCAGGGACATAGCCCTACACTTTGAGATATATTATCCTCGATTTCCTGTTTATCCAAAATTCAAAAAGACACTTTTCCATATGCATTGGAGGAACTCTATTCAGAATATGGCAAGCCGTATTCAAGGCTTCTCCCCACATATAGATTGGAAGTCCAGAAACTGTAGGAGAGCATTGATCATGTCAGTTAAGGTTCTGTTTTTCCGTTCTGCTATTCCATTTGATTGTGGTGAGTATGGAGCAGTAACTTTATGAACTATGCGAAACGATTTGCATTGTTCATCAAATAAGTTAGAGGTATATTCACCTCATCTATCCGACCTAAGGCGTTTAAGCACTTTTCCTATTTGTGTCTCATCCTCATTCTTAAATATAAGAAATTTCTCTAAGGCTTCATCCTTGGTTTTCATTAGACACACATAGCAATATCTACTATAATCATCTATAAAGGTGATAAAGTATTTCTTATTGTCTCAAGTCAACACACCATCAAACTCACAGATATATGTGTGCACTAGATCCAAGATCTCACTATATATAGAGACAGACTGAGAAGACTTCCTAGGTGTCTTAGCTTGCACACAAATTTCACATTTTTGAATTTCAATAGTGTATTTAGGGGTCATTTTTAAATTCATCATTCTTTTAATTGAATTTAAATTTACATGTCCCAATCTACCATACCACAGATTACAAGATTCTAAATTATTAACAACATGAGACACGTAATTAGAACATTTATAATTTAAAACATTTACTAAATCAATGTTTACTAAATAACTTCTAATTCTAAATAACAAATCAAAATCAGTCAAGTAGCCTTTTCCATAAAAAAAGTTACGTCTCAGAATGACAACTTTATTACATTTTAAGTTCAATTCAACATCATTTCTAACTAAGATGGAGCCAGATAAAACATTCTTCTTCACGTCAACGACATGTAGTACCCTGTGCAAAGTCCAGACACGTCCAGAGGAGAACCTCAAGTTGACTTGTCCTGATCCCAGCACCTTGGCCGCAGAATCATTCCCCATCTTTACAGTCCCACAACTGCAGGTTAGATAAGAAGAAAATAAAGTTCTGTCAGAATAGATATGTACATTATCTCCCATATCCACGAGCCACTCATTTGGATCATGGATATGGTATAGTTTAGGTTTTACAGAGACATATCCCTTGCTAGCACCAAGTCCAGCAGTGATCATATTCACTTGTGAACTCCTATCTGCAGCTTTAGTTTAGGCCTTTAAAGACGGATAATCCTTCTTCCAATGCCCAACCTGATTATAGTGCCAGTAGTGTTTATTCTTTGCCTTTATCTAGATCTTACCCTTTGATTTCATTATTGTTGTTATTGTCCTTTCCCTTCTTATCTTTGCCCTTCGAGGTCATGAAGTTTACCTTATCCTGAATTTCAACAGGAACCACATGCTTTTCATCCTCTATGGCAATTGCCATCATCAAGTCATTCATAGAAAATTTTCCCTTCTTGTGTTTCAGGGTCATACTGAAGTCTTCCCATGACTTGAGAAATTTTTCTATGATGCATATTACCTGAAACTTCTCTGGAAGTTTCATTTCAGCATCTTCTAGACCGTGGAGTAGGAGTAAAAACTTGTGTGCATGTTTAGAAACTGACTTCCCTTTGGCAATGAAAAACCTCAAGAACTTGACAACAGAGTATTTCTCAATACCGAGGTCTTCAGTATTATACTTCGATCTAGTTCTTTCCATAGCCTATTCGCAGTCTGCGTGGACGAATAGTATACGTCAAACAATGTGTTGGACAGAGCCAACAAAATGCAACCATGATATATACCATCACGTTCCTTCCACACAGATTGTGCCTTCTGACTATCAGGTGAGGGATTTTTCTTTTCCACCATAGAAAAATCGATTTCAAGCATAGAGATTAATCATATGGTGGTAAATCAGATCTTCATGCATTGTTGCTAACGCTTGAAATTCTCACCACCAAATTTTTCAGGCATATCCATCATATTCTCCCTTGATTTGAACATTGTTTCCGACATAGTTTTAAAAAAGTTTTCCGATATCCTCTCTAAGATTGTTGTTACCAGGATCATCAAGGCATATTTTAGATAGTAATTAAACAGATTCAAATGAATTAACAGAGAAGCAATACAGATTAACATCATGATAATCATGTGTACATAATGCAAATAAGAACCGATTAATTAAACAAAAATAGAAATTAGGGCGAGATTCATGAAAGGTAAAGCAATAAACAATTTGTGGCAAATAAAATGAAAGAAGATGTAGATTAGAGATTAGTGAAGCGTCCATAAAATGGACTATCCTTAGAGAGGATATCATCCCCACAATACCGGTGCGTAGGGTACTGGTGATTCGCTCCCATGATATGACGGTACACGATCTTCGTATGCGTACACTGACGAGACCGTCCTCCAAAGTACCTCAGAGAACTTGCAGCCGAGAAGAACAAGTCACAGATGCGGTAGGAGTGCAGAGAGCGAAAGCGACGGCGTGAGAGTTTTTCTTGTGAGTAAAGAAAAATGCGTCGGGGAATGTTTATAAAAAAAGGGACTTGCATGCCCTAGCTTGTGGTGCTTTCAGTTTTCCGAAAATACTCCTCAACGGGCATGTCTCTTCGATTGCGAGTCGTTTGGGTCGAGTTGAATTCCCAATGCAAACGAATCCACATTAATCTATATGATTAGAATAGTCGGCCTGCCAAATGAAACCCACAGTATAAGTATCGAGATCCGAATTGACTTTCCCGCTTCTGAGCCTGAGCGGAGCAGAGTGCACGCGTGCGTGTGTGGTTATCCATTCCTCCTCTCTTCTATTGCTACAAGAGCTTGAGGTGTGAACTCATATATAAGCCCACCAAAAGTTTAGAAATACTAGATGTGGCACTAAACTTTCGATCAAGCTATTTCATGTTTCAAATTAGGGAATTCTCAACTTTCCCTCCAAGTCATTTGATTTCCCAATTGAAACCAAATTGTCTCCTATTGTAATTGCATAGTTTACCAATTAAAACCTAATTACATACTTTAAATGCAATAATATAAACTCCCAAAGGATTAGGGCTCTCTGTATCCTCTGTACTTCCTTCTTTCTCTACATAATGAAACCAATCATTGTCGTCCAAGGATGTGGCCTAGTTACGGATCAACCATGTAAAATCCGTATGTCTTTGTTCTTGTGTGATTGATTATTTCTGCATGTTCAGCTACTACTATTCACAACATATTACTCTCACATCCAACAAGTAGAATTTGGAATACTAGTCAAATACATAGAAATTGATGGAAGATGGGTAACAAGTTGCGCCGTCAATCCCTTTTGGATGGCAAATCCAATCCTACGAAATACAACATTCATAGATTTAGGAACCATAACATTGTTATGCATAATTTTTTGGATCCGCTTGAGGATCTCCACTGCGGAGCTCCACTACTTCACTTGACAAGAATCCAAATGTATCAAAATCAAAGGGGATGGATACATGTTAATTGTCAATACACGCTTTTTTAAGCATATCCACTTTAGCTGAGCCAGCTTTTTTTGCAGTGTATCCTGCAACAAAATCACTTTTTATTGGATCTACCAATGGAGAAACTCCAGTCAAATCGACACACACATGTTTTCCTCCAACCCATCCAAATATTAAAACATCTGTTGGTCTAAGTGTCGATCTCCCCTCCCATGGATCAGTCAAAAAATTTACCGAGGCTTCTTTTTTTGAAGCAACTCTGCATGTTTGAGTACATCAAAAAGGACATCCATGACAAAATCGTGTCTATATTTAGAACTTAGAAGTTCGCGACAATGAACGGTATATTTCCCAAAAGCAACTAAGCAGGATTTGTGGCATACTGGGCAAGCCTCGTCTGCTAGGAATAGAGGAATCATGAGGCAGAACTTAAGAATAGTACGATATCCAATGAGTGACATATGCATTGCAAGCCCCTCATAATAAGAATGGCAAGAAGGAAATCTTGAGCATGTTCAGCTTGTAAACATCGGAAAATTGCTTTTTGTCTAGCAGTCATGTCAAACTCAACTTCCATTTCTTTTACGATTTTGCTAAAAAAATGCGGGTCGGGCCAGGCAATGGGCCAGAACAAACGGGTCGAGGTTTAAAAACCTATGTCCAAAGCCTGCCCATGGGCCGGCCCATGGCCCATCTCGCTCTTTATCCATTGAATTTTTTAATGGTATTTAATATGTACAAATTATTTTATTAAAACTAATATAAGTAGTTTATAAGTTACTTGACATATAAAGTATTAATGTTTATTTAAAACTAGTTCACATATGAAAAATTTGAAATGTATGATACATGTATTATTCAACTTATATTTATACATTTTTATTTTTTACAAGCCAGATCGGGCCGGTCCATTCCCAAATCTCATACCCCAAGCCCGACCCATGAGCATGCTGAGCAGATGGACCTCTAGTCCGTTGGCCAGGTCTACCAACAAGTATTATTTTCCTCCACCTTGTACAATATTCCCAACGCTTAAGAATGTAATGACACACCTATTATTTCTTAGAGAAACATTAACATGCTCTTCACAAAGATGACGAAACCAAACAACATATAAGCAAAATGCAAAACTATAAAAAAGATAGCATGATAAATTTCATTTTAATTTTGATAAAAGTGTAACAAAAATGTTCAATCGAATGAAAGATTTGCCCCTTGATTTGACTTGTTTCACCAGTGGAGCGGTTGATGCGCTTGCCCCACAATTCATGTTCTAGATATAATAAGATCGACCGTCAAGTGATTGATTCATTATCGATCGAGTCCCTTCTGGGATAGCTTGGCACGTGGAAAGGGCATCAGTCTAGTCCCGCTCGTACCAACTATAATTGGTAGGGCACGCAATAATCTATCTAATTCAATATATATTTTACTTAATCTAAAAGAGAGAAGTTTTCGATGTCTAACATTTGTCCAACTTTGTAACGTCAAAATAAATTTAATTTGTAGTATTGTTACCCGTGTGCATTTAATGCACACTTAAAACTTATGCATGTACATGGTAAACTCCTTGTCGATATTTTTTCATGCTTTCCTCTGTTTCATTTCTTGTAATAATATTTTTTTATGAAATTAAATTATATTTTTTATCTTTAATTTAACTGCAACTTTTGAATAGTAGTGTTTCCACTACTATAATGCAAATGGATGGACACATATACGACTATAGGTGCTCCCATATCTATTTTAAAACATAGACTTGGGTATGAATATGAGTAATCATAATTCAGATAGGAATATTTAACTAATGAATACAAACCATCCAATTGATAATAAATACATTCCATGTTCAGTGACCGTGTTAGGTTGGGTAGGGGTAAACTCATGTCAACAGATTAGTTAGATGTGTAACTATTTTTTTTTGAATATTAGTTGTTTATATAGTTACGATGGTTAGAATGGTAAATATTGTATGATATCATATTATTTATGTGTTATATTAATTATGTTTAGAATATAATATCTTTTTTATGTTAATTTTTTAATTTGAAGGTGGTTGGAAATATTATAAAAAAATATGTTAACTTTTTAGTTTGAAGGTGGTTGGAAAATATTATAAAAAAGAAAATGTCAGGTTCCATATAGCAAACTTCAACCTAGGAACCCATGGGTAAAGTTGAGCTTAGCCTAAAATCAAGTGGGGGTTACATCCTAGATTGTCATCTTACCCCGGCCAAGCATCGTTGGCGCGAAAGAAATGTTTTGTAAAGTTGAAATTAATAGTATAGTAAATCAAAATTAATAAACTACAGATATAACAAAATCAAAAAGAAATGAGATTTTTACCCGACAGACCCTATAATCTTTGTCAATTACCTCCACGACCTTTGAAACAATCTAATTCCCCTCTTGAACTCGTAAACTTGCTCCGTCTTACCCCCACAGATTGTTGGAAACATGATCAACAGTGCATATATCAAATAGTAATACAACGGATCCAAATGAATTGACAGAGAAACATTAACGATTAACATCATGATAATCATGCATTTCCCATTCATTATCTGATTACATAATGCAAACATGAACCGATTAGTTAAACGGAAACATAAATTAGGACGTGATCCAGGAAAGGTAGAGCAATAAATAATTTACGGCAAACAGAATGAAAGAAAGATTAGATTAGAAATCATCGAAGCGTCCATGAAATGTGCTGTCTTTAGAGAGGATATCACCCTCACAATACCGGTGCGTAGGGTACTGGCGATCCGCTCACATGATACGACGGCACACGATCTTCATCTGCGCACACCGACGGGATTGTCCTCGAATATACCTCAGATAACTGTAGCCGAGAGAAAGAAGCACAGAGAAGGCGACGGGAGATGGCTTTTCTTACTAGTGAAGGAAAACGTTGTCAGGGAGAAAGGTATAAAAAGAGGTTCCCGTGCCCTAGCGCACGGTATCTTTCGATTTTTGAAAATGCCCCTCAATGGACGTGTCTTTTTGAATTCCGAAACTGCGGCCACAAGGAGCCGTTTGAGTCGAGTTGAATTCCCATTTCAGTTGAATCGAAATTAATTCATGTGATTAGTTTAATCAACCTACCAAATGAAATCCGCAGCAAAAGTATCGAGATCCGAATTGACTCTCCCGAGCTGGAGTCGGAGCAGAGCGGAGCGCGCGCGCACGTGTGTGGTCCTCCATTCCTCCTCTCTACTATTGCTACAAGATCTTGGGGTGTGAACTCATATATAAGCCCACCAAAATGTTGAGATACTATGTATGGTACTAAACTTTGACCCAAGTTTTTCCATGTTTCAAATTTCGGAATTCCTAACTTTCCCTCCAAGCTATTTGATTTCCCAATTGAAATTAAATTGGCTCTTATAGTAATTACATGGGTTTTCCAATTAAAACCTAAATTACTTACTTTAAATATAATTCCCCACGAATTCACCAATTTGAAAAATAGATTCAAAGAGAGTTAAAACACATCTTTCGGCTGCCACATTTTGCTTTCAGTAAAGGTATCTTCTGGTTTGAACATCTACATGCGTTTACTACTTTCACTTTAACAAGAATGAAGTGAACTACGTCTTGAACTTCAGACCTTGGTGTAAAGTATACAGTAGAAACAACAAAGCGTTGTTCTTGGTACAATCTTCAGGGTTGGTGCTCTTAAAGGCCATGCACCCTTATCCTATTTCATGAGTGTATTTAGGAAAGACCCTCTTTCTTTAACTGCGGCCCACAGTAACACTCACTTAGGTGGTGTTGTCCAAGGATGCACTGCTAACATCCTGCCCAAAAGCTTGAACTCATTCAGAGTCTATGCTCTTCTTAAATTAGCAGCTTAAATGGCACTCAGGCTTCCAGAGATAAGACACTCATGCATAAGCATTAAACTAAGAGTGCCAACCAATTCTCCAAACAGTTTGGTATTACTACATTGAACCTACTTTGTGTGATCTCCACTCAGATAGGTTGGGTTGCTCAGTCTAATCCCTAGCCTAGACTTTAGGACTAAAGATCTATCAAGTTCCTTAGTCAACGGATCTACCGTGTTGTCATTGGATCCAACAAAATCCACAGCCAACACTCCTCGAGACACCAAACCTCTTAACGTCTTAACGTCTGATTTGTTTGTGTCTCCTTATTTTCTGATTGAACTTTGAACTCTTGATCTTGGCAATTGTAGTCATGTTATCACAATGCACCGAGATCGCAAGAACTGGCTGATCTACCATATGAATTTAGAAAGAAATTTCGTTAGCCACTCAGCCTCAATTCCAGTGGTGTCCAAAGCACACAGCTCAACCTCAAAGGTGGACCGAGCCCGAGCTAGAATGGTCTTCTTCACAAACCTCCAGGAGACTGCACCGCCTTCAAGGGTAAAGACATACCCAGTAACATCATTACTCCCAAACACCTCTATTTTTCTGATCCAGTTTGCATCACTATATCCTTCTAGTACAGATATATGTCTACCATAATGCAAATTAAGGAAAATAGTTCCCTTCAAGTACTTCAGTACTCAATCTAGAGCCTCCCAGTGAGTACGGTTAGGACAGCTAGTGTATCTACTCAACTTTGCAACCAAGAATGAAATATCAGGTCTCGTGCAATTTACACGATACATTAAGCTTCATATCACTTGTGAATACATTAACTGAGCTACAGGTACTCCACTTTTATTCTTAAACAACATTTTGGATGAATCAAAAGGAGTGCTTATAGTTTTGCAATCTTGATATCCATATGTATATACAAAAATCTGAAATAATATATATATATATACAAAAAATCTATCCATATGTATATACATATTCCTTTATGGGTATATATCTTTATATTTATATTCTACACATATAGATACATAAAAATATATATAAATATATAATATTAAACAATATAAAAAAAGAATAAAAACCCACAAAAATATGATTCATACAAGAATGACTCTGTTGTACATGAACATCATAGGCTACTTCATTTTTGCATTGCTCTCTGTGGTTCGACCTCTACATACTTATTCACTGTGCATCTTGTGGTACAGTAATAAATGTTAATTCACACTTCTGGGACTCAACTGATTTATTCTTTTATTGTGGGTTAATTGCTGATTAACTGGTGTTCTGTGAGCTGTCGCCTCAGCGACATTATATATATTATTGTGACCCTTACAGGATACCCTATTATCAGATGGCGCCGTTGCCGGGGAGCAATGAGCGTAGCCTATTAATTTTGTCATTCTTGTTTAGACACTGATTTATCATTGATTTTGTGAGCAGCTATTTATTTTGCAATTGATCACTATGCTCTATTGATTTATTTATTGTGATTAATTTCTTCCTGCTTTATTTAATTGATTGAGCTATACTAATTCAATCTCTTTGTGACTTTGATGCAAGGGCCCGCCACGCGAGGATGGTTTCTTAGGAAGCCAAGGCAACTGAGCTTGGAGGAGGGTGGTCTTCACTCATGACCATCTGAAGTGAGCACCAAGAACACAAGGGGATGGGAGTTAGATAGGTTTAGAGTAGTTACAATTATTTCTGTAATTTATTGTAAGAGAGAGACAATTTAGGTATGTAATTAACAGGACTCTACTCTTCACAATGAGGTCTAGTGCCCGGGTGATAGTTCACCTGGGGGCCTCATCACGATTTTTCGAGTTTTCCACCGCTTTCTTTACTTTGTTTCCCGAAGTTTTGAGCTTTCTGCCTTTATTTTACTTTGTTTTGTGTGCTTGGAGCCCCTAGATATAGGTTGCTTGATTCGGTAGCTAGGTCCAAACATTAATAAGAATGCATGTTCCTATAGCATACTTCGTATGGATCTAGTCAAACTTAAACAAGCCGTTCATTTGCCTCTTAGCCTTCGTGCCACAGCGAGCCCCATAAAGCGCTATCTCCTAAACTCAAGTGTGTTGAGCAGAGGAGGGGCGAGCCAAGACCGGACCTTTCAGGCTAAAGATGAATGAGCGACTTATGGTTCTTCACGCTAATAGCAGCTAATGTTTAGGGCGATTTTGTGCCTTGCATACCGACATGTAGATAGGTTTAAAAATTCTGTTTTGCATACCGCATGGAGAGAGATGGGATGCACTGTAAGTCTTCTAACTCAGCATGCATCATTCGGTTCAATGGTGAGATTTCCATCATGGAACCACTTGCACGGCTTTTCCACTATCTCCCTCTGATTTTGAGCACCTAGGACTTAAATGAGAATTTACAAAAATGTTAGGCGCTGGTATGAAAACAGACTCAAAAAAAGTGAAAACTCAAAAAAATAAAACAAGGGGAGTGCTAAATAAACTTTGACCTTAATTAAAATCTGTAATGGACTATCATTGTACCGGGTTCATAAAGCCCTCATTGTTTTTAGGTACCTTGGAGGGGGACCAAAACCCTACTCCCTTGAGCGAGTGCGACCCCCTAAGGATTAAAGCCAAAAACCCAGTCTGCAACTGCCTTGTGTATCGTCTGGATTTCCAAAGTAATGGCGCTTCTATCGTACGTAGGCAAGTAGGACTTGGTCACCAATGATGACTCTCTGTTATGTAGAGCATCGACCCTGTCCGAAGTATTGAGCATATGCCACGCCTTCACGGGGGTGTCTGTCTCATTGGCCTGCGTCCGAGTAGGTTCTTGCACGCTCACGGGTGATTCCATTGCGAGCGAGAACCGAAGTATTGGTTTCGCCTATCGGCTTCCTCTCTCTATTTCTTTGGTTGGGTAGGGATCCAGGAAGGGTTACAAGGACTCCAAAAAGTACAGACTACAGGTTACACAGGAGGAGGACAAGTACGGGATACTCTTCTGGCAGTACTCTCTCTCCTATAGGGTAGCGTACTAAGGACTTGTTATAAGATTTGCCTGAAATCACAACTCTAAAAATGAAAAGATAATAAATAGCCGAACCTTCACGGCTTCACATGGCGTGAGTTGGTGAACCAAATTTTGCATTACGTTTGTATGGATCTAGATTAAGGTTCAAAGATCGAGTCCCGCGCCTTTGCGCACATTTTGTTGTTTCTCCCTTTGACCACCCCGCTTAGTCGAGCCTCTCTACTGTTTTACACTCCTTTTATTCCTCGTTGACCATCGTATCTTTCTTCCAACATCCGATCTTCTCTTGAGCTTCGCGAAGTTGATCCATGGATGGTTTCCGTTGGGACCTCGCCGACACCCACATCGATTCCATGAACTCAACTCCGCCAATAAATTCGAGGCTTTTCCCGAGAACCCGATCTGGACCTTGCGGATCGATCTCCAGACTCCTCGTTTTCTACGTTTCTCTTGGCCACCCAATAAACTGGGATCACTTTTGTCCCACCTTCGCCGGTATGAATGGAAGTCGATTACAGTCCACATCCTTTTCTGCTCACAACATGCTGGGGTTGACCTGAATTCCAGCTTCATCATGACGGCCGAACAAAAATTGCAAGTGGTCTGATTTGGACTATCTCATTCTGCAGATCGAAGCCAGAGCAAGCCCTGGAGACTACTCCGGAGTTCCTTTCGTCTGACTCAGACCCCGATATGGCTCCCGGAGGAAAGGGCAAGGGTCAGCAGCCACCCCAACCAGAAGGACAGATGCCAGACCAGAATCAAGTCAATGCACAACTGCTGGCGTCTATCCAGGCCATCCAACAGCAGCTGACCGAGCAGGCCCTCACGCAGACATCATTTCAGGATATGTTGAACGATATGATGAACCGAGATGAGGGAGGAGGAGAGAGGCAGAGGAGGAGGAGGTGGAGGTGGAGGAGGTGGTGGGCCTAACAATGACGATCCAGAATTCCCACCACCACCCAAGCCACACTTAAAGAGACATGCAATCCGGGAGACAACCAGATGACCGAGTGGATCCTCATTCCACCGGTACACACTCACTTTGAGCTGAAACCCCAGTTCATTGCTCTTCTCCCTGCATTCCATGGAAATACCAGTGAAGAGCCGTACATTCACCTGCAGCAATTCTCCCGCATTTGCCGCACCACTCAATATCCCAATGTCCCTCTGGACATTGTCAAGATGATGGCGTTCCCCTTCAGCTTACAAGACAATGCCCTCTATTGGGTCAACCATCTGGGGAAGGTTGTGACGACCTGGGAGGAGTTGAAGTCAGCTTTTCTGCATAAGTATTACCCTCTCGGTCAGCTCAACCAGATGCGAGCCCGAATCAGTAATTTCTCCCAAGGAGCCCATGAGTCAGTACATGAAGCATAGGAGAGATTCACCGATCTGCAGGAGAAGTGTCCCCATCTAGCACTTCTTTGAGGGACTGAACATCGAGAGCCAAAGGCTCGTTGACACAGCATGTGCGGTTTCACACTTCAACAAGGATGAAGACGTAGTCTGGCAGATATTCGAAGAAATGGCCGAAAGAGAGGCCGCCTCTCTTCATCCAAGGCATATCAGAAGCAACCCCAGATCCTCCAGAAACAAGTACACATGGCAGCGTCCAAAGAGGCAGAGAGAGATGAGAGCTCCAACCTCAGTATCATCGGGGGCCATCTCTCAAAAGTTGACATCATTGAAAAGCGATCACAGGACCTCGAAAAACTCGCTGTGATTGAGAAGAGGACTCAGAATTTAGACAAGCTTGATCAGATCAACAAGTACCTTGAACTGTTGGTGGGCACCATCAACTCTGTTCAGTCGGCGACACCATCAGAAGCTCCGGCTGAGAAGAAGGACGAGAAGCAACCGCAGCATCAGCCTCAGCCGAGCCAATAGCCACCGGCAGTCCAGCACGTGTACTACGTGCAGGCGCCCGACCAGGGCCAGCCGCAGCAGCAGATGGTTGTGTACCAACCAGAGTTTCTTTCAGGACCTGATCCAGTGTTCCCACCACCTCCCCTGATTCAGGAAGTGAACGGGGTATGGACCAACGATGCACAGCCGACCCGTCCTATGGGACAACCCCAGGGTTAACCACTTGCCAACCGGCAATACCACCAACCTCAAGGCGATCGTTTTGGACAGTCCTCTCAGCCTCATCAGCAGTATCATCAGCCTCCCCAGTATACAAATCAATGGAGGCAGAATCCGCCATACCAGCAGCCGCAATACCGCCATCCACAACCGTTCCATCAGTATGCGGCTGCCCCACCTCAGCAATATCAGCAGTATCCTCCCCCCTCTTATCAGCAACTTCAACTTCTTGCACCACCCCAGCACCACCAGCAACAACCTCCGCACCCATCCATGCAACAGCAGCGTGGTATGTATGTTGAACCCACCGAGGTACCCCATGCGAACCCCACCATGGATTGTCTGGCCCAACTTGTCAAAGGGTTGGCGGATATGACCAAGAGGCTTGATGACCTGACTGCCACCAGAACCACCATTCCAGCTCAGGTCGAAGCCAACCTCAATAGTTTCAAGAAGAAAGAGCAGGTAGATTGTGATGTCATGTTCGTGTCTGACAATAATATTACTATTTATTCTAATGTTGTTACTCTCAGGAGCGGTAGGGCCTTGCCTCCGCCTGCCACCAAGAATGGGGTGAATAAAGAAACAGGTGGATCGTCATCTTCCGCATCAGCCGTGCCAGCTACAGGGGCGGGTGAGGAGGAAGAAGAAGGAGAAGTCATTCCAGTCGTCGTGCATTCCCATCAGTTCCAGCCGAAAATACAAAAAATCAGCAAAATCAAAAACAACAAAAAGAAGCTTGCAGCCGAAGCGAAGCCGCGCCAGCCTTGGAGGAGCCGCCCGCAGCAGCCGATCCCTCGCCATCCGACGGAGCAGACGCTACACTTTTTGCTCGCCCTGCAGCACCCGCATGCCAGGATACAGTTTGTACTCCTTTTTGTAGTCCTGATGTACAACATTCTGTAGGCGATGATTTTGATGTAAATAAGAACTCTATTTCTCCTACTAAGATGTACATATTCCTTTTCCTCATGCAATAGAAAAATCCAAAAAAATGCAAAATGAAAAAAGGCATTGTCTGATCCAGGAGTTGTGAAAATATTAGACAAGTTGACTGTTGAGATTCCCGTATTGAAGGCCGTGGAGTACATGCCAGCTGTGAAGAAAGGACTAAAGGAGGCATGTACCAACAGGCGTCGCCCAGCACAAGAGAACCGACATAGAGATGTAGAGAAGCACGTGCTATCCATGGCCACTATTGCAGCTATCAGCAACCTCCCACAGAAAAAGCAAGATACAGGAGCACCTCTTGTCAGTTGTGAGATTTTTTACCAGGTCTTCGAGCGCACTCTCCTCGACAGTGGGTCTTCCATCAACCTTTTGCCATCATCCATAATGCAAGAACTTGGGCTGGGTCCGCTCAAGCAGACACGAATGATCCTTCAGTTCGCTGACCGATCCATCAAGCGGCCACGGGGTCTTTTGGAAGACGTTGTAGTTAAAGTGCAGGAGATGCAATTTCCAACTGATTTTGTAGTCCTTGATATGGACTCACCAGCACCTTTGCTCCAGACCCCTATCATCCTTGGCCGACCATTTTTATGTACTTCAGGTGTCGTGGTTGATTACGGGTCTGGAAGATCACTTTCAACTCGAACACCAAGCAAATCACTATAAACATGAGCCGAGAGACAAACGCCACAACTGATGAGAGCTAGGCAGCATCCGAAGCAGACTGTGACTTTATTGCAGAAATCAGAGATTCATTCTTGTCATTGGACGATTCATGGACCCGAGAAATCCTCACTCATGAGGAGGACTTGGAAAGCACAGTTACCCTTGGCTCCGATGATTCTTGGGAGACAGATTCTCAGATGCATGCGCATCTCTTTGAGCATTCACTCTAGACTGAACACGATCAGCCTAGCGCAGAACCGTTCGACACATCCCTGGGATCTCAACAGAATGATGAGGATGGTAGCCCTTTCAAAGAAGTACATCCCACCACCAGCATAGTATCTGAAGTGACCAACAAGTTGGATAGGTCAGAACCAGAACTCAAGCCACTTCTTGCAGGCCTGAAGTATGCTTTCCTTGCGGGTGGAGAACAAATGTATCTGGTCATCATCAGCAGCAGGCTGAATCCGGATCAGGAATCTTGTCTTCTCAAGGTTCTAGAAAAGAACCGCAAGGCACTTGGTTGGTGTGTATCAGATCTCTGAGGGATAAATCCAGCTTTGTGTTCGCATCACATCTATATGGAAGAAGATGCCAAGCCGTCCCGCGAATTCTAAAGAAGGTTGAACCCTAACCTCCGGGACGTTGTCATGAAAGAGATAACGAAATGGTGCGACGCAGGCTTTATCTATCTCATCTCCGACTCAAAATAGGTAAGCCCACTGCATGTAGTTCCAAAGAAATCCGGGCTTACCGTGGTTACAAATGATAAAGGAGAGGAAATATCCACTCGGGTACCAACATCCTGGCAGGTGTGTGTTGACTACCGCCGTCTTAATGCAGCAACGAAGAAGGACCACTTCCCCTTGCCATTCATTGATCAAGTTTTAGAAGACTAGCAGGTAAGGAGTTCTTCTGCTTTTTGGATGGGTATTCTGGGTACAACCAAGTGGAAATCGCTCTTGAAGATCAAGAGAAGACTACCTTCACTTGCCTGTTCGGCACCTATGCCTTCAAGAGAATGCCCTTTGGATTATGCAATGCACCTGCAACCTTCCAAAGATGCATATTAGCAGTCTTCACCGAGATGGTAGGCAGTTTTCTCTAGGTGTTCATGGACGACTTCTCTGTCTATGGTGATAGTTTCGATTCTTATCTTGAGCACCTAGACAGAGTGCTTCAGAAGTGTCGGGAAGTCAATTTAGTGCTTTCATGGGAAAATAGCCACTTCATGATCACTGAAGGCATTGTGCTGGGTCACGTCGTTTCCAAACGTGGCATGGAAGTCGACCCGACAAAGGTGGATGTTATTGCAAATCTACAGCCACCTTAGTCAGTGAAGAATGTAAGGTCATTCCTGGGGCATGTGGGATTTTACAGGCGATTCATTAAGGATTTCAACCACATTGCCCGACCTTTGACAGAACTTTTGTGCAAGGAAACCGAGTTCAATGTAGATCAGAAGGTTCTCCTTGCTTTCAATCAGCTGAAGGAGCTTATTACTCAAGATCCAATCTTACAGCCGCCTGACTGGTCTCTTCCTTTTGAGATAATGAACGATGCGTCAGACTTTGCAGTCGGGGTTGTTCTTGGGCAAAGGAAAGAGAAAGCACCCTATGCCATTAACTACGCCAGCAGAACATTAGATGAAGCACAGAGAAATTATACCGTGACAGAGAAAGAGTTGCTGGCTGTGGTTTTCTCCCTTGAGAAGTTCAGATCCTATTTGCTTGGATCAAAAGTCACAATTTTTACCGACCACTCTGCTATCTGGTACCTCCAACAGAAGAAGGATGCCAAGCCGAGACTGATTCGATTGATCCTTCTCCTCCAGGAATTTGATCTAGAAATCAAGGACAAGCCTGGAGTTCAGAATGTGGTAGCAGACCATCTCTCCAGAATTGAGCAGCACGAGCCTCCTCTGAACAGTGCACCCATTACAGGAACCTTTCCTGACGAAGCAATCTTAGCAGTGGATTCTCTTCCTTGGTATGCTGATATAGTCAATTACCTTGCTTCGGGGATAACACCGTCGGATTGGACGAAGAATCAGAAGAACAAATTCATGTCGACCATCCGATTCTATCAATGGGAGGATCCTCTTTTATTCAGGGAAGGAGCAGATTGCATTTGGAGCAGGTGCATCCCTCAGGCGGAGCAATTTAGTGTCCTCGAGCATTGTCACTCGCTCGAATCTGGTGGACATCACTCTGGAGATCGTACGGTAGCCAAAGTACTTCAGTGTGGCTTCTGGTGGCCCACATTATTCAAGGATGCAGCAGAATTTATCAAATGATGTGTTGACTGTCAGAGATTGAAAGGTACACTTACGGCAAAAGATTCTATGCCCCTGAAAATCATTCAGATAGCAGACATTTTCGATGCATGGGGCATTGACTTCATTGGACCTTTCCCTAACAGTCAAGGTTTTGAGCACATCCTTCTTGCCGTCGATTACGTGAGTCGTTGGGTTGAAGCTATCCCTGCTCGAGCCGCCGACAGCCGTACAGTGTGTCAGTTCCTGAAGAAGAACATCATTTCGCGGTTCGGGATATCGAAAATTCTCATATCAGATGGGGGTAGCCATTTTATTAACAAAGAGGTCAAGAAATTGACGAAGGAGTATGGCATAGATCATCGTGTCGCATCTCCTTACCATCCTCAGACCAATGGCATGGCATAATTATCAACTAGAGAAATCAAGACTATCATGCAGAAACTTGTCAGGCCAAACAGAAAAGAATGGTCCCAACTCTTGGACTCGGTCCTATGGGCTTACAGAACTGCATACAAGTCTCCCTTGGGCATGTCGCCCTATCTTCATGTATACGAGAAGCCGTGCCATTTGCCCGTCGAATTAATTCACAAGTCTTTATGGGCAGTTAACAGTTGCAATTTGGACTCACGCAAAAGTGGTCAGAAAAGAAAGGATGATCTGAATAGACTCTTGGAGTTCCGAGACTATGCATACGATAACACATTGATGTACAAAGAGAAGGTGAAACTCTGGCATGACCGGCACATCAGATGGAAGACCTTTGATATTGGACAGAAGGTGTGGTTATTTGATGCAAAGTTGCGGATATTCCCGGGTAAATTGAAGAGTAAGTGGACAGGGCCGTTCCGAGTTTGTGAAGTGCGTGACAATGGAAGTATTGCTATATCAGAATTGTCCCTTGACGCACAACCATTCGTCGTCAACAGTCAACTCCTGAAGCCTTATCTCGAACCAGATACATTCTTGGTCGTTGTTGACTGATAAACACAAATTATCGCAGGTCTAAAGAGTATGTGTCACACAAGGCAGAGACAATCGATGTCGATGCGGCGACCCACAATAAGGTGTATTTAATCAACAATTAACCCACAATATATATCAAGCAATCGGAAATAAATGTGGAGTTAAATTTATTTTTAACTCTGCACAAAATATATAGCAAGCAAGTATGCAGAGAGTTCGAACACAGGGAGCAAACAGGGTAATTCAAGTAAATGTGTGTGAGTGAATGTGAGTGATGTCTACACTAAGCAAGCAAGCAAAGATTTTTGTGGGTTTTTAATTTTTTATAATCTTTTTTAATTTTTAATTGTGTATTTTGATTTTTAATTTTCCGATTTTTATAATTTTATATTTTATATATTTTTTTCTTTTTTTTCAATATTGGAATATAAAGACAATATAACAAAAGTGGTGATAAAATATTTATAAAAATATGCTAAAATAGCCAAAAATTCAGAAATAAAATATTTTTGGTATTTTTATAAATTTCTACTATTTTTGTGGTTTTTGGATATTTTTCAAACTATTTTTGGTATTTTTAAACACTGAAATAAACCAAAACAGTGAAAAAGCTACTGGCTGGAGATAAAATGAGAATTAAAAATAGCAAATAGCCAAAAAATTTTCCACACGAATTTTCAAATAAAGATAATACAATATAGAACAAACAGGAACTAAGTTTGTATTTTTCTGAGTTTTCTTTGATTTTATATATTTTTTTGAAGTTTTTATGTATTTCCTAATTTTTAGGGTTTTTCTTTTGAGATTTTTAAGGATTTTTGGATTGACACTAAATTAGGTTAAAATACATACTAGGGAATTTTTTTGGAATTTCTCGAGGTCTTTTACTATTTTTTTGGTATTTTCTAACCTAGACAGTGAATAAAAAGCATGTTTTTGATTTTTAATAAATACTAAAATGAGATAAAATCAAAAACTAAAATGATGGCGGTAAAATACAAGCATACATGAGCTTAAGTTTAAATTTTTAAAATTTTTAGAATTAAGATGATGCTCCAAATAAACACTACAAGCAAGCAAAAAGTTCACAGCCAAGCAAGGACTGTTTCGCAATTAGATAAACTTCCAGGGGCAGGCTTGCAATTTTCGCACAAAAATTTGTACTGAATTAAATATATTCTAGGCCAAAAACCAATAACAAAAGCCGCAGGGATGCCTTTGCAAAATCTACCAGACGCACGTGCACTACACGCGCGCCTGGCAGGGGCCCAGTTGCAATAACACAAAAATATAAGGACTTTCTAGAAATATAACCAGAGAGTTTACAACTACAAATAGGATTTTAGGGATTGAACACAAATGCCAGAACCCGCTGGGATATGTGCGTAAAATGTCCACCCACGCGCGTGCAACGCACGCGCCTGGGGAGGACTGACGGGCAATTCTCAAAACACGTCGGGGCTTTCAGGCAAATGTTACAAAAATTTGTATAGACAAATGAAGGCTTAGAGATTAAGTAGAAATTACACAAAAATGGAGGGGTGTCTGCACAAAAACCCCCACTAATCCATGTGGCACGCGTGGATGCACTTTATGAGGGCGGATCGGACGGTGATTGCTCCCTCAACCGTGGACGGTCCTGATCAAAGGGGAGGGGGAAGATGGACGGCACCTGTAGCTTGCCCCCCTCCCCCTCATTCTGTTCTGTACAGGCGCGACGCGGGCAGCAGCGGCGCGCGGGCGACGGCGGCGTTCTTCTCCGGCGAGCTCGGGGTTCTGCGAGATGAAATGGCTCGAAAGCACATCTCGGCCGGCTCGTAAGTGCAGTGGGTGAGGACGCGGAAGGTGGTGGAGATGGCCGGAGCTCAAGAGCTCCGGCAACGTGGTCGGTTGCGGACTTGGGGTGGATATGGATCGATTCAAGGATGCCAATCTAATCCTAAGGGTACACTAAGTAATAAAACGCAAGAACAAGAAGGAAAATATACCTCAAGAGCTTTGTGCTCAAGGTGGGTACCTCGCGGCGGCGTAGGCCGCCAGAGATGGATGGAAGCACCTCCCGGCCACGCGCGGCCCTCCTAGCTGGTTGGAGGAGGCCCTGTCACGGCCTCCAGTCCAGAACGCAAGAGGAAAGGGGGCGGCTAGGTCAAAGAAGGGTTCAACATTCGAATGTGGGCTTTGGGTAGTTTTTGAAACAATGGTCGAGAGGGTGCAAAGAACGAGGCGCATCTCGCGGATCGATGATCCTCAGCCCGTGACAATCCCAGGGCGTGAAAGCCCATTCCACGAGGAACAAGTTTGTTGAAGACATCGACATGAAAATATGAGAGGAAGAGCCTCGAAAAAATCGAGAAAAAAGACAAAAACTCATTCTGACGCTCTGACAGAGGATGGTCAGACAGTTGACCCGTGGTCAACTGTCCAGACCACCTGGTTGGTCCACGTGGACCAACCAGGAAAAACCTCTAAAAAATTCATTTTAAAATAGTAAACATATTATTTTATTTAGGTTATAAAATAAAAAGTGTTTATAATTTTATAAATTATTTTATTATGATTTTTTATTATTTTTATGAAATGTATTTTTACAAGTTGCCTATTATACCCTTTATAGGTATATTATTCTATATATTGTATTCTTTTATTTTTAATTTGTATATTTAATTCATTTATTTTTGTTTATTATTTTATATAATTATAACATACTTTTATACATGTAAATCTATTTTTATTTTATTTTATTGGTGTGTTTTTTATATTTAATAAAATATAAATAGGTATTGTATAGGTATGGGTATAGGTAGTTTACCTATGTATCAAATATGTAAGTATTTTATTTTGAATTTTATTTAGGTTTTTATTCTAATTTTAATGTACATAATTATTATAAGTATTATTTACAACATTATAAAAATATAAAAATATAAAAATAATGAATAAATAATAAATTGATTATTTTAATCTGTACAAGTATACAATGAGGGTCCAAAACTCAACTTTCAAACCGTAGCTCTGCCAAATGCGAAACCATCGCCATTAAATAGCTTATTTTATTCTATATACGATTAAAGGTGAATTTGCTACATTTGGAGTTTTCAGTTGTGAGATACGGGTCTGGGAAGTTGGGATTCTGGATTTTTATTCAGACCATAACGTTTTATCTGTACATTATTTTTCTGTGAAATCAATTTTGTACTTTTCTTTATTTAATTATCTACAACTTTCATGTATAAAGTTTCTTTATTTGATGTATAAAAAGTGGAACCAAAAATAGGTCCCAAAATGAATAAAAAATGAATAGAATACATTGTATTTGAACTGTGGTTCTGACCTTATCTCCCCCTACTTTATTCCTTGTCGACCTATTCATCAAGATGCCTAGGTCTCGGGGTTTTGGGTCATAAAATATTTACAATATTTTATTATTTTTCTTTTCTCTTATTTATTCTATAATTTTGGCTTTTATTACAGTATTTTATACACTATTTAGATGCACATGCATGAATGCTAAGATTGTGTATTTAATGCTATTTACAGGCATTTGCTAGGGTTTTTGATGCCAAAATGATAGAATAAAGATGATGAAATGTGGATTCATCATCCCCCTATACTTTACCTTTATTAGTCCCTAGCAAACACTTATGCAATAAGTGCAAAAAGAAAAGAAAGAAAAGAAAAAAGAAGAACTTGGATTTCGTTTGATTATCAAACTTGTCTTCACAAAATTAAAGTTTGGAGCTTAAGTCGGACCTTTGGAATTTTAGTGCGGGCGGAACCTTAGTGAGAACCGAATTCGAAATTCAACAGTCCCTAAGAATCCCAAAACTCTGCTCAAGTCTCCTCAATAGCCAGGTCAGAAATACTTCAATTCATACGCAAACTCTTACGACTATGATTCTGACTTGTACAGTGTAAGTGATGGTGGCTCTCCCCAACTAGAATGACAAAGAGACTGACTTCTCCAGTACGACAACCCAATGATTCCCCAATCCAACAACTCCATCCTCGAGGAGTGGGGTATTCCCTTCTAAGTTCAAGTGACAACCAACTCAAGAGGAGGGGGTGAAGAGAAGAATGGACGGTAGCCAGTGTAGCTACCTATCCTGGGATGCAAGACCAGTGTAGTCAAGCCATCCAGCTGCAGGCTCACATATTTGACTTTGAAACTCAAGCTTGCTTATTGACTTTGTACATACTTTGCAGGCTTTTTATTTTTGTACATGCCTGAACTTTTTTTTTTAATACTATTCACAGCAGCATTTACATAAGGAGTTTTTCCTATTGAGCCAGTAGACTATCCCTCTTTTGAAGCTTTATCGCAACCCACAGCCTCCTGTCTTTAGACTTCCTCATCACTGGACGGGTTGGGGTGCACTTCCCTCCCTAGAGGAGGACAAGTGTTTCCACTTGTGCGCGTCTCATACTGGCACATCCAATCCTCTCACCACTCTAACTGAGTTGAGCCATGTGAAAGGTGCAAGTGTCCAAGTTAGGTCATTATCAACAAGAGTCGTGCGTGTGCTCCGAAATACTCTACTTAGGCCGTCAAGAATCCATTGAACCTAGTCCCGTGATCCTCAAAGAATTAAGTCAACTAGACCTAAAGTACCTCAAACCCAGTTCCTATAAGGTTCCTGTTATTATGTAGATTATAAGGTCCAATCAAGCTCCAATCTCCGGATTTTACTTAGACTTGTTCAACTATCAAACTCAATCCGAAAAGTGCGAATGCTATGCAATTCCATGCAGAGAATAGAAAATATTTTTGTGATGCAATTTTCAAAGATTTTGAACTTTTTATGGATTTTTGAAAAGATGACGATGCATATGCAGATGCAATTTTTTTGTATTTTGTAAAGAATTTTTTCAAATGTTTTTGGATTTTAATTTTGCAGATGTTTTTGGGATTTTTGAAAACAAAAGGTTTTGGCTAAAAACTAGGTGAAAACATGTACACGGGAGTGCTTCTTATATCTACAAGAAGTGGATTTTAAGAATTTACAAGGGTAAGTGGTCAATTTTATACATATATATATATATAGTGGATTTTGGTGAGATGTAAGTATTCCTCAAACTTATTTAATACAAGTTTTTTCACACAATTTTTGAAAACTATAGTCCAAAATAGTTTTTACAAACGTTTTACAAACCTGTACACACATTTGAAAATCATTTTGCAAAGGCTTTCAAAACAATATAGATGGATTTTTTAAAACATTTTTGCAACCATTTTTTAAACCATTTGCAAATCATTTTCCAAATATTTTATTTCACACAAAGAAAAGAAATTTTACAAACCACACATTGTTACACAGGTTGAAAACATGTAACAAAACATTTTCCAAAATAGTTTTCAAAGATTTTCAAACTATTTTTCGAACATTTTGCAAAAAATATTTTCACCTGATTTATTAATCAGTAAATACAAAAAGAATTTGAGGAACAAAACACCTTTTTATTAAGGATTATTAATGAATTTTAAAGAATTTTTATCCATATTATTAAGAAAATACGAACGTACGAGTTATGGCTAAAGTATATACGTAGTATATACGACCCCCCTATACTTAGCTTGAGCTATGTCCTCGTAGATCGGAGAGAAAAGAGAAGACGTAACTCGTACTAAGTATAGACAAGTCGAAAGAATGAATGAATGAACCAATGAGAAGTTGACCGTCCCCCTAAACTTAGGATCAAATAATCCTAAGTATAGCAGACTGTACACAACGCAGGGAGGGTCAAGGGTGGGAATGAACAGATCGTACTCAGATTGTCTCCCCCTATACTTAGGGTAAAATACCCCTAAGTATAGACAAGAAGAGGAGACAATGGAGAGGATTGAAAAATAGAGAAACTCGGGGTGCACACCCCCTATACTTAGGACAAAGTACGCCCTAAGTATGGAAAACTGACTACAAGGGCGGCACCTTTTTGATAGATAAAGAAAATAGAAAAGGAAAAGAAGAAAAGAAGAAAAGAAGAAGAGAAGAAGAGAGGTCTGAAGATGGAATAAGAGATCGTGAGAATGTACACGTCACTCCCCCTATACTTAGGGTAAAAGAAGCCCTACGTATAGGCAACAACGGGAGTGATGACACGGAACGAAGAAAGAACACTCGGCTCGTCCACCCCCCTATACTTAGGACAAAGTACGTCCTAAGCAAGGCAAACACGAGAATGGATGGACGAGCAATACGGGAGAGACAGAGATGAACAAAGGAGAATGTACAACAGAGGTGGATGTACATGTGATCAAGAAGGCCGAAAGCTAAACTTCTTGCGAGACGGCTGAGGGATAGATCTGATATGGTGTATGTCGACATCGGGGTCCACAATGGACGGAAGCCGATCAGGGTCGACACGGTGAAGGCCCTCAGTGGAATCAAAACAGAAAGGGACGAACTGATCAATGGAAGCAGTTTGGCTAGGTTCTCCCTTGGTGGTCCTATGGTGTGAAGGCACAGACTGGTGAGTGGAAGAAGTACGGCTAGGTCCGGCCTTGGAAGTCTCGCAGATGTCAAAGTGGAATGGGACAAACTCATCATCCTCGGAAGAAGTGTAATCGGAGTCGTCCTGCGAGTGATCGTCCAGGTCAAAGTCAAAAGGAACGAAATCATCAGTGGAAGTATACGAACTCTGTTCGTCCTCAAGACTCTCACCTGAATCCTTGTCTTCAACAAGAGGTCTGAATTTATCAAAATAAATGGCAGCATCATAACCGACCTCAATCATCTTCACTTGTGAAGGGTCAGGAACGGATTTATCAGTGGAAGTAGTCAAACCATGTCCGTCCTGTCTAGTCTTACCTAGGTCATTTGTTTCCTTATGAGGTCCCTCAAAATAATGGGCAACATCATAAACGTCCTCAATAGTCTTGGTATCTGCCTCCCGCTCAAATGGATCAATCACATAAATGCTTTGGATTTCATCAACACATCGCCACACACCAGGAGGAGGAACTGCGAGGTCTATGCTTTCCGACTTCCTCCCCTTTCGGGGGATTCGTCGGGTCTCATCAACGGTCGCTAAGGAAGCATCTCTAGTATCATCAGGTCGGTCACAAGCCTCGGAGTCAGCTATAATCGGTGAAGGTGCATCAGATGCAGGTCTCTGGTCAACTGTGGGTGCGGTGATCAACACTTCTCTCTCGTCAACAGGACGGAAGCGAACCTCTCCTGATCCATAGTCGATAACGACCCTCGCAGAGGCGAGGAATGGTCGTCCCAGGATGATTGGAGACGGCTCCCCTGTGGAGCTCTCCATGGGCAACACGACAAATTCAACATGGTGGATCGTGCCCTGAATAGAAATGACTGCGTTTTCAAGGATACCCTTCGACCTCTTGATAGATCCATCAGCAAACTGAACGATCATCCTGGTTTTCTTTAGAGGCCCTAAGTGAAGAGACTGTACCAGCGAGAAGGGTAGTATGCTAATAGATGCACCGCCGTCCAGGAAAGTGCGATCACAAGTGTAGTCAAAGATGGTGCAAGTGATGAATGGTTTAGCTGTGTTCTTCCTTTTGGGAATGGGACGGTGTGTGATGGTGTGGGCAGTGGCCACGGTCAGAATGTGACGCTCAGATCTGCTCCTCCGCTTTCTCTTCTTGGGAAGAGGAGTAGATAATTGGGTCATGGCCTGCTGAAGTGGGGCACGAATAATCTCATGAATAGTAGCCACCACTTTGGGTTCAGATAATATTTTTTTGAATTTTTGGACTTCCTCAATACAAGGGAGGAAGTCGGAATCAGCATATACACGAGGCATGCCAAGAGCAGTCTGTACAGCGGCATCCTCGGGGTCAAAGGTGGGACTAGGTGTGAAAGGATGTGTGGACAAGGGTTCTGGCAAGTGGACTCTCTCCTCAAAATATTGATCAACCAAGTGTCTCCCGAACTCTTTTTGGATTTTTACATTTTTCTCATTTTTTTGTATTTTTGGAGATTGCAAGCTCCCATGATTTCCTACAAGTAAAGCGGTATCCCCGACGAAAGGAGCATTAATCTAATTCTTCCTCAAGAAAGCAATATCATCATTCATCAAATCAATGCGCTTTGTCATCCGATTCAAAATATCACTCATAGAGATCGAGGGAGGTGACTCCATCAGGTCAGACTCGGGTGGATGTGAAGGTGGAGATGGATAATATACAGGTGAGGGTGGAGGTGGATAGAAGTCCGAGTCGTGATACTGTGGCTAAGGCGGGTATGTACAAAAATCAGAAAAAATAGGAGGCGGTTCCTCCTGATAAAAGGGAGGTGGATCGGCTGGAGCGAGTGAGGAATCCGCAAAGTCCGGATAAAAAGTACTCCATGGATCCATCTCGAAATCAAAAGGAAATGATCGGGATAGCACGCCGGTCGAGTCAAGAGAGTGAAGAAGAAAGGCGCAAATGCGCGGAAACGATCTGGGACACACACACAAAACAATCACAAACAAAAATGAAAAGAATACAAACCCTCAATTCACCTACTCAACTCGGTAGAGACCGCAAAGAGCGGTCTTTTTATCTTGTCTGTTTTAGAGCTAGGTGAGAAGTCAAAGATTGCACATACACTTAGGGGGCTGAGATGGGATTTGGGCACTAATCCTTAGCGTGTGCGCGAGCAATGTAAAACGAAAACAATGAGGGGATTACTCGCCCCAATACAAGATTTTTCTTTTGATCGGTTTTAGGGTCAAGTAAAATTAGCAGTCCCAATTTTATGGATTATCACTTTTTTTGGATTTTTAATGAAAATGCACGCGCCTAACGAGGAGTCAATTCCTTTAAGCACCTAGGTTGGCAAAATCAGAGGAAGAGTAGGAAAAGCAATGCAAGCGGCAAATCAATGATGCATGCTAAAGAGAAATGCTCACCTTGCCTCCAGCACTCTACATGCAAGGATGCTCAGCAGAATTGAAACCTATCTATATGCAAATGCAAAAGCCGATGAAATCGCCCTAAGTTCAGAAATTGCTATTATCGTGAAGAACCACAAGTTGACCACCAATCCTCAACCCTAGAGTCCGGTCTAGGCTCCCCCCTCCTCTGCTCAACACACTTGAGTTTAGGAGAAAGCGCTTTGCGGGGAGAGCTCACGGCGTGACGGATTGAAGGTGATGATCAACTGTTTAAAATTTGACTAAGTCCAGAACGTACTATAGGTACATGCAATTTTGATTAAGGTGTTTGGACCTAATGCTACGCAAGCAATCCTAAAACTAGGGGCTCAATCACACAAAATAAATAAAATCGAAAAACAAAACAAAATAAAAAGAATGCGAGAAAAGCCGACAAAAACCGCAGCGAGCCCCCAAGTGAACAATCACTTGGAAATTAGGCTCGTAAGAGTCCAAATGTCCGGGGGTACCTGTATTATTACAAATTAAGAGTCTCTCACTCACTTAAATTACAAAATAAATACAATGCAAGAAAATAAATGCTCAGAAGTTGTCTTGCAAAATCCTCCAAGTCCTTCTTCGTGCTAGGCTAAAACCGCTTCACGTGGGTGCGAAGGTGCTCCAAGAGGGGCTCCTCCTTTGATCCGCGTACCTCGCACGGAATCCAAACAAGGAGATTGGTTAGACAATTCAACAGATCTATCAAAAATAATATAAATAGAAATAAAAGCCGTGAAATGCAGACAAATGATCACAACACAACAAAAATGAGATCTACGCACTGTTGCTCCCCGGCAACGGCACCATTTGATAAACACAAATTGTCGTAGGTCTAAAGAGTATGTCTCACACAGGGCGGAGACAACCGATGTCGATGCGGCGACCCACAATAAGGTGTATTTAATCAACAATTAACCCACACTATATATCAAGCAATCAGAAATAAATGTGGAGTTAAAATTTATTTTTAACTCTGCACAAAATGTATAGCAAGCAAGTATGTAGAGAGTTCGAACACAGGGAGCAAACAGGGTAATTCAAGTAAATGTGTGTGAGTGAATGTGAGTGATGTCTACACTAAGCAAGCAAGCGAAGATTTTTGTGGGTTTTTAATTTTTTTTATTTTTTTTAATTTTTAGTTTTGTATTTTGATTTTTAATTTTCTAATTTTTATAATTTTATATTTTATATATTTTTTCTTTTTTTTCAATATTGGAATATAAAGACAATATAACAAAAGTGGTGATAAAATATTTATAAAAATATGCTAAAATAGCCAAAAATTCAGAAATAAAATGTTTTTGGTATTTTTATAATTTTCTACTATTTTTGTGGTTTTTGGATATTTTTCAAACTATTTTTGGTATTTTTAAACACTGAAATAAACCAAAACAGTGAAAAAGCTACTGGCTGGAGATAAGATGAGAATTAAAAATAGCAAATAGCCACAAAATTTTTCCACATGAATTTTCAAATAAAGATAATAAAATATATAACAAACAGGAACTGAGTTTGTATTTTTTTGAGTTTTCTTTGATTTTATATATTTTTTTGAAGTTTTTATGTATTTCCTAATTTTTAGGGTTTTTCTTTTGAGATTTTTAGGGATTTTTGGACTGACACTAAATTAGATTAAATACACACTAGGGAATTTTTTTGGAATTTCTCGAGCTCTTTTACTATTTTTTTTGGTATTTTCTAAACTAGACAGTGAATAAAAAGCATGTTTTTGATTTTTAATAAATATTAAAATGAGATAAAATCAAAAACTAAAATGCTGGCGGTAAAGTACAAGCATATAGGAGCTTAAGTTTAAATTTTTAGAATTTTTGGAATTAAGATGATGCTCCAAATAAATACTACAAGCAAGCAAAAAGTTCACAGCCAAGCAAGGACTGTTTCGCAATTAGATAAACTTCCAGGGGCAGGCTTGCAATTTTCTCACAAAAATTTGTACTGAAATAAATATATTCTAGGCCAAAACCAATAACAAAAGTCGCAGGGATGCCTTTGCAAAATCTACCAGACGCACGTGCACTCCACGCGCGCCTGGCAGGGGCCCGGTTGCAATAACACAAAAATATAAGGACTTTCTAGAAATATAACCAGAGAGTTTACAACTACAAATAGGATTTTAGGGACTGAACACAAATGCCAGAACCCGATGGGATATGTGCGCAAAATGTCCACCCACGTGCGTGCAACGCACGCGCCTGGGGAGGACTGACGGGCAATTCTCAAAACTTGCCGGGGCTTTCAAGCAAATGTTACAAAAATTTGTAAAGACAAATGAAGGCTTAGAGATTAAGTAGAAATTACACAAAAATGGAGGGGTGTCTACGCAAAAACCCCCACTAATCCACGTGGCACGTGTGGATGCACTTTATGAGGGCGGATCGGATGGTGATTGCTCCCTCAGCCGTGGACGGTCCTGATCAAAGGGGAGGGGGAAGAGGGACGGCACATGTAGCTTGCCCCCCTCCCCCTCGTTCTGTTCTGTACAGGCACGACGCGGGCAGCAGCGGCGCGCGGGCAGCGGCGGCGTTCTTCTCCGGCGAGCTCGGGGTCCTGTGAGATGAAATGGCTCGAAAGCATGCCTCGGCCGGCTCGTAAGTGCGGTCGGTGAGGACGCGGAAGGTGGTGGAGATGGCCGGAGCTCAAGAGCTCCGGCAACGTGGTCGGTTGCGGACTGGGGGTGGTTATGGATCGATTCGAGGATGCCAATCTAATCCTAAGGGTACACTAAGTAATAAAACGCAAGAAGAAGAAGGAAAATATACCTCAAGAGATTTATGCTTGAGGTGGGTACCTCGCGGCGGCGTAGGCCGCCGGAGATGGATGGAAGCACCTCCCGGCCACGCGCGGCCCTCCTAGCTGGTTGGAGGAGGCCCTGTCACGGCCTCCAGTCCAGAACGCAAGAGGAAAGGGGGCGACTAGGTCAAAGAAGGGTTCAACATTCGAATGGGGGCTTTGGGTAGTTTTTGAAACAATGGTCGAGAGGGTGCAAAGAACGAGGCGCATCTCGCGGATCGATGATCCTCAGCCCGTGACAATCCCAGGGCGTGAAAGCACATTCCACGAGGAACAAGTTTGCTGAAGACATCGACATGAAAATATGAGAGGAAGAGCCTCGAAAAAATCGAGAAAAAAGACAAAAACTCATTCTGACGCTCTGACAGAGGATGGTCAGACAGTTGACCCGTGGTCAACTGCCAGACCACATGGTTGGTCCACGTGGACCAACCAGGAAAAACCTCTAAAAAAATCATTTTAAAATAGTAAACAATATTATTTTATTTAGGTTATAAAATAAAAAGTGTTTATAATTTTATAAATTATTTTATCATGATTTTTAATTATTTTTATGAAATGTATTTTTACAAGTTGCCTATTATACCCTTTATAGGTATATTGCTCTATATATTGTATTCTTTTATTTTTAATCTGTATATTTAATTTATTTATTTTTGTTTATTATTTTATATAATTATAAAATACTTTTATATATGTAAATCTATTTTTATTTTATTTTATTGATGTGTTTTGTATATTTAATAAAATATAAATAGGTATTGTATAGGTGTGGGTATAGGTAGTTTACCTATGTATCAAATATGTAAGTATTTTATTCTGAATTTTATTTAGGTTTTTATTCTAATTTTAATGTACATAATTATTATAAGTATTATTTACAACATTATAAAAATATAAAATATAAAAATAATGAATAAATAATAAATTGACTATTTTAATCTGTACAAGTATACAATGAGGGTCCAAAACTCAACTTTCAAACCGTAGCTCTGCCAAATGCGAAACCACCGCCATTAAATAGCTTATTTTATTCTATATACAATTAAAGGTGAATTTGCTGCATTTGGAGTTTTCAGTTGTGAGATACGGGTCTGGGAAGTTGGGATTCTGGATTTTTATTCAGACCATAACGTTTTATCTGTACATTATTTTTCTGTGAAATCAATTTTGTATTTTTTTTATTTAATTATCTAAAACTTTCATGTATAAATTTTCTTTATTTGATGTATAAAAAGTGGAACCAAAAATAGGTCCCAAAATGAATAAAGAATGAATAGAATACATTGTATTTGAACTGTGGTTCTGACCTTATCTCCCCCTACTTTATTCCTTGTCGACCTATTCATCAAGATGCCTAGGTCTCGGGGTTTTGGGTCATAAAATATTTACAATATTTTATTCTTTTTCTTTTCTTTTATTTATTCTATAATTTTGGCTTTAATTACAGTATTTTATACACTATTTAGATGCACATGCATGAATGCTAAGATTGTGTATTTAATACTATTTACAGGCATTTGCTAGGGTTTTTGATGCCAAAATGATAGAATAAAGATGATGAAATGTGGATTCATCATTGACTCCATTCAGCTCGTGCACCATGATGACATATCCATAACAGCAGTAGCATCAAAAGATTCAGACAATGTACTCCTAAAACTGTTTATCTGATTTTCTTCTTTTCTTCTTTTCCTGTTCTATCTTCTTTTTGAATCTAAAAGGTGCCGCCCTTGTAGACAGTTTTCCATACTTAGGACGTACTTTGTCCTAAGTATAGGGGGGATGTGCACCCCGAGTTTTTCATTTCATCTCAATCCTCTCCATTGTCTCCTCTTCTTGTCTATACTTAGGAGTAAGTATAGGGGGAGACAATCTGAGTACGATCTGTGTATTCCCACCCTTGACCCTCCCTGCTTTGTGTACAGTCTGCTATACTTATGATTATTTGATCCTAAGTATAGGGGGGACGGTCAACTTCTCATTCATTCATTCATTCACATATATTCTTTAGATCTGTCTATACTCAGTACGAGTTATGTTTTCTCTTTTCTCTTCGACCTATGAGGACATAGCTCTAGCTAAGTATAGGGGGGTCGTATATACCATGTATATACTATAAGCCATAACTCATACTGAAAAATAAAACATCAACTCAATCTAAAAAGCAATAAGTAACTCTATAATAATAAAAGATGATTGTCAGCTCCTCAGAACTCTTTGTACTTGTACTGATTAATAAGTCAGGAAAAGCGTTTTGTGCAAAATATTGTCTTTGAAAAATCTTTTGAAAATTGCTTGAAAAATAGTGTGTACAAGTATTCAACCTTTGCAAAATAAGTTTCGGTTGTAAAATTTCTTTTCTTTGAGTGAAATAAAAAATGTGTGAAAATTAGCTTGCAAATGATTGGAAAATTTGTTTGTCAAATTGCTTTGAAAAATCTATCTATCCTGTGTGAAAAACCTTTGTAAAATCATTTTCAAATGCGTGAACACGTTTGTCAAATTAGTTTGGACTATAGTCTTCAAAAATCTTTTGAAAATGATTCTCGAATAAGTCTGAAGAGTCTGCACAAAAATCTCTCACATAAAAAGAAGTGATAATACCAAATAAAGCTTATAAGAGCCAAAACCATGTGGTACAGCAAATACAGTTTTTCTTTGTATATACTGATTAATAAATCAGGTTAAATAGATTTACAATATGATTTCAAAAATAGTATGAACTGTTTGGAAAATTTGCTGTGAAATGTTTTCAACCTATGTAAAATTGCTTTGTTTGCAAAACTTTTTCTTTGTGTGGAATAAAGGATTTGAAAAACCTATGTGCAAATGTTTTGAAAATGTTTGTCAAAACTATTGTGGAAAAAATATATATATAGTGTGAAAAATCTTTGCAAAAATAGTTTTCAAATGTGTGTAAATGATTGCAAAAATTATCGTGTACTATAGTTTGCAAAATTATTTTCAAACTAGACCTGAGGAATAAAAGCATTATGACAACTACCTGTAATTCATAAATAAAATGCATAAAATTCTTTCTGTATAACCTAAATAAATTACTTCGTTAAAACCTGTAAAGTCTTTATAAATCCATACATTTTGTAAATAAGGCGGCACGCCCGTGTAAATACTTGTAAGTACTTTTTGTATGTGTCAAACTTTTTATTTGCAAAAAATTTCTTTTTGTACAAAGATTCTTTGATTCTTGTAAATTCTTAGTGAAAAATTGCATCATAGCATGAGCATACCATTCATATTCTTTTTGAGTGAGCTTGATGATTGAATCAGTCCAATAAAGTCTCAAATTGGAGCTTGGTTAGACCTTACCGCACCTAACTGCACTGGAACCTTACGGGAACTAGGTTTAAGGTACTTCAGGTCTATGCAGACTTAATTCTTTGAGAAATCAGGGCTGGGTTCAAGTCACCTCAACTGACTAACTAGAACTTTTCGAGACACACGCATGACTCTTGCTGACCGTAACCTAACTTGGACACTTGCTCCTTTCACTTGGCTCAACTCAGTTTGAGTGGTGAGGGGGTTGGATTTGCCAGTCTGAGACGCACACGGGTGGAAACATTCGTCCTCGTCTAGGGAGGGAAGTGCACCCCAACCTGGTTCAATAGCCATGAGGTCTAACGACAGGAGATTCTGGGTTGCAATAAATCTTCAAAAGAGGGATAGTCTATTGGCTCAAGAAGAAAAACTCCTTATGTAAATGCTGCTGTGAATAGTATGTCGAAAAAAAAATGGTCAGGCCTGTACAAAAATAAAATGCCTGCAAAGTATGTACACATGTTGTAAAGCCAATAAGCAAAGCTTGAGTTCCAAAGTCAAACATGTGAGCCTACAGCTGGATGTCTTGACTACACTGGTCTTGCAATCTAGGATAGGTAGCTACACTGGCTACCGTCCATTCTTCTCTTCACCCCCTCCTCTTGAGCTGGTTGCCACTTGAACTTAGAAGGGAATACCCTGCTCCTCGAGGAAAGAGCTGTTGGATTGGGGAATCATTGGGTTGTCATTCTGGAGAAGTCAGTTCCTTTGTCGTTTCAGGTTGGGAGAGCCACTATCACTTACACTGTACAAGTCAGCTTCATAGTTATAAGGGTTTGCGTATGATGTAGACCAGTTCTGACCAGGCTATTGAGGTGGGTTGAACCAAGTTCTGTGACTCTCGAAGGCTGTTGTATTTTAAAGCTGGTTCCCGACTAGGTTCCACACACATCTACACCCAAGGTCTGACAGGAGCTCCAAATTCAGATTTTATAGAGACATACATTGCACTGAAAGCACCCTTATTCACTCTATCCTTCTTTAATTCTCTTTTTCTTTTCTTTATTCTTGTTGTACTTATTGCATAAGTATTTGCTAGGGACTAGCAAAGGCAAGTATAGGGGGTGATGAATCTCCATTTCATCACCTTTATTCTATCATTTTGGCCTTAAAAACCCCAGCAAATGCATGTAAATAGCATTAATTTGTCCATAAAAGCATTCAATATTTGTTACATTCATTGTACATAAATTAAGGTTTTTAATGCCAAAATATAGAATAAATAGAAGAAAAGAAAAAGGAATAAAATATTGCAAATATTTTATGACCCGAACCCCGAGACCAAGGCCAGCATGGAATTCGTCGACAATGAATAAAGTAGGGGGAGATAAGGGTCAATAGTACAATAAATACCTCATTTATTTATTCATTTATTTATGCATTTTTGACACCTATTTTGTATATAATTATTCATTCATCAAATAAAGAAACTTTATTCATGAAAGTTGTAGAGAATAATGTAAATAAAAATACAAAATTGAGTTTGTGTAAAGATAATACTCAGTGTACATTTTATACACAAAATAAAAAGCCAAAATCTCAACTTCACAGACCCATATCTTGCGAATAAAACTCCAAATCACCCAAACTCACCTTTAATTGTATATAGCTTTCCAAGAACTATTCAATAAAATTGGTTTCATAATTTTTGGAGTCTATCTGCAAAAGTTAGGTTTTTGGCCTTCATTGTGTACTTTGCCTGATTAAAATATTAAATTTATTCATTGTTCATTATTTTTACAAAATTATATTTTCAGAATTTTGTAAATAATGTATACAATACATGTACATAGTGAAATTAAAAGGAAAACTAAAAAGAATTTGTAAAATAAAATAAGTCTATAAGACACATAGACAAAATACCTATGCTATCTATATGTATATAAAATAAAAAGAGATTTCATTATTCATCTATATTTTTTTACAATATTGTAAATATTACATATAACCTATTAAAAATACAAATCCAAAAAAAACCAATAAAATACATTAAATAAATAAAGTATACATAATATATTGGTAAAAAACCTATAAGTACACTTACATATACATCTACCTATTTAATTAAATATGAAAATCAACTCATAAAAATTAAATAAAAATACCCTCATACTCACAAAAATAAATTATAAATTTATAAAATAAGACAATAAAATAATAAAATAAAATAAACAAAATAAAAATAAAATACACAAAATACATGTAAATACATGCATAAATACATCATCAAAATAAAACCATAAGAAAATACTTCAAAAAATTAAATAAAAATCATAAACAAATACTACATGAATTAATACACATTTTTCATTTTATAAGAAAATAATAATAAAATCATTTATTAGGTCAAATAAATCATTTTTGAATAAAATTCCCTATTTTGTCTGTTTGCGGCCGATGTGGACCAATGAGGGTGCGGCCTTTGTTGACCGCCCGGTCAACTGTCCCATCCGGGACCTGGCGCTCCAGAACTGTCTTTTTCCCGAATTTCTTTCCTTTTTTACGGCCATCTCGTCCATCGATCGCGCTCGCGTTCTTCACAAGAAATCATCCCCGATGATCACTGATGCCCGCCGATATCTTAGACCAACATGATGCTCAATGGATTACTCAATAAACGCCGGTCAATAAGGGTTCATTCCAGTGTTTATAAATAAGAAGCTCCACCCCCTCCTCAAATTTGGCCAATTTCATCCACCCAAAAGCCTCGAATTTGATCCTGGGAGGTTCCTCGTGACAGGGGGAGCATTTCAGAGACTCGAATCGGCTGGAGGAAGGATAAGTTTTGACGCGGCGGGGCTCCGGCGTCCGTCCTGCTCCCTGTGGCCCCCAGGTATAAGAGTTGTTCTTTCTTGCATTTTAGGTAGATTTTAATTCCAGCTTTTCATTCCCGTGCTTAGTTTAGTCTTTAGTTAATTAGCGTAGTGTGAAATCAACAAATCGAAGTTCGTCGAAGCTCCGCTCCGACGACTTCTTCACTGTGATCTCGACCGTTTCCGACCGCCATTTTCACCTCACCTCGTTCCCCATCGCGTGCTCCATCTCTCTATCACTTTTGTTCAACCAAGGACCCTCAGTCCTTGCGAATCGGAGCTCCACCTCCGCCTATCGTCGGATCTCCTCCGCCTCACCTCATTTTGCGCCAAAGCTTCAAAATCCGGGGTCGAGGAGATAGCCTTCGTTCCCCCAGTTCTTCCTATGCAGGTCAAACGACGCAAGAAGCACTTCTGGGCTCGATTCGAACCAGGAAGAGGCTCCTGGAGGTCCCGACCTTCATCGACCTCGCCCGAGCTCCTTGGACCTCCAGGAGCCACGCCAAGACCACAAGCAGACGTGGGACACTTCCAGCTACGATCCGAGCACCTCAGACGCGAGGGAGAAGCCCGGAGGAGCCCAAGCTTCAAGATCGAAGCTCGCCTCGCGCGAGCTTCTTCCCTGTTCTTCCAGGAGGCTCCATCGCCGTCCGATCAGGGTGGCACCCCCAGATCACACCAGAGCCGTCAGATGAAGCCCTGCATCGACCGTCCGATTAGCGAGGCTGATCTAATCTCAGCCGTCATCTGCGAAGCGGTACCTGCTGTGGGATGCGCGACACGTGTCCAAGTGAGATGATCCACGCCGTCCACTAGCGCACATTTAGGGGTAATTTGCAGATCTTCTCCCCAGCCTTTTTGTATTTATTGTTTTGCCCTGTAAATAAAAATCGAAGCTCATTTTATTTTGGATATTTTGCATAGACCCCCCTGTATGATTGTGATATTACTTTTAGGTCCAGTCCACGTCACCTCACGTGTCGTCCCACGTGAGGTGGTTAATTTGCATATGACCCCCTGTATGTTTGTATATTTCTCTTTAGTCCGTAAAATAAAATTGAAATTGTATTATTTTTGTAAAATTTACAACCATGACCTCGAACTTTTCTGAAATTACTATTTGGTCCCTGTGGGTGCGGATCACGTGTAGTCCCACGTGATGGTCATTTTGCGTGGGGGTCCCTGGCGGGTTTTGTATTTCGTTTTAGCCCTTAAAGTTGCAGACCATGTGTTATAGTTTTGGTGTTTTTGCAATACAACCCCTGCCTTTATTTTTATTTGCAAAAATGCCCCTGCTAGACCATATATTTTTGTATCCCTTGTCCATTTATTTCATGCATCATATTAACTTGAAAAATTCTACAAAAATTATTGTAAGCTCATTTAGCTTACTCTTGCACGCCATATTTTTAGTTTTTAATTTTGTTGCATTTTTGCATTTATTAAAAATAAAAAACATGCATTTTGTCTACTGTCTAGCTTAGAAAATACAAAAAAAATAGTAAACCACCTCGAAAAATTCCAAAAAAATTACCCATGGTCTATTTTATCTTATTTTAGTGTCAGTCCAAAAATCACTAAAAATCTCAAAAGAAAAACCTTAAAAATTCGAAAATACCTAAAAACTTCAAAAAAATCTGAAAAATTAAAGAAAACTCTAAAAAATGCAAACTAAGTTCCTGTAGGTTCTACATTTTATTATCTTTATTCTAAAATTAGTTTGGGAAAATTTTGTGGCTGTTTGAATTTTTTAATTCCCATTTTATCCCCCGCCAGTAGCTTATTCCTTGTTTTCTTTTATTTTGCTATTTAAAAATACCAAAAATATTTTGAAAAATACCCAAAAATCACAAAAAACAGTAGAAAATCATGAAAATACCAAAAAGATTTTATTTCTGAATTTTTGACTATTCTTGTATATTTTTATAAATATTGCATCACCCCTCTCTCTACATTATATATATTCCCATATTGAAAAAGAAAATTAAATATATATATATATATATATGTATAAATATATCTAGAAATATTTATGTACAAAAATCTGAAATAATATATATATATACAAAAAATCTATCCATATGTATATACATATTCTTTTATGGGTATATATCTTTATATTTATATTCTACACATATATATACATAAAAATATATATAAATATATAATATTAAACAATATAAAAAAAGAAGAAAAACCCACAAAAATAGGATTCATACAAGAATGACTCTGTTGTACATGAACATCATAGGCTACTTCATTTTTGCATTGCTCTCTGTGGTTCGACCTCTACATATTTATTCACTGTGCATCTTGTGGTAGAGTAATAAATGTTAATTCACACTTCTGGGACTCAACTGATTTATTCTTTTATTGTGGGTTAATTGCTGATTAACTGGTGTTCTGTGAGCGGTCGCCTCAGCGACATTATATATATTATTATGACCCTTGCAGGATACCCTGTTATCACCCCCACATTCGTTATCCTTTCCACTTGATCTGGAATAGATCTTGATGTGGAGGCGCTCTCAATGGTCAGATTATGAGGAATCTCAGTCTTCATAGGGAAGACATCCTCAAAGAAGGTACCATCACGGAGTTCAACAATGGTGTTGACATCTATGCCTGGTATCTCGGACTGAATTACCAAGAACCTATATGCATAGCTAATTTCCAAGTACCTAAGAAGACCGCATCAATAGTTTTAGGACCTATGTTCTTTCTCTTATGTTATGGGAATAAAACCTTAGTGAGACATCCCCAAACTTTGAGATATTTTAAGCTCGATTTCTTATATCTCCAAAATTTAAAAGGACACTTTTCCATATGCCTTGGAGGAACTCTATTCTGAATATGACAAGTCATATTCAAGGCTTCTCCCCACATATAGGTTGGTAGTCCAGAACTCTGTAGGAGAGCATTGATCATGTCAGTTAAGGTTCTATTTTTCCGTTCTACTATCCCATTTGATTGTGGTGAATATGGAGCAGTAACCGTGAATTATGCCAAATGATTTGCATTGTTCATCAAACAAGTTAGATGTATATGCACCTCCTCTATCTGACCTAAGGCGTTTAAGCACTTTTTCTGTTTATGTTTCAGCCTCATTCTTAAATATAGGAAATTTCTCTAGAGCTTCATCCTTGGTTTTCATTAGATATATATAGTATTATTTACGACCATCATCTATAAAGGTGATAAAGTATTTCTTATTGTCTCGGGTCAACACACCATTAAACTCATAGATATTTGTGTGTACCAGATCCAAGATCTCACTATCTCTAGAGACAGATTAAAAAGGCTTCCTAGGTGTCTTAGCTTGCACACAGATTTCACATTTTTTAGTTTTATCAATAGTGTGTTTAGGGATCAACTCTAAATTCATCATTCTTTTAATTGAATTTCTAGATCCTGTATTATTAACTACATGAGACACAGAATTAGAACATTCATAACTTAAAATATTTATTTCATCAATGTTAACCGAATCACATCTAATTCTAAACAACAAATCAAAATCTGTCAAATAGCCTTTTCCATAAAAATGTTATGTCTCAGAATGACAACTTTATTACATTTAAAGTTCAATTCAAAATCATTTCTAACTAAGATAGAGCTAGATAAAACATTCTTCTTGATATCAGGAACATGTAGTACCCTGTGCAACGTTCAGACACGTCTAGAGGAGAACCTCAAGTTGACTTGTCCGATCCTAGCACACTGGCTGCAAAATCGTTCTCCATCTTCACAGTCCCACCACTACAGGTCTGATAAGAAGAAAACAAAGTTATGTCAAAACAAATATTTACACTGGCTCTCGCATCCACGAGCCAATCATTTGGATCATGAATATGGTATAGTTCAGGTTTTATAGAGACATACTTCTCGCTAGCTCCAAGTCCCATAGTGATCATATTCACTTGTGGACTCCAATCTGCAGCGTTAGGTTGAGCCTTTAAGGACGGACAATCCTTCCTCCAATGGCCAACCTGATTACAGTGCCAGCATGATTTATTCTTTGCCTTTTTCTGGATTTTTCCCTTCGATTTCATTTTATTGTTAATGCCACTAGACAGAATCAATCAATATGAGAGAGCCATTCCAAGTACCATCGATCCACAATTACTCAAAGAACTTGCATCAAAAGGTGGCTTAACAGGAGAAAGAAAAAAAGAACTAGAGACTTCCTTAAAAGAATGTGCAAAAACATTCATATAAAAATCCGGTGGGGAGCCGAAGGCGATGAGCGCGGAGTACTCCTGGCACCTGTCTGGCCCTTTCTCATTTTTATTCCAGCCTCCACAATCCTCCATTCCAAAATCGGAAAAGAAAGCAAAGATCATAATTGAAATATGTTGGAGGGGTCAAAATTAATAGGAGCCAGAGTTGCTACCATTGCTTTAGCAGGTGCTGCCGTCGGCATTGTAAATGTCTCCAATAATTTGAGTGATCCGCCCTAGGTTTTTTTCTTCAAATGTGTAAACCGCATGACCAGAAGTAGTAGAATTCATTTTTATAATTATGATAAAGTGAAATATGTCGAAATTTATTGGGAATATTTCCGAATCGAAAATGTCCGATAATAAGTTGATCGATTAATTCAATAAGGAAGAAATGGAATCAATAAGGAAGTTAATACTCGATTTAGTTAGTATTGTCCAACCGAATCCAATTCAATTGTTTCCTCATTCAATGAGTAAATTTTCAAGTGCAACCAACCTCTTTTCAAAATATCAATTCCAAAGTTTCAACAAAATATCAAGTAGATGAATAAGAATAACGAATGAGGAAGTATGTTTCATTTATCTATCATTATATATAATCTCATACATATTAGGATTATATTATTTATGGAATTCGAACCTAAACTCGATTTATGATTCATTCATTATTTCGATCTCATTGGCCGTTATCGACAGGAACCACATGCTTTTGTTTCTTGTGTTCCTCCTCTATGGCAATTGCCACCATGAAGTTATCCATAGAAATTTTCCCCGACCTGTGTTTCAGGGACATATACAAATCTTCTCAAGACTTGAGGAATTTTTCTATGATACACATGACATGAAACTTCTCCGGAAGTTTCATTTCGGCATCTTCTAAATTATGGATCATGAGTAAAAACTCGTGTACCTATTCAGAAACTGACTTCCCTTCAGCCATAGAAAACTTCAAAAACTTGATCACGGAGTATTTCTCAATATTGAGATCTTTGGTATTATACTTCCGATCCAAATCTTCCCATAGCCTCTTCGCAATTTGCGTGGACGAACAGTATACGCCAAACAACGTGTTGGACAGAGCCAACATGATACAATCATGACATATACGATCGCGTACTTTCCATGCAGATTGTGCCTTCTGGCTATCGGGTGAGGGGTTTTCCTTTTTCACCTTACAATAGTCTGTTTCAAGCATAGAAATTAATCCTATGGTGGTTAACCGAATCTTCATGCGGGGGAAGAGGTATAAAAAGAGGTTCGTGTGCCCTAATGCGTGGTACCTTTCGATTTCCAAAAACGCCCCTCAACGAGCATGTCTTTTCGAATTCCGAAACCACAGCCACAACGAGCCGTTTGAGTCGAGTTCCCATTCACTCGAATACAAATTAATCCATGTGATTAATTTAATCGACCTGTCAAATGAAATCCATAGCAAAGTATCGAGATCCGAGATCCGAATTGACTCTCCCGAGCCTGAGCCCAAGCCCGAGCGGAGCGGAGCAAGCGCGTGCATGTGTGGTCCTCCATTCCTACTCTCTACTATTGCTACAAGAGCTTGGGATGTGAACTCATATATAAGCCCACCAAAAGTTTAGAGATACTAGGTATGGTACTAAACTTCTACCCAAGTTTTTCCATGTTCCAAATTTGGGAATTCCCAACTTTCCCTACAAGCCATTTGATTTCTCAATTGAAATCAAATTGACTCTAATAGTAATTACATATGTTTTCCAATTAAAACCTAAATTACTTACTTTAAGTACAACACACACCCTGCTGTCATTTTTAACTATATTTGAGTAAATTACTTGGGTTAGTCTTGAGTAATCTAACCAATGGAAATCCAACCGTGGTACCATTAAACCCAACAGACCCTGACGTCACCCTCTTCCACATCAACTCCAACCGCTTCTGCGGCACTCGCCCCCGCAACCTCAACAAACTCCACCTCCTCTTCGAGCTCGACATCAAAAACAATCGCTTTGCTGGCAAATTCCCCTCTATCGTCCTCCAGCTCTCCTTCCTCTTCTTCCTCGATCTCTGCTTCAACGATTTCGAAGGAAAGGTCCCCAAGGAGATCTTCAACCTCCCCCTCAACGTCATCTTCATCAATGACCACCACCTCTCCTTCGAGATCCTCGACAGCATAGGCAATTCTCTGGTTTCTGTCCTCGTCCTCGTCCTCGCTAACAATCACTTCGACGGATGCCTCCCTACCGGGATTGGCAACATGTCTGGGACTCTCATGCAGTTCATACTGATGAACATCGGCATGTGGTCGTGCTTCCCCGAGGAGATTGGGAGGCTGAGATTCGATGGGATGGAAGGAGGGAGGGGGCAGGAGAGGGAGTTGTACTGGAGAAAGAGGGCTTCACGGTTTTGCAGTTGCAATGCATGAGGGCGAGTAGAAAGAGAAGAAAGCAATCGAGGGAAAAGAAATCACCGTGGAATGGGCACAACGCTCCAAACATAGATCTAGCCGTGGATCCCCGTCTTGTCACTCCTTCGAACCATCAGTAATGGCAATCAACAGGCATCGAATTCTCTTGACGGTGGGATTAAATCATGGTAACGAATTAACAAGTATTAATAACTGCTACAACGGTACGTGTGCCACACATAGTACGCGACTCACAGGCGCTCTTCTCCATCTTCTCGATCGTGGACTGAATGACGGAGATCGATCCGGATGATCCACGGGGACTACCAGCAGAGGGATCCAAGGGAGGATCGAGATCAGGGAGGTGGAAATCCGGTACCCGATGAGGCCGGAGGTGGTGGTTTTGGACGGCCTGAACCTGTAGATCGACGCGGGGACGGGGGTAGCAATGTGGGGCAAAGCGGGTTGGGGAAGAACTCTCTGATATCGTTGCTGATGCGATTCTACGAGCCCACTTCCAAGGCCGTGCTGGTGGACGGGAGGGACGTGAGGGAGTACAATCTGAAGGTGCTGAGGAGGAGGATAGGTTTGGTGCAGCAGGAACCCGTCTTGTTCTCGACCACCGTCATGGAGAACATCGCGTACAACACAAAGGGGAGGTCTCGGAGGCGGAGGTGTTGCCGGTGGAGGCAGGGGAGGAGGGGAGCGACAGACCTGGAGGAGGAGGGTGAGGGCGGTGATGTCTAGGAGGTGGTGAGTTGGTGCTGGGTGGGGAAAGGGAGATGAGGAGGATGGTGAGGGGGAGTGACACTCTATGTAAATTTGATAAACAAAATGGGTATAATGCAAAAGAATATAACCACACGCAGGGGCGGAACTAGTATACATTATGGGGGGGCCATGGCCCCCCATGATTATTATACATCACTTATATAATGTATTAAGTTTTTTATACGGCCCCTCCTTAATTGTATTATAATTAATGTTGTTAGAAAAAAGCTGTAGAATCATTAAATGGTTAAGTGGTAGAGTGGTAAGGCTATTATTTTGAAGACCTGGGTTCGAATCTTATCTCCATCAATTTTACTTCCTTCTATATGGTTTATCCAATCACTTCCAAAGCATTAAAATAATTTGATATAAAATTGTATTCGAGTCAGGGGCGAAACTAGTATACATTATAACTCCTTCCATGATTATTATACGTCACTTATACAATGTATTACATTTTTAATATGGTGCCTCTTTAATTGTATTATAATCAATGTTGTTACGAAAATGTTGTAGAATCATTAAATGGTTAAGTGGTAGAGTGGCAAGATTGTTATTCTGGAGATCATGATTTGAATCTTATCTTTATCAATTTTACTTTCTTTTATATGGTTTATCCAATCATTTCTAAAGTATTAAAATAATTTGATATAGAATTGTATTCAAGTTTATTTATCTCTCCCATTATTTTTATTACTCTTTATAAATAAATTCAATTTTATTGTTTCCTTTTAACCATGATCTTTTTGTTTTAAAATTTCACTTGATAATTTAGCCTTTTTAGGATGGATTTAGAGAGGTTTAAATTAGCATATTTATCCAATTTTAAAAATAACCACGGAAAATACCAATCTATTTGAAATTCTAACATTAATAATAGATTTAAATTCTATATTTATCAAGATTGAAAGATGTTCATTTTAAAAGTATTAATTCTATTTAAAAATATCGTTAAAAAATACATAGATTTTTCTATTTTTGAACATACATAATAGTTGTATCCTCGGCCCCTCCTTGATGAAATTCCTGATTCCGTCCCTTACCACATGGTTCGTAGAGTAAGGATTAGCAAGTTTACGGGGTTGAGGGGAGAATTAGGTTGTTTCAAAGGTCATGGAGGTAATTGACAAAGATTATAGGATCTACCGGTTAAATTCCCAAAAGGAATTTAAATTATTATAAATTAGTCAACTTGCATAACGGATAACAAATAACATATCATATTTATATAAATAGATACATATGTACATTTATACAGAGATACGTACATATGTGTGTATATTGTAAAATATAGAAATATATCAATGTGCATATATATATAGGGTAAAATGGGGTTGCCCCATTGGGGAGCTAACTTGGCTCCTTCCGCCCCGTTTTTTTCTATTTTTTTTATTTTTTTTTGAAAAACGAATCTATGAAAATTCACCACTATTTCTCTATATTATGTCATTCAAGTTTCGTGCGAACAGAGATTCCTACAGCCTCCATCCAGACAATCATTTTTAAATGGCCGCAGAATTGTTGAAATTGATCAGTATATATGGAGGTCATATAGTTTCGTGCGAAACTTGAATGACATGATATAGGGATATAGTTATGATAATCCACGGAAGCATTTTTCAAAAAATAAAAAAAGTGGGAAAATGGGGTGAGGGAGCCAAGTTAGAAGCTTCATTTTCCAGATGTAACAAAGAGGGGGCTTGAACTTTAGACTTCGGGATTTTTCATCGAAATAGAATGGTCGTGGAAGTTTACATGAACCTCTATTTGAAACAAATAAATAAGATCAAACTCCTCATTACATTTGAAAAATGAGGCCTATTGGGTTGACGTATAGTTGAGGTCCCTTTTTTGTAATTAACCTAAAAATTAAAATAATCATATCCATGTCCATATTAGCATAAATAAATAAAAATGCATATCCTTGTATGTATCAATATCCTCATCAGAAATGAAATACATAGCTAGATCATTTTAAAAACAGATAAGTTGGAAGATAGGTACCTCATATATCCATATTGAGTTGCATCCTTACGTTGGGGTAACCCGACATACTCCCTGCTCTATCTTTACATTTCTTAGTTGGAATTAGTTGTATGAATCCTATAATTTATTTGTTATAGTATTTTTAACTATGTTCAAATAAAAATTAACATAAAAGTATATTATAATCATAAAAAAACAATATAATGCATAATCAATATCACATCATATTTATCATTCCAACCCTCTCAACTATCCAAACAACTACTATGAGGATACCCAACTGAACCCAAGCCAGTTACCAAACATGCCCTTAGTTTCCATTCATCTTCCCTTTTCTCTTTAATTCTAGTTCCGTTCTTTCCCTAATTTAATTTCCAACCACATTTATTTGTCTTGTTTTTTTCCTTCGATTATTCTGTTGCGTAACTTTGTTTGTTTAGGTTTCAGTATAATCTAACTTTGGTGGCCCTCTTAGTGCGTGCACTTAATTAAACGTAAATACGTTTAATTAAATCCATTAAGTCAATATGACGTCAACATGCAAACAGTGTACAATATGCAATATTTGTTCAGAATACAAATAGTGTGCAATATATACATGCAATAAAATCCGAAAACAAATAATATTATCGTTAAGCTAATATGACGTCCTCAATACAAATAATATGCATACATACAACAAAACTCAAAATCAATAATGTATTTTGGAAATAGCTCTACTATAAATAATATACATAACACGAAAAACTTGAAATTAACAACACACTTTCAATGCCAATGTTTCATCCTTAAATCAACTGCATGAGACACAATACAAGATATGAATGCAATACCAAAACTAAAAGCTGCAGTTCATGAAGAAATATTACTCAATCTTACTCAGAAAGAGCTCCTGAGTGTCAGATTCCGATATTCGGATCGGCGATCGCTTTCCCCTTCATAGGAGGTAGCATAAGATGTGCCCTTCTCCGTCCCTATTCGGTTGTGATCTTCCTTAAGACCCATCATTGTGCAACCGTTGACGGCGGTTGCTCGACCACGAGGTCATTCTGATAGAATCGTTCTACATTTCCTACTTGACCGAAGTGGTAAAGCTTCTATACTCCCACTATTCTTGCATTATATGGATGGAGATTTATGATGGATATGGGATAATCCTCAAGCGCATCACGGAAGCGTGAGCATCGTATCGAATACGACGAAGAACGACTAGTCGGACTAGTTGTTCTATGCAGCGGAATTTAAAAAATTTTCATGTGATGAAACCACATGATCCAAGAACGATTCTCGGATCGTTTCATCTAAAATCACATCAAGTATAAAGTAATACCTCTTGTAGCGTGGTCGATCAAGTCTCTGTGAAAAGAGACCTCTTGTCTCAAGTCCGATCATCGGAGAAGACACTTGCAAGCCCGGGGATGAGTCACGTGATCCTCGCAAACCAAGAAGTTCATCCAAGCACGGTGAACTCCTGATCTCGTCGCACGAGATAAAACACCTTCTTTGTGAGCGAAGCCCTCCAAAGAAGATGGAGAATCGAGGAACGTCGAGGCGGTGGTGCGGTGGCGAAGCGACGACGAAGTTTCTCCTCTAGGGTTTGGTGGACGGCCACCAATGGAGAAGAAAAGAGAGTTGGCGTGTGGAAGGAGAAAGAGAGAGCTTATTGTATCTCAATAGCATAATCCTAGAGAGCAAGGAGTGTCTCTCTATTTATAGAGTTTTGGGAGTCCATGGATCACAATCCATGGGACACACCAAATCAATGGATGAAATTGATTTGTGTTTAATCCAATGGTCAAGATTGTTGTTGGTAAAAAATCAACAACTAATAACTTAATTTAGATTAAATATATTTGATACATCAAATATAATTCAATCCCAAATCAAATCAATCAAATATGGAGAGATTAGCATGGAGATTACATCTCCCCATGGAATAGGTAGGACGGCTACCAATTTCCATGTAGGATTTGGTAGCCGTCTACCATAATCCATGGTGGAGGCAATCTCATGCAATCTCATGAGATTTAATATCTCCATGAAAATCTCAAATATTTTCCAACAACTTTTGTTGTGATTTATTCTACAAACATAATTCATAATTAATTTTGAGAATATTGCAATCTTGCCATTGGAAATTTGTGAATCACATTCACAACCCAAAACAAACAATAATTTATATTTTCAATTAATTATACAATGTGAATCCAATTCACATCAATAATTAATTAACAAATATAAATCATAATAAGCTCTCTCTAATACATTATAAATCACATTTATAATATATTATGAATAATTTGATATTGCTATATACATTATTCTTATCCACAATAATTAAATAAAATTTAATTATATTGGATAATTATCCACATACATTAAATCATATTTAATTCGCAATGCTTAGATATAATTCAACTATGGAATCATTCTTGAACCCTTTCAAGAATAATGCGCTTTCTCCGCAGATACTTGGAGTTAAGGACATAGCAATTATATTGTTCCACGTATAGTGACTTGGATATTGAGATCACATCTCAAATCCAGATCTCATAGACCTCCCACAGATGCTTGATTGAATCAAGGTCGTAGACCTAATCTTCTCATTGCATCTAAATCTCATTCAGATTAATGTCCAATACATGGACTAAGATTAGGTCACTTCTCTACTGAGAGGAGTCACTAAAATCCAAACATGTTTCATGATTCCCTCAGAATGGAAGCGTCATGGTTATACAATCGTTTATGATCACATCACCCTCAAGTATTTCCCAACACCTGTACATCCTGCATACTGGAAGACCTATGATGAAACCCAAAGATATAGATCAATTTTATATTGTCTTCTTTAGGGTTTAATCATCAAGTTTCTCAATCTTGAACATTGGAAATTGGTATTGCTCATATGCTTTCTCAAAGCATATATCATACCTTCAAATTCTTGTCATGCTTCCAAAGCATGACGATCATGCATGGAATTTGATCAGTCCCAATACCTCATGAATGAGCTCATATCTTCCGGTTCATATATGAACCTGTATGATCCCTTTGAGAGATTGTATTACTCATATGTCCTTACATGCACACCAGCTCGCCGGTGTATAGACCTTGGTTAGGTCATCAACCTATTGGTATGCCAAATATACACACTCAGACATATAGCAACACATCTGTCTCTGGTCAGAGGATGTATGCTTATGATGTGACAGTTTTCAGCATAGGTCTTTGGTTATCTCGATCTTGTTAAGTCAACCCATTGACTCAACTAATCTGACACCTCTGAATCACTATTCCCATGCAGAGGACCCTCATCAAGAGATCGGTTAGATATCAGCTAAATGAGAAAGGATTGCCATCTCCTACTCAGGATGGAGATCATCACTTAATAATCATTTGATGGTGCTTGATGAGTCCTCAATCTAACTCTTTAGATATTCATCCAAGCAACAACCTCTATGCACTAGCCTCTATGATTCAATAACTGAATCAATAGTTGGATGATTATCAAGATGGCCACGGTACATAACCCTAGTTGTACTAAGGAACCTATTATGCAAATTGGTTATTCTTCGTTCCAGATCAGGGAATGATATTCGTAATAACATTTATAGCATAATGGCTCGTCGTGGGCTCGTATGTCCAATAATTTATTCTTTGAGGATTATTATTCATGGATGCCTCTCATTTGACTCCTGCATTCTCGAGTTCCTTTAAACAAACACGTTCAATATATGTGCATGTTGTTATACCTTTGGTTAGAGAATCAGCTGATATTTTACCTGCATGTATGTTATTGTGATTCCTTATTTTACAGTTATATATAGTGATATTGGATCTCAATATATTTTCATGTATACATTAACATCACTGTTGATCAAGATTATTACGATCTGATTATCACAAATTATTTCAATCGATCCTATGGCTAATTCAAGACTTAATTTTTTTTTAGAAAGCATTTAATCTCGACATCATGTGTGGTGGTCATGTGATGTGTGGTTTATTTTTATTACTACCCAAATATTTAAGTTGATAGTACAATTTTGAATTAAATTGAGCATATACATCACAATGATCTTAGATTGAAGGAGATGATAGCAAAAATTACATCAAATCTAAGCAATTAGAATTGAAATAGGATAAGAATGGATAGAAGAAAAAATAAATTAAAAACGGACCACATATCATTATTTCTTATTAAAAACATAAGTCCATCGGAAAAGTTATCTAAAAACTGCTGGCTAATCATTTTCCCACTAATTTACAGATTTTTAAGAAAAAATAGAACAAATAATTTCAAAAAGTAAAGATATATCTTGATACGGATTTGTTACAAATTGAAGATAAAAAATAAAAGAAATACTTTTATAAATTGGGTAAAAAATACAGGTAAGAATTTCACACTTGAAATCAATATACTACATATATTTATTTCATAATAACTATATTATATACAGTTGAAAATTCAGTTACATATAATTATAAATAAATCTACAATAGTAGATTGGATATAAAGAGGTGAATACAAATACTTGTAAATATAAAGTAATATCCATATCAGTTGATTAAAAAATAGATGTGGATATGGACATCGAAATCTTACAATGGTATATGTAATATACACATATACATACTTATTTGTATCGTTAAGTGCAACATTAATAACGAGAGACGAGGTGGAAAATGTGAGAAAGATAATAATAGGGAGCATGACCTACCCATTATGTGGGTATACCAGTGCTACTGAGTACTAACTAGGCTTACTGGATAAGCCAAGTCAACTTGAGTTCACATCATTGTATACAATAGACTTCTCACTGCTTGTGCGCATTGAACACCTAAAGATTTCTACCTTTTCTAGGACATTGACTCTTAGAAAATCTCGTTTCGACTATAAATGGTATGTGAGATGGAGTATTATTCCGCATTTCAAATCTCTTTAGTACAATATGCAAACATTTTCCCATACTAAGGCACAATGTCCTTAAATATTTGTCCCTTGCTATTTGAATTCTCAGAACATAGATTGCTTCGCCCAGATTCTTTATCTCAAACTCATTACTCAATTTCTCTTTTATTTCACAAAGCATTGTTATGGTATTACCTAAGAGTAAAATGCCAACCACATACAATTACATATTGATAAAACTTGCTCACACTCTTCACCATGACATATATGCAATTGTCTAATTTATTTGAAACAAAGTCAAATAGGATAATTTTCTCATAGAATGTGAGATACCACTGCCATGAAGAATGTTTCAAATCATATACTGAATTTCTTAATTTATAGACTCTTTTCTTCTCACCATCTACTTGAAAACCATCATGCTTTATGTGTATTTGCTCCCTTAATTCTCCATTAAGGAAGGTTGTCTTCACATTCATTTGGAATCATTCCGAATTTAGAAATGAAGTTATAGCTAAGATAACATGTATCGATGCAAACCTATCATCTGGAGAGCATGCTTCTTGAAAGTTTATTACAACTTGTTGAGTATAACCCGTAACAACTAATCTTTCTTTGCATTTGTCATAAAATAATCGACTAGATATTCTTTCTTAAATACCCAACCTCGTGGAAATCACATACCTCTCAAACACAGTTTCCCTCAATAAGTCCAACTCATCTCTCATAGAAGTCGTCCATGATTCCAACCCACTCAAAGCCATTGATTCAAAAGGACTTGTATAATATGGTACATCCTCATATATTACGTATCATGATGCCTCACATCTATAGAATTAATAATCTTCTATCAATGTAGGTTGTGTTATAGGTTTGTTGTTGGCAATTATACTCATGAATTGTGCATGTTCATCCTTTTCTTCTAAAGGATTATCATTATGTATAAGTTTATTCTTATGTGTGAATGATCAATATCATCCACTACCTACCATCATACCTTCGAATCATTTTTATTGCCCGGCAGGACAATTAGAGGATACGACTCCCTCTATTTTATGTTCATTTTCTCGTGATTTTCAAAAAATATTGCATTATGACTTTCTACAAGACCTTTAGACTCCTAGGAGAACATTTATCCTTTAGAATGTTTATTATATCCAACAAATATACACTTTAATGTCATGAAATTAACATATCCTGACTCGATACCACGACATGTATTGCATATTCCTATTTCTGGAGATGACCCATCTCAGTTTTTCTATTATTTTAAAAGTCAGACCCCATTACTTCTACATACTTGGTGGAATTTTAGTTTTGTATGAAATTAGGAGTCAACTCTATTTATCCCAGAAATTTCTTTGAGAGACATAAGTAAGACAACATCACGACATTTATCGGCGATCTGTTCTTTCTTTCAACTACACCTTTTTTTAGTGTATAAAGTGTCATATTCTTTCTACAAATGCATGCTTGAGTGCAATATTCCTCAAAATCTTTTGAGATGTATTCTCCATATTTATCAGTTCCGAGAGTCTTAATTAGTTATTTTAATTTTGTCTTCAATTTTATCTTTATATATTGAACATTTCAAAGGCATCTGCCTTTCTTCACGACATTTATCGATGATCTGTTCTTTTTTTCAACTACACATTTTTTACTGTATAAAGCGTCATATTCTTTCTACAAATGCATGTTTGAATGCAATATTTCTCAAAATCTTTTAAGATATATTCTCCATATCTATCAGTTCCGAGAGTCTTAATTAGTTATTTTAATTTTGTCTTCAATTTTGTCTTGTATCTATTGAACATTTGAAAGGCATCTGCCTTTCTTCATGACATTTATCAGTGATTTGTTCTTTCTTTCAACTACACCTTTTTTAGTGTAGTAAGCGTCATATTCATTCTATAAATGCATGTTTGAATGCAATATTCCTCAAAATCTTTTGAGATATATTATCCATATTTATCAGTTCCGAGAGTCTTAATTAGTTATTTTAAATTTGTCTTCAATTTTATCTTGTATCTATTGAACATTACAAAGGCATTGGCCTTTCTTCTTAAGATATATACGTACGGAGGCTTCAAAAAATCAAGATGAATGCTATAAAGTATTCTTTATTTCTATGTACTAACACTTAGTACTCACATATATCTAAATGGATAAAGCTCAATAATCCGCTCGACCAAAAACCCATCGAGAAAGGTTTTCTCATTATTTTACAAGTCAAAAAATTTTCATAGGGCAACTTGGGCAATAGATTTGTGATCATGTAATCCATCTTAGAGTGTTTCTAATGTCCTAATCTCACATGCTAAAAAACATAGCGAGACACATAACCCAAATAATACTCACAAACTACATCGATTGATTCATTTGAATTTAGTCAAGAAGAAAGAAGAGGTCATGTTCACATACAGACTTTCTCATGGCATATACCTTTTAGTTCTATCCAATTGATACATGCTTATTATAAAAACAAACTTCAAAATACTTGTTGAGAAAAAATAGATCAAACATGTTATTCCAACGTACACCTGGAGGGCATATTACATCCTAAAGTACAATTATATTATTTCTCATATCAAGCTTGTATGTCTCAACACTTTCAACATCTATATAGTTGTTGTTCCTCATGAAGATTATATGTTCTTTTTTTCAACTTATTTAGAGTCCAGTAGTCCCTCCTTCGTCTTTGCAATATAATGGATTGCTTTATAGTTAATCCATTCACCATCATTATTCATGATCGTAGAGTTGCACTCCATAACAGTTGCAAACTCCATTTCCTTTTTGACGTTATTATTAAGCCCTTAAGAATTTCCATGCTTCTTGCTGTTGTGGTAACTGATCTGGAAGTAGCCAAACTTGTTGCAGCTTATCAGAACCCACACAGTTATTTTCACTTTTTCCTTTGAAATCCTATTGGATGATCCTAGACGTTTCCTCACATATATCACATAGGCTTCTTCACGCTCCTCGACTCTCAACTTCTCAATTTTTACCGTGAAAATTCATGGTCAATTACTACTTATGTGGGTGGGTCCATCGCGCTCTTAATGGTGCCATTATCATCAAAAATGCGGAGATGGTGACAGCCTTCCTAGAATAGTTGTTGTTTGCATCCCATCTAGAATCGAACATCTTGTCGCTACTAAATCCTTGACCTTCACGATCATCTTATTCATGACTCTAGGATGCTTTAAGATTCTTTCATCCTGTGGGAGTTGTACTTGTGGAGAAAGAAGCTGGGCATTCACCTCAGATCAGAGAGGTATCTTTCATTTACAACATTCCAAAGCTCATATGTTGATTTTTAAGGTCTCGAAGACCATTTTCAGATAAGATTCAACTCCAAGAGTGAACATAAAACTCCTAAACCTTATTTTCTATTTTATCTGTTGTTCTCGGGACGTGATTTCCTTAATTGTCAAAGTTTTAGACAAAGTATGGCCGCATATATCTATAATGGAGTGAATTCTATCATGTAACATGACAAAATAAATGTTGCAATTTATAATTTGTATCATTAAGGTAATTAAATTTCCCAACCTTAGTAGCAATGGTTTTGCTAGTCATTTAGATCTATTAACGAAAATGTAACTAAGTATAAGACTGTAAATAAACACTAACTGACAAAGATACATGATGCAGCATTTTTACCGAACGAATATCATATATAATAGAAGCAAAACGATTGAATGAACAAAAATCAACAAACTCTCTTTTTAAGAATGATTCAAGTTTAGACAAAAAATTCTAGTTAAAATATATAACTCATAAAACAAAGGCGATGTCAATAATGTGTCCCTGATATGTGCATATTGTTTGTGTTGAAGGGAATAAGCAAGATAAATTTTCATCTAACCCTAGAGCTCTCTTATATAGGAGAAAAGCTCTATGGGTAAATTACAGAGACAGGACAATTAGAAAGACAAATAACATATAATTATTCTAACACTCCCCCTCAAGCTGGAGCATATATATCTAACATGCTCAGCTTGGAACAACATAGATGAAAGGGACCTCTAGCAAGAGCCTTGGTGAACAAATCTGCAATCTGCTCTCCTGATGATACATAAGAAGTCGAGATAAGCCCCTTCTGAATCAAGTCCCGTGTATAATGGCAATCCACTTCAATGTGCTTTGTCCTTTCATGGAAGGCTGGATTATTGGCTATGAACAAGGCTGCCTGATTATCACATTTAAGATGCATAGGAAGAGGTACTTCAACAGTTAAATCAGTCAAAACAGATTTGACCCACATCATCTCAGCACTACCTTGGGCCATTGCCCTATATTCTGATTCTGCACTGGATCGAGCCACCACCGTTTGTTTCTTACTTTTCCAAGCTACTGGTGAGCTGCCAACAAATACAATAAAGCCTGAAGTAGACTTTCTATCATTGGGACACCCAGCATAGTCTGCGTCAGCACAACCTGTGACGGATATAGAGGTATCTCTTCTAAACAGAAGACCAGCACCTGGAGATGACTTCAGATATCTCAAGATCATAAAAGCCGCATTCATGTGAGCTTGCCTGGGTTGCTCCATGAACTGGCTTACCCTGCTAACCGCAAAGGATATATCAGGCCGGGTAATAGTAACATACAACAACTTCCCTACGAGCTCTCTATATCGTCGCTTGTCCACCTCCTCAGAGTCATCATTATAAAGTTTAACATTAGGATCCATAGGAGTAGTAGCTGGTCTACATCCTGCCATACCTGTCTCAGATAACAGATCAGTAACATACTTTCTTTGTGTCATTACCATGCCTTGTTCATTTTGTGCAAACTCCAATCCCAGAAAGTAACGAAGTGTAACCAGATCCTTCGTAATAAACTGCTTGCTAAGAAACTCCTTGGCTGCTTGAATGCCCTGCTCATTACTGCCAGTGATAACAATATCATCAACATATACTAAGATGATCACAATACCTCGCTGGTCTCTCTTTACAAAGAGAGTATGATCTGCTGTAGATCTGACGAAGCCCTTCTGCTCAATCAACTCGGAGAGCTTCTGAAACCAAGCCCGTGGACTCTGCTTAAGGCCATATATGGCCTTATGAAGACGGCACACCATACTGGACTCCCCCTCAGCAGCAAACCCTGGTGGCTGCTGCATATAGACCTCTTCCTGTAAGTCACCATACAAGAAGGCGTTCTTGACATCAAGCTGAAATAGGGGCCAGTCGCGGACAACAGCTACTGCAATAAGAATCCGTAAGGTAGAGTGACGTGCAACTGGAGAAAACGTCTCCTGATAGTCCACCCCATATGTTTGGGTGAACCCACGAGCGACCAACCTGGCTTTGTATCTATCCACTGTACCATCAGCTCTCTGCTTAACAGTAAAGACCCATTTGCTGCCCACTATTGACGCACCTGATGGGGGATGCACAATACTCCACGTACCACACGACTGCAATGCTGCCATCTCCTCCTCCATAGCTAAACGCCAGTGACTGCTCTGTAGTGCCTCCTGATATGTCCGTGGGATCTGAACTGCCGATAAGCCAACAACAAACTGGCGGAAGTCTGTGGATAGACGCTCCAACGAGACCTGAGAAGCAAACTCCAGCCCATACTTGGGATTCATCGTTCGCGCACGCTTCTGCCTTCTATGTGCAATAGGAATATCTAAATCATCAACTGGAGGAGTGGGAGTACCATCAGTACCCTGTACATCCAGCTGCACATGCAAATCACCTGTGCCATCAGAAGAACTCAAAGAATCAGTACATACCTCGGGCGCGCTGGATGATGGAGGAGGCACTTGAGTAGAGGGCCGACGCTGATAGACCTTAGGATAAAAATGTGGCGGTGGTGGTGGTGGTGGTGGTGGAGTAGCTGGTGGTGGAGTAGCTGGTGTAGTCGGAGTAAAGCATGGAACTGACGGAGGAGGAGGAGGAGGAGTAGGGACATAGATATTGTCTCCTTCGTCTGATTGAGTGAGCCTGTCACCTGTAGGAGAAAAATACATAATGGACTCAAAGAAGGTGACATCTGCACTAACATAATACCGTCGTCTAACTGGATCAAAACACCGATAACCTTTTTGGGTCTTGGAGTAACCCACAAACACACATTTGACAGCTCTAAGAGAGAGCTTGTCAAGACCAGGAGAGAAGCAATGAACAAATGCAACTGATCCAAAGACACGAGGCGTAAGCGAGAAAAGATCCTTCTCGGGAAACGCAATCGAGAACGGGACCTTTTCCCCTAACGCAGATGAAGGCATACGATTCACTAAGTAACACGCAGTTAGAACCGCATCTCCCCAATAGGAATGAGGAGCACGGCTCTGAATCAAGAGAGTCCTGGTAATATCCAATAAATGACGATGTTTCCTCTCAGCCACCCCATTCTGTTGGGAGGTGTAAGGACACGAAGTCTGATGCACAATACCCATAGTTTGAAGAAATCGAGAAAGCTGAGAAGTACAAAATTCTAGAGCATTGTCTGAGCGTATGTACTTAATTCTGGCAGAGAAAATGTTCTTAACTTCATTAATAAATGACTGAATAACAGGACCAGCATCAGACTTATTCTTGAGAAGAAAAACCCAACATAACCTAGAAAACTCATCAACCGCAACAAGATAAAATCTGTGTCCCTGATGATCAGAGACACGACTAGGACCCCAAATGTCAAAATGGAACAACTCAAACAGACTATAAGTACTCGAACTTTGACGACTCTGGAAAGACGACCGGTGGTGCTTCCCAACCTGACAGGCCTCGCACTGGAAAGTAGAACGAGGAGAAATCTGAGGGAGAACATGAATCAGCTTTTGCAGAGGAAGATGACCAAATCTCAGATGCCACATATACGGAGAAACAGACCCAGTGCGTAGAGAGGATGAGACACCAGCATATGAAGACTGCACTAGTCTGTAAAGGCCCCCTTGCTCACGGCCAGTTCCAATCACGCTGCCCGTAAGTATATCCTGAAACACAAGAGCAGATGGATCAAATATAGCACGGCAATGTAAATCTTTGGTGATTTGACTAATAGACAGCAAATTCATCGAAAATTTAGGTGCATAGAGGACATTAGACAGTCTCAATGTAGGAGTCAACTGCACCTCCCCCTGACCAGTAATAGGAGAATATGTACCATCAGCTATCACCACCGATCGTTCAAATCGAACAGGATGAAAGACACTAAACTGACCTCTGTCACCACAGAGATGATGTGATGCACCTGAATCCATGATCCATTCTGATAGATCAGCCTTGTAACACGTAGTAAAGGCAAATGCCGTACCTGTCGTGGATGTTGAAGCAGAAGCAGAAGCAGCCACCTCCGAAGGTCCTGAAGGTGAATTGGTAGACCCAGATGTGCCAGGCATAATCTCTCTCAGTCTTGCGACAAACTCATCAAACCTCTGATCAGGTAAACTCCCAGTCTGTTGTGTCTGCTCTGCAACCCTGGCTGACGCTGGAAACCCATGCTTTGAGTAGCAGGTCTCCTCAGAATGACCCATCCTGTGACAAAAATTGCATGATCGACCTCGACCACTACCTCCTCTACCACGGTTTGAGCCTCCTCGACCACGATATGCTGTATGACTGCCTCTACGTGATGCTGCCATTGCTGAAGATGTATGTTGCTGTATGGTACCACCAGAGGATATAGATAGTCTGCTCAATCTCCGATATGCTTCCTCCATCGGAGGTATTGTAGCATCAGTGAGAATCTGTGCACGGGCTGCATCATACTCTGGATCCAGGGCTGCAAGAAATACCCCAGTCATCACAGAGTCTCTATATGCTTTAAGTTGTTCTGGTGTAGCGGTCAACGGTATGTACCCATGCAGCCTCTCAAACATACCCCTCAAAGAGGTATAGAGGGTGTGAAGCGGACGACCATTCTGCTTCGATGTGAAGATATCATGCTGTAGCTGGAGGATCTTGGACTCATTCTTGGCCTGAGAGTACGTCGCGGCAAGAATGTCCCACATAGCCTTTGCAGTAGGCTGGCTTAGTATGTCATTGGCTATCTCCGTGGAAACAGTCCCGGATAGCCATACTCTAGCGTACGCATCATCTGCCTCCCATGAGGCGTGTATCCCAGTCTTCTCACTTGGCTCCTCTGTAGTGAGGATGTGCTTCTTGCCATTACACTGCATAAAGCTCATGAACTGCATGGCCCACAGTTCATAATTGGTCCCATCCATCTTGGCAATGGGTGCGGAACCTTTGAAGGCACCCGAGGATGGAACATCCACTTTGTTGTCAGACATGATGACAACAGTTTTCTATAGACTGGGACAACAAGAGACTTTGGCAAGAGTGTCTACTTGGACATAAAAGAAGGTGGTTGTGGATGTAGACTTATTCCACAACCCCTTCCATGCCTTGGAGTGCTTCTGTTCTTTGGAAAAAGGGAGAAAAAAAATGTTGCTTTAGATCACGTGAACAGCCAAGGTTCCTGTTGACAGGAGAAAATCGCGTGCACGAGAGCGGGGGCTGATCCTGTTCACGTGACAACCTTCTGGTAGAACCGCTGGGAAAGGGCGCGCATATGAAGTACTCGCGCGCAGGAGGGTGCTATCGCTGGGAGGGCGCTATCGCAGCAGGGGCGGATAGGGGCGCTATCGCAACAGGGGCGCTATCGCTGGGAGGGCACTGTCGCACGCGGGAGGGCGCGATCACGCGCAGGAGGTCGGGAGCGCTATCGCGTGAGAGGGCGAGAGAGGCGGCGCCCTTTCTCGAGCGGGGCTGGAAGCCTCACGCAAGCAAGCCACCAGGGGGCGAGAAACGCTGAGGCCCACCGCCGCCGCCGCCCTCGGAACACGCAGTAGAAGAGGCGGCGGCGCCGAGGAGATGAGAGAGGAGAGGCCGGCGGGTGGGGTCGGGTAGGGTTAGGTTTCGAGAACTCCGGCCTAGGACCGTCGCTCTGATACCATGTTGAAGGGAATAAGCAAGATAAATTTTCATCTAACCCTAGAGCTCTCTTATATAGGAGAAAAGCTCTATGGGTAAATTACAGAGACGGGACAATTAAAAAGACAAATAACATATAATTATTCTAACAGTTTGTATCAAGCCACTAAAACTCTTGGTTGTGCGTATGGAAGGTATAATGGACGGTTGCAGAAAATGAAGCAAGCAACAAAGCCGTGTGGAGGACCAACCTCCAAAGCCTCAATCGTGTGGAACGACACTCACAATGTGGTGGCACGACAAAACCATGAAGGATGTGATGATGCAATAAGTTGTGATGACAAGGGAGAGAGTGAGAGGGTGGAGGGGATGCACGACAAAGGCACGACACACGGTAATGGGAGCCTGTGGCATCATCATCACTGTTGGTGACATGGGGAGTGCCAATGAGGGGCGTGGAGGGCCAGTGAGAGCACAAAGCACTTCTTTGCAAGGGAGGCTGAAGCCAACAAGTTGTTTGATGGGCGAACATGGTCCCATTTTTGAAGCAGGGTAGGATGTTATGAGTTGCTTTGGAGGATTTAAGCTTGTACACATAAAATATGGGGCATAAACTATGTTTTAAGAAAGAGTGGATTCAACATTATGGTCAACCACAGAAGAGGAGTTCAGCCTAATCTGTCCCTTGTAAAAACATGGAAGAGGTGTGGAGCTTTTTTTCCTGTTTCGGGCACGTACAGCTTTAATAACAATAGATAATAAATAATAACAGTGCAAAAAAAGGTGACATGTTAACCAATTCACTATGGGCACTTCTAATTCAGATACACCCAACTTCACTGGAGAAATCTTAAACTATGTTTAGGAGAAATAATCTGCATCATGCATGTTCAAAATAAATAAGATATTTTTCCAGGGAGAGGGCCGGAACAATAAGGAATGCCATTCAATTGCACACTGTGACACCAGCCTAAAGCAACACAACCAATGGTAAAAAAAAGCACATGAATTTGCTGTTTCAAGTTTACAAGGACAAGGGCAAATAAACTTCAAAGAGAAACCCTAATGTCAGCACCATAGCCTTCTTTGTGCCAACTTTATATGTTGATTCTGAGTAACTAAATGTTGGTTCTGAGCAACCAGGTTCTTCGTCAAAACATTATTCAGTGCGTGGACCTAGAACAGTCAGATATTTGCATGAATATTTTGTTCAACGTAACCATTTAAAACACGGAGATATTATACTTGTGATAAACTTGTCAGCAAAAACCAGTGTGATAATCTGGCTCTTGCACTTGTGAGCATGTTAGTGAAACTAATATGATACCCGAGCTCTCCTAAACTGTTGTAAGAAGAAATTGCCGTAAATATAATAAATATTTTGTAAGGCACCCACAATAAAAGTGTCATGTCCAACCATGCACCCTCGATTGCTTACCCACTATTACTTTATTTCCAATTGGAATATAAGTCCTTGCCCTGCCTGAGGGAATCCACTCAGGCCACCCGATACACATGCTTTGCAGCTCGAGAGAGCAAGGCTTCGAAATATTTCCATTAAGGTCCACTTTCGCAGTATTTATCTTAACTTGGATCCGTTCAAGATAAGCACTTAGTCTCGCAAAGTTACAGGTCGAATTAGAATTACCATTTTGTTGGTTCTAATTCAGTATGAGCACAATGCAAAAGTAAGAATCTACACTTCACAAAGAATGAGGCATGCGCATCTGGGAATCGTACTTTAATGTATTTCAGCTAATGGCGACAAATTTGGGAACAAAAAAAAATTGGCCTAAGCTTGACAACCCCGAATCCATCAATAAGATACTTAAACAAACAAAATAAGTTCCATGCGAGGTTTCCGTGACAGAATCAAATCTCAGAAAAAAATTTCTTAGAGGAATAAGAAACAGGAACATGCAGCGAAAATCAGAAAACATCGTACCTCACAAGAAAACAGCAGCTCTCACATGTTCCATTTCCAGTAAAAATTGGATAATGTTTCCTGATGTTTGTTGGCTAGTTTGCAAACACATTTACCCTTACTTGAGCAGTGACTTCAGGATGAAGCTTAAGCTCAGCAACGTACTCCCCGGTTTCACGGATTTCAGGAAGGGAAACAATACGCTTGTCAATATCCCTACAAAATAGATAAAACAGAGATAAACGATCTTGTCCATTTTCCCACAAGAGTCGGCTTGGGGTAATGATATTGTGTGTGTGGATAGTACCTCTGCAGTTGTGCCTTTATAATATCAACTAGGTCTTGAGCAGTAACACTGACAGATAAATAGAAAAGGCTACATTCAGACATTTCAATAGAGCTTCACAAGCAAATTTAATGCAATATCTCTACTCCACTCACGTTCCAAAAATTTGCTTCCCTTTTCCACCTTTACGCTTCACCTTAAAAGCACCAACAGTTTGGAAAACTAGTGCAAGTTGTTGCGCCTCTTCTTTCACCTGCTCAATATAATGGACATGACTAAAACTGGTAGTAAAAAGTTTCTACTGTAAGAGATCGTGCCTGATCAATTATTTCTAAATAATACTGTCAGAAATTTATTGCTACTTAAAACCCGATGTATGAGTATCTATACATTGTAATATTTATCCCCAAATGTTTCAAGGATTGCACATAAAACTACCAGATACATAGATGTCTTTGACAACAAAAAAGATGCGCAGTTTTCCAATATTATGAGTTATGACTAACGGATAGGCAAATTGCATGGTGATCGACACATTGTAAATCCGTTGCATAGTATAATGAAATTAATGAATTTTCTCCAAGGAGAAAAAATGCTTAAAAGTAACCACTATTAGCACTTGATGTGGTCATACCTGATCCTTATCATATTCTTTATCATTCTCTGGAGCATTTTAATTTTTTTTCCGTTTTATTTGTTTGAGTAAGATTATTAGTCTTACAAAACTGCGGAAAAGTTTACTAAATCCAAATAATTTATTCATGTTAGTTATACATACCCGCTTCTTTTCAGCTTCAATTCTCTCTTCTTCAATCCTCATCTCCCTGAAGAGAAAAACATTAGCACATCATCACCATTCCCATAGAAATCCAATGTTACCCAGTACACGTCATATAGATCAAACTCCTCAATTTTCAATCAATGGGAGGAAAAAGACATTCTGTTTACAAGCTATAATTATTGTTAAAATCAAACACAGATGAGTCATTTTTGTAGACATTATATATCTATGTTCATCCCAGAGACAAGCAAATAACCTGAATAGCAAACAGAACTTACAAATCTGATCACTTTTCCAGATCACAAAATTTGCAATTTGTCAAGATGAGCCGGAAATGGAACTTTTTTAGAATTGGGGATGACAACAGAGATGACTTTTCATACTAACTTATTTTAGATTACTTGGAAATTATTAAATGGAATAATTTTCATACCAAGTTATTCCAGCAAGACCAGCGAAGATTACTACTCTAGCTTCAGCTTGCAGACATCTTCATAAAAGCATTTCCCGAAAAGTGAAATTCGTTCTTACTACCAAGTTGAGCATGCCTGATGCATATACACCAACTTGAAGGGGAGTGAGAGAGAAAATCACTTATCTACTGTTTATATTTGTAACATCCTTTTTCTTTATATTTTATGTATGTAATCTTCCCATTAATTCTAGGACCTCGTGTATTCTGTAAAAGACGATATTAAGATCAATAATGCTCATTTCACTTCACTCATACATAGCCTGCCAATCACATGTTTGGGTTTGTTTACGAATCCAAGGCCTCCAATTTAAAAGTTTATGGTTTGGCCCAGAAGATGGTGGAGAGACTCTTTTCCAAAGGAGAAAGAATTCAGTTACAACTAATTTATAGCAATTTAACAACCATAAATCCTTTGTTCACATTTTTGGCTTGTAAGGCCAAATTGATTCTAGTCAAATTCACATCACGTACAATGTATATTATTAACCGTTGTTATCATTCATTATTGTTAGTAGCTGTTCTCTTTTTTATGTTTCCCTATATGTTTTAGCCCTAAGGGTATTTCTGCAACTTTTGGTCCCCTCTCCATCTATCTGTGGAAAGGGTACCCCATTTGAACATACACGATATCAATTTCCTAAAACCCAACATGGTATTAGGGATCACCATGTTCCTTAGGACACAACTATTGGATAGAACTAGAAAGATAGCCATTTTGTTTAACGTCATGGGACTAGACTTGCTGTTATCGAGGATAACATACCTTGACTACTTGTTAGGCTGGGGTCTATGTCCGTGACGTTACAAATAGCATCATCGCAATGTTCCCTCTAATAGTGGAAAATGCTACCAAGTAGGGGTGCACATGGATCGGATTTTGGCTTAATCTGTGTCCAATCCATATTCAACGGATTTTTTATTTTCCCAATCCAATCCAATCCATTAAACATGCAAATCCAATCCAATCCAATCCATCGGATCACGGATTGGATCGGATTGGATCGGATTTTTAATGCTCACCTACTATCACATCATAGGCCATGATTAATATTGTAGCACATTAGACCTCGGTATTTGAATCATGGCTCTAAAATTGAGAGTACTAAAGAAAATGATAGTTATTTTTTGGGAAACAAAAAATATATGCTTGTTATTGATTTAGTATGAACAATAATTGCATAACTAAATATAAATAACGTACCTATAATTTGTAGAAATTATAGAAGTATCACGTTGACTTTTAATAAAATTGCAAGTTTGTGTATATCAAATAAGAACTACAACAAACCTGCAACCGACCTGCTTGACTACGCGGTGCGGGAGGGAGGGTTATGCACGAGGGAGTTTGGGGCGAGGACCATGCACGATGGCACGATGTTGGAAGGAGGCACCTAAGGTGCCTGGCCGCAGTGTGAGGGAGGTCAAAGAGAGCCGAGGACGAGGTCTGGATGTCGTGTGCAATGGAGGTTTGGTTGCTCATATACGAGGGAGATCTGGCAGCATACACGCAGTTGGAGACAAGGGTGGCAACCGACAGAGATATATACTTTTGAGGGAGGAGAGGTGTGACGTCCGGGTGGGTGTTTCGTTTGAAAGGGGCCCAAAGGGGGTTTTGAGTTTAGGTATGTTTTTTAAGAAAGATGTTTTCTTTGTAAAAATGGAAGGACGTCAAGGACACTACGGGTAAATATTACTTTTTTAAAAACCAAATGATGGGGTGGGATAAGGAGGTTTCCAACAAGTACGATTGGGTGTAAACTATAAATGTGAGTAGCTTGGATATTTACACATAGCTTTCAAATAAAATTAAATATATGACATGCTCTAATAACAACAAATGAATTTTTATATATTATATATTTATTTATTCACGGATTAACGGATTGGAACGGATTGGATTTTGACAATAATCCGATCCAATCCATATATGAACAGATTTGTAAAAGGTCAATCCGATCCATTAGACTTATGAATCCAAACCGATCCAATCCAATGACAACGGATTGGATCGGATTACGGATTTTATCCGATCCATGTGCACCCCTACTACCAAGAGATGGAGCCCCCCTACAAAGAGATGGAAGAAAGAAGCTATCCAGAGAGTGCATCCATCACTATTATTGTTAATAAGTGATAAGTCATATCAAAATGCGGATGTTGAATATAAATGGGGAAGGTTGTAATACCCTAAACATATTCCCACGTCTAATATTTACAAAAAGAGATAGTGAGTTATAAATGGTGGGGATTATTGTTTGATAACTTGGGCTTAAACAAAATTTGGGTGATTTTCAACGTGTCCAAATATGCTCGAGGCCAACAAGTTATAAAGACCAGTTTTCCTCAATAATGACTTGGGTGTAGGCTCGGGATTTTACATCTTCTCTTCCCATCCAAAAACCATCTCCTCTATTCTCATCCACGAAGTCACTCTTTCCACTCCGGTATCACATGATGGTGTTATTTCTCTAAGCCACATTACAGTTTTGATAATGTATACTTGATTATTCTCTGTTGTATAAATATATTTTGCAAATTAAATCTTTATGCACATAGACTATGGAGTATAAAGAATAGATAAATGTACTCGTTATTGGGATATCTATGCTATGATAATCAATGGTGATCGATGGACTACAATGATATTCTACGTTAGATCGTGCTGAATTATATTGAAGATCAATGGATTTCAAAGCACTGCATAAGATGATTTTCAGAAGAAATCTGAAAGATTTTATTTATCATGGGATTTTTGTACAAGAGCTTTAATTAAAATCTACTTAATCAAAAAATTTAGTTCAGTCGACTAAGCCCTAAGGCCAATTGGCTAGCTCATGGTCAACCAAGTCAAGAATTTGACCCATCCTATTGTTGCAAATCAAAATTCATTCCGGTCGACTATGCTTTATTCCAATCGACTACCCTTGATCAACCATTTGAGACATTTATGGTATGTTATTGGCAGTTAATAAATGCTGGGAATTTCAGTTGACTGCTCACTTACATGCTCACTTACATTCAGTCGACTATTTCAAACCAATCTGTAGAGGTTATGATGTACCGTTACGTATTTCTTATTTATCTCATGTACGTCTATGTAATTTATGTAAACATATATTATCTACATTTGTAGTCTTTTATTATTTTCCATTCATGTCGTACTCTTTATGTAATTTACCCATAGGCTACTCTCCTATATAAGAGAGCCTAGGGCTGGTAGAATAAACAAGTCATTCTATTTTCCCAACATGGTATCAGAGCGACGGTCTTAGACCGGAGTTCTTGAAACCCTAACCCTAGCCCCGCCGTCGAGCCTCCTCTTCTCCGTGTCGCCGACTGTGCTCCGCTCTGTGCGCGTGCTCCTCGCGCGCCTGGTCTCACGCGCACTCCCGTGTGCATCGCTGTGCGCCCCGCACGCCTGCGCCCAGCGCGCTTGCGCCCCGCGCACTTGCGCTCAGCGTGCTGCGCGCCCCACAGCTTGCGTGCACTGTTGGTCTCGCGCATCTGCGCGCCCCGCTGATCTCTGCATCGCGCTACGCGCTCATCTCCAGTGCGTTGCGCGCACATCTCTGGTGCACCTATTCCAGCGCACTACCCCTACACTCTCCTGCACACCCCTGCGCACTTCTTGTGAGCGTCCGTAAGGTGTAAATCAGCCTTGCAAATATTTCTAGCACTCACAACTCCAAAGAAATGGGTTTGGTTGCTTGAAGTCTACACATGCAACTAAACCCATACATGTTCGTGTAGACAATCATATCTTCAGTCTACTACTCCAGTCCTGTGTTACCAGTATGTCAGAAAGCAAGGCGGATATTCCATCTATAGGTGCCTTTCGAGGTCCAGCGCCCATTGTAAAGATGGATGGTACGAACTATGAACTGTGGGTGATGCAGTTCATGAGTATGATGAAATCAACCGGTAAGAAGCACATTCTTACTGAAGAAGAGCCTGCTGAGAAGACTGAAGTTAATGCCTCATGGGAGGCAGATGACGCATATGCCAAAGTATGGCTATCTGGAACTTTGACAATTGAAATTGCCAATGATATTCTTCATCAGCCCATGGCGAAAGCGATGTGGGATATTCTGGCTGCTACATACTCTCAAGCGAAGAATGAGACGAAGATTCTGCAACTCCAGCATGACATCTTCACCATCAAGCAGAACGGTCATCCTCTACACTCACTCTACACATCTCTACGAGGGATGCTTGAGAAGCTGTACAGCTTCATGCCCCTGATTGCCACACCAGAGCAACAGAAGACCTACCGGAATGCTACCATGGTAGGAGTTTTTCTTGCTGCACTTGATCCGGAGTATGAGGCGGTACGGTCCCAGATCTTGGCAGACTCTACCATTCCTCCTATGGAGGAAACCTTTCACAGACTGAGTCGCATCACCGTCCCCTCTACGGCCACAAATCAGACTGCTTCAGCCATGGCTGCCAACAGAGGTCGAGGAGGTCACCATCCTACCCGTGGCCGTGGCCCGCGTGGTAGAGGAGGCCGGATTCAGCCAACATGTACATACTGCCATCGTACCGGACATACTGAAGACACATGCTACTCCAAGCATGGATTTCCTGCATCTGCATGAGTCGCTGAGCAGATAGAGCCTCCATCTGCTGCCTCTTTGAATCAGCGTTTTGATGACCTTGTTGCCCGTTTAAGGGGCATTATTCCTCCATCCGGCCCAGCACATACCACTGAGAGCCAGTCTGACGCTGTTGCATCCGCCTCTGCTTCCACCAGTGCATCAGGTAGCACACTTGCATTTACTAGTAGTGGATCAGATACTTTAGCATGGATTATGGACTCTGGAGCCACACATCATCTATGTGGCGATCAAAGTCTACTTACAGGATACACACAGATCCCTCCAGGTCGAACAGTGGTCATTGCTAATGGCACACATTCCCCAATTACTGGTTAGGGGGAGATTAGACTGACATCAGCTATATGCAGCTCAAGAATGTGTTACACACACCTGATTTTTCAATGAATTTGTTATCTATCAGCCAAATAACAAAGGATTTACAATGTCGGGCGATTTTTGATCCATCTTCTCTTGTTTTTCAGGACATCCTTACGGGCAACGTGATTGATCGTGGCTATGAGCAAGGAGGCCTTTATCGCCTCAGTCAGACTCCTTTTGCTGGAACCTCATCCCTACCCACTGGACCTGTATCCCCTATGCTATGGCATCTGTGCTTCGGACATCTACCGCTTCAGAAGTTGCGTCGTGTGTTACCCCAGGGTTTGCTTCACACATCCATTCAATGTGAGGCTTGTCAGTTGGGAAAGCATCATCGGTCTACCTTTCCCGGTCATCAGTGTCGGAGTAGTACCTCCAAGTTTGAGTTATTTCATATTGATATCTAGGGTCCGAGTCGTGTTCCTGATCATCAGGGACACAGGTTTTATATAGTTATTGTGGATGACTTCTCTCGTGTGTCATAGGTGTTTTGATAAAGAATAAATCTGAAGCAGGGAATATTATTATCAATTTTCTTAATGAGATTCGTAATGTTTTCTCCACATCTGTTAAAATTATAAGAAGTGATAATGCCCTGGAACTGTGTACGCATGTCCTAACCAATTATTTCTCATCCCAAGGGATTATCCACCAGACATCATGTGCCTATACCTCCCAATAGAATGGGATTGCTGAAAGGAAACATCGCCACTTACTAGATGTCACCAGGCCACTTCTTATACAGAGTCATGCTCCTTATTCTTACTGGGGTGACGCCGTTTTTACAGCATGTTACCTAATCAATCGTATGCCGTCATCTAATCTAGGTGAAAAGATTCCTTTCTCCCTTATCTTCCCTGGTAAAGATCTATTTTCCCTTACTCCTCGTGTGTTTGGTTCGGTTGCCTTTGTCCACCAGTTGTCTCCCGGTACTGACAAGCTCTCTCCTAGGGCTGTCAAGTGTGTGTTTGTTGGGTACCCCGGAACTCAGAAGGGGTACAAGTGCTATGATCCATTGCGCAGGCGGTATCTTGTTAGTGCAGATGTTACATTTTTTGAATCCGTAACATATTTTTCATCCTCAGGTGACCAGTTGATACCTCCGGCTACTACCGATGCCATCTATGTGACACCACCACCACCATTACCACCATCACCACCACCACCACCAGCTCCTTTATCATCATATGCACCTCCTGTTACTATACCTGTTTCACCACTACCATTTCATTATACCCGCAGGCCTGCTCCAGCTCATGGTCATGACTCATCACCTAGCTCTCCTGAGGTATGTTCTGAAGATATTACTATTGATGGATCTAATGATGTTTCTGAGCAGGATGTGTTACAGAGGACAGACGCGGACACAGTTGACTTAGATGTTCCTATTGCTATACGCAAGTCGAAGCGGAGCTGCGCCTCATACCCTTTAGTAGCTTCTGTTTCATTCGAACGACTATCTGGAGATTTCAAGAACTTTGTAGTTGCTTTGTCAGCTGTAGATATTCCACGGAGTTACCAAGACGCTCTGAAGGATAGTAGATGGCGTCTAGCAATGGAGGAAGAAATGGCAGCACTTCAGTCTACAGGAACTTGGAGTCTGGTTCCTATACCTGCAGATGTGTCACCTGTGAGCTGCAAGTGGGTATTTACAGTCAAGCAGAATGCAGATGGCTGTATTGACAGATACAAGGCTCGTCTTGTTGCTCGTGGTTTTACACAGACATATGGGGTGGACTATCTTGATACATTCTCGCCAGTAGCCCGTCATTCCACTCTACGGATCTTGCTGTCAGTTGCGGTTACTCGTGAGTGGCCGCTATATCAGTTGGATGTGAAGAATGCGTTCTTATATGGTGACTTACAGAAGGAAGTCTACATGCAACAGCCACCTGGTTTTGCTGTTGAGGGGGAGTGTTCCAAGGTGTGCACACTTCATAAGGCTATCTATGGCCTTAAGCAGAGCCCCAGAGTGTGGTTTCAGAAGCTCTCAGATCTCTTTGAAAAACAGGGATACAAACGTTCAAATGTTGATCATTCCTTGTTTGTACAAAAGACTTCCAGAGGTATGGTTGCAATTATGGTCTATGTGGATGACATCTTAATTACAGGTGATGATGTACAAGGGATAAAGAAGGCGAAAGAAATGCTGGGTAGCGAATTTGTCACCAAGGACCTTGGAGTTCTTAGATATTTTCTGGGACTGGAGTTTGCCAGAAATCCGTATGGGTTGGTAATGTCTCAGAGAAAATATGTCACTGACCTGTTGAGTGAAACAGGAATGCTTGGTTGCCGACTTGCTACCACAACAATGGACCCCAGTATGAAGCCATATGATGATGATACAGAGGAGGTAGATAGGAGAAGATACAAAGAACTGGTGGGCAAACTTTTATATGTCACTATTACTAGGCCCGATATATCCTTTGTTGTGAGTCGAGTAAGCCAGTTCATAGAGCAACCACGTTAGGTCCACATGGATGCCATACATATGATACTCAGGTACCTTAAGTCATCCCCAGGTGCGGGTCTGCTGTTCAAGAAAGGCAAGCTGATCTCTATCTCAGCCTGTGCAGATGCAGATTATGCAGGGTGTCCCAAGGACAGGAAGTCCACCTCTGGGTTTGTTGTGTATGTTGGAGATTCCTTAATCTCATGGAGGAGCAAGAAACAAACTGTGGTAGCAAGGTCCAGTGCTGAATCAGAATATAGGGCTATGGCCCAAGTTAGTATAGAAATGATGTGGGTAAAAGCTGTGCTTACAGATTTACACATAGAAGTCCCACTTCCTATGGCTCTAGAATGTGACAATCAGGCGGCCTTGTTCATTGCAAACAATCCAGCATTCCATGAACGAACCAAGCACATTGAAGTTGATTGCCACTTTATACGTGACATGATCCAGAAGGGATTCATTGCTACATCCCATGTTAGTTCAGATTATCAAACTGCAGATATTTTTACCAAGGCATTACTGCGGGGCCCGTTTTAGAAGTGTGCATCCAAGCTGAGCATGATTGATATCTATGCTCCATCTTGAGGGGGAGTGTAAACATATATTATCTACGTTTGTAGTCTTTTATTATTTTCCATTCCTGTCGTACTCTTTATGTAATTTACCCATAGGCTACTCTCCTATATAAGAGAGCCTATGGCTGGTAGAATAAACAAGTCATTCTATTTTCCCAACAATTTACCCAAGGGTTCTCTCTATATAAGAGACCCTAGGGCTCTATGGAATAATACAACAGAGCATTATTGGCTCTAACATGGTATCAGAGCCAAAACCCTAATCTAGGGTTTTTTTTCTCCACCCCCCCCCCCGTTCGGTCGCCGCCTCTTCGGCCGCCACCTCCTCCAGCCGCCGAGGCCCCCTCCCGTCGCCCCCTCCGGCCGCCGAGGCCCCAGCCTCCTCCCGCCGCCGTCCTCACCAACCGCAGCCGACACCACCCGCCGCCGACACCCACAACAGCCGCCACTCGCGGCTCTTCTTCTCCGGTCGGCGTCGATTCAACGATGTGTTCAAGTGCATAAAGTCTACATATGCACTTGAATCCAAACGGGTCTTTGTAGACGCCAGTTCTTTTGTCTATCATCCCTAGGTCTTCTTCTCCGGCGATATGTCAGAACAAAAGGTTAATATGCCCGCCATAGGTGCCTTTAAAGGCTCGGCACCAATAGTCAAAATGGACGGGACGAACTACAAACTCTGGGCTATGCAGTTCCTAAGTCTTATGAAGTCATGTGGTAAGAAGCATATTCTTACCGAAGATGAGCCGGCAGAGAAGACGGGGATATATGCCTCATGGGAGGCTGATGATGCGTATGCCAAGGTTTGGTTGTCAGGGACGCTCACGATGGAGATCGCCAACGACGTCCTCCATCAACCCACCGCCAAGGCGATGTGGGATATTCTGGCTACTACATATTCTCAAGTGCGGAACGAGACGAAGATGCTGCAGTTGCAGCATGATATTTTTACCACGAAGCAAAATGGGCGGCCTCTTCATTCTCTATACACGTCCCTACGTGGGATGTTCGAGAAATTATATAGCACCATCCCGCTCACAACCACCCCCGAGCAGCAGAAGACGTTCCGCAATGCCACTATGGTCGGCGTATTACTTGTTGCCCTTGATCCGGAGTACGAGGCAACCCGCTCTCAGATCCTCACCGATGCCACTATTCCTCCGATGGAGGAAGTCTACAGGAGGCTCAGTCGTATCTCTGTTCCCTCCAGTGCAGCGACTCCACCTCCTTCGGCAATGGCGGTCTCTAGAGGACGAGGTAGTTCGTCTTCATTTCGTGGCCGAGGAGGTGGCGGACGTGGCCGAGGAGGTCGTGTGCGTTCAACGTGCTCATTCTGTCGTCGTACTGGTCATTCTGAGGATACATGCTATTCCAAGCATGGATTTCCTCCTTCTGCACGTGTCGCTGATCATGTTCAGGCTTCATCAGCATCTACTACAGATCACAGGTTCGAGGAGCTAGTGGCACGGCTTCGTGATATTATGCCACAGTCATCATCAGAGGGTGTTGATACATCTGACGTTGCGGCTTCTGCGTCCGCTACTACCTCTGCTACTGCCAATACCTCAGGTAGTACTTCTGCCTTTTGTCATAACCACGATCTCTCAGGTTGGATTGTTGACTCTGGAGCCACCCATCACCTCTGCCGTGATAGATATATGCTGCAGTCCTACAGGGATATTCAGTCTGGTCGTTCCGTGCTCATAGTTGATGGCACTCATTCCTCTATTGTAGGTCAGGGGGAGACTTTCTTATTGCCCTCCATGCACTTACTAAATATTCTACATGCACCTGAGTTCTCCATGAATTTATTATCAATTAGTCAGATTACAAAAGATTTGCACTATCGCGCTATATTTGACCCATCTTCTGTCATTTTTCAAGACATACTAACGGGCAGGGTGATTGGCTGTGGTTCTGAGCACAATGGCCTTTATCGTCTAGTACGGAACTCCTACGCTGGCGTCTCACTACACTCTCAGGGATCCGTTTCTCCGTACGCATGGCACCTTCGCTTTGGTCACCTTCCGCTCCAGAAGATGCATCACCTCCTGCCACAGACCTCTCTGAATTCTACATTTCGTTGTGAAGCGTGTCAGTTAGGGAAGCACCATCGTTTTAGCTTTCCTAGTCGTCAGAGTCGGAGCAGTCGCTCCCCGTTTGAGTTATTTCATATAGATATTTGGGGTCCTAGTCGTGTCCCGGATCATCAGGGTCACAGGTTTTATCTTGTTGTGGTTGATGATTTCTCTCGTGTTTCTTGGAAGAATAAATCTGAAGCAGGAAGTGCTATCAAAAATCTTATCAATGAAGTGCATAATGTTTTTTCCTCTACTATTAAATATGTGCGCACGGATAATGCATTGGAATTCTGCACTCGTTCTCTTGCTCAGTTTCTCTCCTCTAAGGGCATTATCCACCAAACTACATGTGCTTACACCTCTCAACAAAATGGTGTCTCGGAGAGGAAACATCGACACTTTCTTGATATTGCTCGCACATTACTTATTCAAAGTTGTGCACCATTAGCCTTTTGGGGAGATGCTATGCTTACAGCATGCTATCTGGTCAATCGTATGCCTTCTACCGTTCTTGGGGAAAGGCTCCAATATCTGCTCTCTTTCCTGATAAGGACTTGTTTTCACTTACTCCTCGTGTCTTTGGAACTGTCGCCTTTGTTCACCACTTGTCTCCAGGAATTGACAAGCTCTCTCCTAGAGCTGTGAAGTGCGTTTTTGTGGGCTACTCGTGGACACAAAAAGGATATCGTTGCTATGACCCCATTCACGACAAGTACTATGTGAGTGCTGATGTTACATTTTTTGAGCCAGTTATGTACTTCTCCCCTGCAGGTGACCGCTTGGGTTCCTCTACATCTACGGATGATAATGTCTATGTTCCCCTACCTCCAAGTCTGGGTCAATCTGAGTCCACTACACCACCACCACCACCACCACCTCCATATCCGCCCATTCCACCATTCCCTAAGTTCTACACAAGACGGTCAGGGCCTGCTCACGATACACGTCAACTATCCAGCACGCCTCAGGTATGCTCCGATATTATCACTAATGATGGGTTAGATAATGCACCAGTGTAGGAATCTTTGATACAGAGAGGAGGATCCGCCAGTCAGCACAGTAAATGATGATCTTGATCGTCCTATTGCTCATAGGAAGCAGAAGAGGCAATGTGCATTCTATCCTCTTGCGTGCCTTACAGTCTCGAGGGACTTGGTCCCTAGTTCCCATTCCTCCTGGCGCTTCTGTGGTGAGTAGCAAGTAGGTGTTTACAATTAAATATCACGCAAATGGGCGTCTAGATCGGTACAAGGCCAGACTTGTCGCACGAGGCTTCACCCAAACCTATGGGGTAGATTATTTGGATACATTTTCACCAGTGGCTCGACACTCGACTCTTCGCATTCTACTATCTGTTGATGTGGTATGTGATTGGACTATTTTCCAACTTGATGTCAAAAATGCATTCTTGTATGGCGATATACAGGAGGAAGTCTACATGCAGCAACCACCGGGTTTTGCTGCTGAGGGGGAGACTCAGATGGTGTGTAGACTTCATAAGGCTATCTATGGCCTTAAACAAAGTCCGAGGGCATAATTCCAGAAGCTTTCCCAGCTGATTGAACGACAGGGCTTCAAGAGATCAAATGCGGACCACACATTGTTTATCCAGAAGACTCCCAGAGGTACGGTTGTTGTCATGGTATATGTAGATGATATTCTGGTCACAGGAGATGATGCTCAGGGAATCGAGATGACTAAATCTCTTTTGGGAAGTCAGTTTATTACGAAGGATCTAGACACGATACGATACTTTCTGGGGATAGAGTTTGCGAGAAATGCACAAGGAATAGTAATGACCCAAAGAAAATATGTCACAGACCTGCCAGTTGAAACAGGAATGGTTGGATGCAGACCGTTGATGAACCTCAGTTTCATCATCTTTATTCTCCATAATTAACCCCCTTGCTTAAAAGTTTGTCAATAAATCCCTGTTAATATCTCATAATTAACAGAGTCCTAAATAAATTAAAAACCACAAAAAAATGACAAAACAAAAATTCGTGGTATTTTTAGACTTAAAAATACCCTCAAAAATATTTCGGGCCCTTGTTTGATTTCATTTCCAGTTTTGGTCAACATGAAACTTATAGATCTCTTCAAGATCTACAACTTTCATGTTTTGAGTTTTCTCAAATTCGGTCAATAGGGCCCTCAAAAATAAGAAAAACTCTTCTGAATAACCTGATTGGGCCACGTGGCCCATTCTGGAAGCGCCACGTGGCCCGGCCTCTTTGTCTTATCCGCCACCGACCCTGGCCGTTGGATCTCGCTTCAGATCCAACGGCCCCGCTGCTTCCACGTATCTGCCTTCTCCCAGCCATTGATCATCTCCCGCTCTTCATCTACACCGCACGTCCCCGCCTCGCTCTTCATGCGCCACGTGTCACCTTCTGGTCCTTCCGATGGCATCTTCACCCGGCCATCACAGCCGTTATCTCCTGGGCCAATCTCATCCATCCGATCGACCCCTTGATTCCATCTGAGCCATCCTTTAGCGCCTCGACCTCGTCATGACACGTGGCCGCTCCATCTGCCCTCCGATCATGCCGCCCCAGATCTTATCCTGGCCGTCGCTCCGCGCCTTGGTCTCCTGACCGTTGGACTCGCCTCCTTGATCCATCAAGGGTCCTGCCACAAAAGCAATAGTTAGATATCAAATAAGGAAGAAAAAAAAAGTGTCTTGTTTTTTAATGAAGAAGTTGGATTAGTCCTCTACACTTTCACTTTCACCCAGGATCTGATTTGGTCAAGAAGACTTAGCTTTTAGAAGTCTTTGAGATTTTAGGTTAACCAGCCTTAGCCATCAGGGTCTTAGACTTAATCATCCACATTCCCCTAAGTTTCTAGATTTGCATGCTATATTCCATGCTTAGTCTCAGACATAAAGAATATGATCAGCACATCACATGCACGACTGCGGTTCTCAATGAGATGAGTTGATTTTTCACCTGAGGGATTGGGATGAGGAAGTCGAATTTGGATTTGATCCAATGATGCTCGAGGATGGGATAAAATCTTTGGAGGCTTCAGGAAACCTGAGTGTCAGCAATATTAGCCAGTATGAGAACTTGATTCTTATACTAATCTCTTGACATTAACCTAAGTGCCTGGGTGTGAAAAATAAATAAAAAATTGTTGATCAGTGTACGCCAACTCTTGGTAAAAGCAGTGGAGCTAGCCACCAATTATACAAGTCAATGAAATTCAAAGAAAAGCTCTCATTCCACAAAGTTACATATCAAAGAGCTTCCACCAAAGGCGAGCGCTCCCAAAATTTTTCAAAGTGTCCACTTGGACCACCGCTATTAGGACCAGGAGTCGGGCTTGCACCAAAAAAGGGCTCTGCATCGTAAATGCTACAAGTCTGGGTGTCGAAGGTACGATAGGTACTCAAAAGAGACACACCCCGGTGTACTCCCAGGAAAACAAGTGCAGACGGCTCCAACTTCTCTTGACGGACGCACTGATCAACACCAAAAAAATGGGTTGCGTAAAATGGCACTAGAGAGAATCCTTGTTCCAATGAGAGGGAGAGAAGAATTGACACAATCCCATGCCCTCCATTTTCTGGCCTGCCATCCACATTTTCTAAGTCTGACAAACTAAAGAGACGGTGGACTGAATGCAAGACTTGATTTATTCCCTAGTGCTGAGGATTAGGTCCTTAGGAGATTTTCTCGGACCAAGATTTTGGGTGACAACTTGACTCTACTCTCGAAATTGCAGTCAACACTAAACTTCATATCCTTTAGTTTATATGTACATCAGAGAGAGTCTAGAGAAATAGAGGAATTGGAAGCCTCTTGATTAAGGCTGGGTTGAACTCTAAAATTTTGGATCTCTGAAGCCGAGTTGACTTGATCAGATTGGATCCTGTATTCACATGCACAAGGGGGTTAATCCAACTTAGTCATTCTTTTTGATGCTCGAGGACGAGCATAGTTTAAGTATAGGGGGGTGATGAACCTCAGTTTCATCATCTTTATTCTCCATAATTAACCCCCTTGCTTAAAAGTTTGTCAATAAATCCCTGTTAATATCTCATAATTAACAGAGTCCTAAATAAATTAAAAACCACAAAAAAATGACAAAACAAAAATTCGTGGTATTTTTAGACTTAAAAATACCCTCAAAAATATTTCGGGCCCTTGTTTGATTTCATTTCCAGTTTTGGTCAACATGAAACTTATAGATCTCTTCAAGATCTACAACTTTCATGTTTTGAGTTTTCTCAAATTCGGCCAATAGGGCCCTCAAAAATAAGAAAAACCCTTCTGAATAACCTGATTGGGCCACGTGGCCCATTCTGGAAGCGCCACGTGGCCCGGCCTCTTTGTCTTATCCGCCACCGACCCTGGCCGTTGGATCTCGCTTCAGATCCAACGGCCCCGCTGCTTCCACGTATCTGCCTTCTCCCAGCCATTGATCATCTCCCGCTCTTCATCTACACCGCACGTCCCCGCCTCGCTCTTCATGCGCCACGTGTCACCTTCTGGTCCTTCCGATGGCATCTTCACCCGGCCATCACAGCCGTTATCTCCTGGGCCAATCTCATCCATCCGATCGACCCCTTGATTCCATCTGAGCCATCCTTTAGCGCCTCGACCTCGTCATGATACGTGGCCGCTCCATCTGCCCTCCGATCATGCCGCCCCAGATCTTATCCTGGCCGTCGCTCCGCGCCTTAGCCTCCACCGTTGGATCTCCAGATCCAACGGTCAGGAGACCGTCGTCAACCTCCAGCAGACCCCTTCTTCCCCACGATCTCCTCTCGCGCACCTCTCCCCCTTTCCATTTTCTCCACGACTCCAGAGCCCCTCACACCTAACCAAACACCTCCCGGTCTTCCCCCATCATCCTTCTCCCTCGCGCACACCTCCACGACCCATAACTCCCTTCCAGTCGTCCCATGATCGCCTCGCAAACCACGACACCACGATCATCTCCGCCGAGTCATCCCTTCAAATAAGCCACTTCCCCCACCTTTCGCCGGGGTCCACCTTTACGCGGGGAGGGGCCCAGCCCTCCTCCGTCTCCCTGTGACAGGGGGAGGCATCGGATAGAGCGAAGACGACCTCAAATCCCCCGGTGAGACCCTCCGCCATTCACGGTGGAGTTGCGGCGCTCCGGCGACCGCTCGAGCTGCGTCGACCGGCTGGCGACGTCCAGCGAAGACCCGGTGCTCCATCTGAGCTCCAGCCCAAGCCTCCGCTCCGCCCGACCAAGGTAAGTACCTCTTCTTCTTCCTCTGTAATTTTCTTTAATTTCTTCGATTTTTCTCGGTCACTCCGGCCGTTTTTACCCTCCATTGACCACCCCATCAGCTCCGCCACGCCTCCCCCTTCCTCGCGACCATCTCCGACATCCTACTTCTCCTCCCCAGAACCTCGTCACCCTCCTGCCACCTCCTCCGCCCTCGCGGCGGAGGAGCTCCGAGCTCCCCATCTTCTCCGTCCTCGATGAGCTCCCATCTTCATCCCACTCACTCACCCACGCACCCTATCGCCGCTTCGGCTATCTACTAACCCTGCAGGTGTCCTAACTCTTCAATGGCCGGAGAGCTCGCCGGGCTAACTTCGTTGAGTTCACCGTCGACATACGAGCTCCGAAGGCCCACACCAGGAGGTCCATCACCTCGCCCGAGCTCCAAGCTTCGTCGACAATTCTCCAGGAGCCTCGGGCGAGCTCCACCGGGCCCAGGAAGGAGCGGCGGAGCTGGAGCTCCATCGCCGGAGTTTAGATCTCGCCGCCTGCTACAGATGGAGGAAGAGGAGCAGTAGCCGTTGGATGCTCCGCCCTGGAGTTCATCCAACGGCTACAATTCAGCCACGTCGCCCACAAGAGCCACGTTCAGATGCCGTCGGTTCTCTGAAGATCGGACGGTGCACTCTCCGCCACGTGTCCTCCCCAGAGCTTCACCGAGCCTAGACCCCGAGCCTCCAGGCTTGGGACGTCCGAGCCTTCCCCGAGCCTGCAGCGGATCCAACCCTCAGCCGAGCCTACCCGAAGCATCTTCGAACCTCTGCCTTGACCGAGCCTCCATCCGAGCCTGGGCCGCACGTGCCTGGCACGTGCGTACTTGGGAAATTTGCAGAGGAGCCCACAGACTTCTCCATATTTGCAAGCAGGTCCAGAACATGTGCAGTCCACGTGCATGTGGGGCATTTTGCACCTGTGCCCTCACGACTTCCAGCATTTGCAAAAATGCCCCTGTGCTTGTGGACAATTTACAGGGAAGGACTCGTCTTTACTTTAATTGCATTTTAATCCCTCCCAGGGACCTGTTTGTAGATACTTTTTCATGTTTCCTTTCAGTTATGCCCCTGCTTTCTTTGTTGAATATCTTGAGCTACGTATGTCCGATTGAGATGATTTCAGTTTCGTTTTAAAGCTGGTTTGATGCTCTTTCTAATGGCATACTTAATTTGTTGTTTTGGATACAATGAATTTTGATGTATTATTTTGATAGCTATGTGTCACTTAATCTATGCCTTGTTCGAGTTGAGTTCATAACCTTAATTAAATCTGGAATTGACTTGTTGACTATTTTGCTCATTATTTTCTATCTAGGGCATATCTCCATTGCATCGCATTGCATTTACTTGCACGATAAAAATGATTAAAAAAAATATGCATGTTTATTTTTAATGCATTGTCATGTTGTTGCTTTGACCTATATACCTTGAACTCAACACCTAATTGAATACACTTAAATCCGATAAATAAGAGAGAGGCTCGTGTCCCTGAGTTCGACCTTGGTATCTTGCCAAGTAAAAAATAAATCCACGATCACCTCATTTGGATTTATGGCATATATTTAAATGAGGTGATCGCTTTGACGACCCGAAATCGGCCCGACTACGATGATGATTCCATGTGCTAAAAACACATTATTAAAGGGCCGATTTTGCGAATCGTCAACCGTCGAGCACTCATATGGACCCAAGTATGAGGCTTTACGACAATGATACTGAAGAGGTGGACAAAAGAAGATACAGAGAGATGGTGGGTAAGCTTCTATACATCACCATAACTCGACCGGATATTGCCTTTGCAGTAAATCGGGTGAGTCAATTTATGGAGCAGCCTAGGCAAGTTCATATGGAAGCCCTGTATATGATATTGAGATACCTGGAGTCTTCCCCAGGCACAGGCTTGTTATTTTTAAAAGATACAGATCTGTCTATTTTCGCTTGTGCAGACACAGACTATGCAGGGTGCCCAAAGGATCGTAAGTCTACGTCAGGATTTGCTATCTTCATAGGAAGCTCTTTGGTTTCTTGGAAAAGCAAGAAACAAACTGTTGTGGCGAGATCCAGTGCTGAATCCGAATATAGAGCCATGGCACAAGCAAGCACAGAAATGATGTGGATTCGAGCGGTCTTGGAAGATTTGAATGTAAATGTCTCTTTACCCATGCAGCTTCAATGTGACAACCAGGCAGCATTGTTCATTGTCAATAATCCAGCTTTTCATGAAAGAACAGAGCACATCGAGGTAGATTGTCACTACACTAGAGACATGATCCAGAAGGGCTTGATTTCCACTTCACACGTCAGTTCAGAAGACCAGACTGTCGATATATTTACCAAGCCATTGCTCAGAGGACCTTTCCAGAGATGTTCTTCCAAGCTGAGCATGATTGATATCTATGCTCCATCTTGAGGGGTAGTGTAGAGGTTATGATGTACCGTTACGTATTTCTTATTTATCTCATGTACGTCTATGTAATTTACCCAAGGGTTTTCTCTCTATATAAGAGACCCTAGGGCTCTATGGAATAATACAACAGAGCATTATTGGCTCTAATACAATCCATTGATTTTTTTCCAGCCAACTGAATATAAGTTTTATGATTTCATTAAAATGTAAACATTGTACTGGCCGTTTGAAGATGCCTCTTGATGAATGCAGATGTTGGTACTCAACCAACTCCTCCATTTTCACTCATATATAAAGAGGACCTCTTGTTTATCTTAAAACTTACTTGACATACTTTCTATACGCATGCAAACTCCCATTCTCTTTGTTTTCGATCAATAGGCCGGAAGCTAACATTGTATACTCAATCTTTACAATCTAAGAAAGTGTGTATTGAGCTTCGTTTTGTCTTCACTCTTTAAAAAGCTCATCAAAAATTGCTTACGACACTCTATGCGATTCACTCCGCTATTCTTAAGGGGTCAATTCATTTTCATTTGGCATGTGTCAAAATTAATTACAATCTAACCATGCTCTTCTACCTTGTTGTTTGCAATAAATTGTATTATAGGTACCCAAGGTGTGGTCCCTTCCTGAGAAAGGTAACATACTTTTTTGAGTGTATTCAAGAAAAGGTAATGCATGTGTGTAGGCTTTTTACTATGCCCAGTTTTGAAAGTAGTAAAGGTGATCAAGAAAGAAAATTAGCACCGTCGAGAAAACATGGGAAAATTTTAGAACGATGTTCTAAATCGTGTTTTTTACTCAATGAGGTTCCATGTAAAAATATCATGTGTTTTAATAAAATAGATTTATTTACAACAACAACGCTTGTTCCCACGTTATGTAGGATAGCGTACATGGATTTTTTGCATCCATTCAGATCTATCTTGGGTCATTCTCGGGTGTTGGGAAAATGAGAAAACTTATTTATTCCATACGCCCTAGGCTCTCTTATATAGGAGAGTAGCCTATGGGTAAAATACATAAAGAGTCCAACGGGAAAAAGAAAATGTGAAAAGGTACAGACGAGAATAACATAGAATAACATATATCTCTACACTCCCCCTCAAGGTGGAGCATATATGTCAATCATGCTCAGCTTGGACGAACACTTATGGAACGGCCCTCGAAGTAATGCCTTGGTAAAGATGTCAGCAGTTTGGTCCCCTGAGCTAACATGGGATGTAAAAATAAACCTCTTCTAAATCATATCTCGTATGAAGTGACAATCAACCTCAATGTGCTTGGTTCGTTCATGAAATGCTGGATTATTTGCAATGAATAGAGCCGCTTGATTGTCACATTCCAGAGCCATAGGAAGCGGGATTTTTATATATAGATCTGTGAGCACAGCCTTCACCCACATCATTTCTGTACTGACCTGGGCCATAGCCCTATATTCAGATTCAGCACTAGATCTTGCTACAACTGTTTGCTTCTTGCTTCTCCATGAGACCAGAGAGTCTCCGACATACACAGCAAATCCAGTAGTGGACTTCCTATCCTTAGGATATCCTGCGTAATATGCATCTGCACATGCTGAGATAGTAATCTCCTTGTCTTTCTTAAATAGCAGACCTGCACCTGGAGATGACTTAAGGTACCTGAGGATCATATGTATAGCATCCATATGTACCTGAAGTGGTTGCTCCATGAACTGGCTCACCCGACTCACAGCAAAGGAGATATCGGGTCTGGTAATAGTAACATAGAGAAGCTTGCCCACTAGTTCTTTGTATCTTCTCCTATCCACCTCATCAGTGTCGTCATCATATAATTTCATACTGGGATCCATGGGTGTAGTGGCAGGTCGGCAACCAAGCATTCCTGTTTCACTCAACAGGTCAGTGACATATTTCCTCTGGGTCATTACTAGCCCATGAGGATTTCTGGTGAATTCCAGTCCCAGAAAATATCTAAAAACTCCAAGGTCCTTGGTGACAAATTCACGACCCAGCATTTCTTTCACCCTATGAATTCCCTGTTCATCATCACCTGTAATCAAGATATCATCTACATACATCATAATTGCAATAATACCTCTGGGTGTCTTCTGTATGAACAAGGAATGATCTGCATTGGAACGTTTGTACCCCTTGTTTCTCAAACAGGTCTGAGAGCTTCTGGAACCAAGCTCTGGGGCTCTGCTTAAGGCCATAGATAGCCTTATAAAGTCTACACACCTTAGAATACTCCCCCTCAACAGCAAAACCCAGTGGCTATTGCATATAGACTTCCTCATGTAAGTCATCGGATAAGAATGCATTCTTCACATCTAATTGGTATAGTGTCCAATCACGAGTAACCGCAACAGAGAGGAGGATCCGTAGGGTGGAATGGCGAGCAACCGGCAAGAATGTATCAAGATAATCCACCCCATATGTCTGTGTAAAGCCACGAGCAACCAGGCGTGCCTTGTATCTGTCAATGTTGCCATCTGCATTCTGCTTAACTGTAAAGATCCACTTGCATCTCACTGTAGACACATCAGTAGGTGCAGTAACAAGGCTCCAGATGCCTCTTGACTGAAGAGCAGTCGTTTCTTCTTCCATGGCTAAACGCCATCGACTATCCTTCAACGCATCTTGATAATTCAGTGGAATATCCTCCTCCGATAGTGCAACGACAAAGCTCCTGAAATCTCCAGTTAAGCAATCAAAAGACACAGTAGATGCTATAAGATATGACGCGCAGCTGCGCTTCTGCTTCCGAAGAGCAATAGGTAGATACAAATCACCTGCCTCCTCATCTGGCCTTTGTAACACATCCTGCTCAGGGAAATCATCAGATCCATCAATATTAATAATATTCTCAGAACATACCTCAGGCGAGCTAGATGATGAGCGGTGACCATGAGCAGAAGCAGGCCGACGGGTATAGTGGAATGACAATGGGGAAACAGGAACAGTGACAAGAGGTGTAAGAGATGGTAGTGGTGGAGGTGGTAGTGGTGATGGTGGTGGTGGCGTGTATATAGCTTCAGTAGTGCCAGAGGATACCAACTGATCACATGTAGATGAGAAGTGCATTACAGACTCGAAAAAGGTAACATCAGCACTAACGAGATACCTTCTGCGCAATGGATCATAACACTTGTACCCCTTCTGTGTTCTAGAGTGCCCGACGAAAACACACTTGACAGCCCTAGGAGAGAGCTTGTCAATCCCTGGAGACAACTAGTGGACAAAGGCAACCAAGCCAAACACACGAGGAGTGAGGGAGAACAATTCTTTGTCAGGAAAAACAAGAGAGAAAGGAATCTTGTCACCTAAGACAGATGACGTCATACGATTAATAACATGCCGTAAGAACAACATGGCCCAGAAAGAATGAGGGGGCATGAGTATGAGAAGCGACCTGGTAACATCAAGTAAATGACGATGTTTTCTTTCTACAACCCCAATTTGTTGGGAAGTATAGGCACATGATGTTTGGTGGATAATCCCTTGAGATGAAAAATAATTGGAGAGAGTATGAGTACAAAATTCCAGGACATTATCACTTCTCACAATTTTTACAGATGCAGAAAAAACATTACGAACTTCATTGATGAAATTGATGATAATATTCCCCGCTTCAGATTTATTCTTTAACAGAAAGACCCACGACATACGAGAGAAATCATCCACAATAACTATATAAAACATATGTCCGTGATGATCAGGAACACGACTAGGACCCCAGATATCGAAATGAAACAACTCAAACTTGGAGGTACTACTCCGACATTGACGACTGGGAAAGGTAGACCGATGGTGCTTTCCCAACTGACGAGCCTCACATTGGATGGACGTGTGAGGTGAAACCTGGGGTAACACATGACACAGTTTCTGAAGCGGTAGATGTCCAAAGTGCAAGTGCCACAGTAATGGGGAGATGGATCCAGCAGGTAGAGAGGAGGCTCCAGCATAAGGGGTACGACTAAGACGATGGAGGCCGCCTTGCTCATAGCCACGCCCAATCACGTTGCCTGTAAGGATGTCCTGAAAAGTGAGAGAAGATGGATCAAAAATTGCTCGACAATGTAAATCCTTTGTAAGTTGGCTAATGGACAACAAATTCATCGAAAAATCAGGTACATGCAACACGTTCTTGAGATGCATAGATGGTGTCAGGCTAATCTCCCCATGACCAGTAATCGGGGAATGTGTCCCATTAGCAATAACCACAGTATGGCCTGGAGAAACCTGTCGGTAGCCTGTAAGCAGTCCTTGGTCACCACACAGATGATGTGTGGCACCCGAGTCCATAATCCACTCTAAAGTATTTGATCCACTACTGCTAGTGAATGCATAAGTGCTACCTGAGGTACTGGTGGATGCAGAAGCAGCAACGTCGGAGTGACTCTCAGAAGTAGGCGTTGAAGCAACAGGACCAGATGGAGGAATAATGCCCCTTAGACGGGCTACAAGATCATCAAAGCGATGATCCTTAGATGAAGTAGATGGAGGCTCAATATGTTCAGCTACTCGTGCAGAAGCAGGAAACCCATGTTTGGAATAGCATGTATCTTCGGTATGTCCAGAACGGTGGCCAAAGGTGCATGATGGCCGAACACGGCATCCTCTGCCCCGAGGCCCACGACCATGGAACTGATGATGACCCCCACGACCTCGATTGGCTGCCATGGCTGAAGCGGTCTGATTTGCAGTAGATGAAGGAACAATAATACGACTCATCCTGTGAAAAGCTTCCTCCATAGGAGGAATAGTGGAATCCGCCAAGCTCTGGGAACGTGCTGCCTCGTACTCTGGATCAAGGGCAGCCAGAAATACACCCACCATAGTGGCATTCCGATAGGTCTTCTGTTGCTCTGGCATGGCTGTGAGAGGCATGAAGCAATAAATCTTCTCAAACATTCCACGTAAAGACGTGTGCAATGAGTGTAGAGGTTGTCCATTCTGCTTGATTGTAAAGATGTCATGCTGAAGTTGCAGAATCTTCATCTCATTCTTTGCCTGTGAATAGGTGGAAGCCAGAATGTCCGGCATTGCTTTGGTAGTGGGCTGATGGAGAATATCGTTAGCAATCTCAATTGCTAATGTTCCGAATAGCCAAACTTTAGCATATGCATCATCTGCCTCCCATGAGGCATTGACCCCTGTCTTCTCAGCAGGATCTTCCTCAGTAAGAATGTGCTTCTTACCGGTCGACTTCATCATACTCATGAACTGCATGGCCCACAGTTCGTAATTTGAACCATCCATCTTCACAATAGGCGTTGGACCTCTGAAGGCGCCTGTAGATGGGTTGTCTGCCTTGCTTTCTGACATTATGATAATGGACGACTAGGGGAGTAGACTGAAAATATGATCATCTACATGGACATTAACGGGTTTAGTTGCATGTATAGACTCAAGCAACCAAACCCATTAATCTGGAAACGTGCGTGCGAAACGAGTACTGGAGCCGCACGCGCGCTGGCCTAGGGCTGCACGCGCACGGAAATCACACTCGCAGATATGCGCACAGATGCATGTGCAGGATCACGAACAGGGGCACGCACAGCAGTACAGGGGTACGCACAGAAGCGCGCACGGCTTCACGCGCACAGGCGCACAGGCGCTCAGAAGCATGCATCGACGCACAGGAGGCACATAGCCTTACGTGCACAGGCGCACAAGTGCTCAGAAGTACGCACCTACGCACAGGAGCGTGCGCAGGCGCACAGGAGAGTGTGCAGACACAAGCGCACAGGAGCGCCGACGCCGGGGCGGCGCGAGACCGAGCAGGAGGCGGCGCAAGGCGGGGAGGTGCGCGCGGAGGGCTCGAGGGTGGAGGCTAGGATTAGGGTTTGGTTTGAGAACTCCGGTCTAGGATTGTCGATTTGATACCACGTTGGGAAAATGAGAGAACTTGTTTATTCCATACGCCCTAAGCTCTCTTATATAGGAGAGTAGCCTATGGTTAAAATACATAAAGAGTCCAACGGAAAAAATAAAATACGAAAAGGTACAGACGAGAATAACATAGAATAACATATATCTCTACATCGGCTTAGATCTAAATAACTAAGATTCCTTCGTATAATCTCATTCCAACACTTCTTGAGCCTTCCTCACCCTCTCTTAGCCAACTCACCATCCCAAATCTCGCATCTTCTAACGGGTGCATCAGTTGGCCTCCTTTGCAAATAGTCAAACTATCTTAAGAGGTTTTTTATCATCCTATCCTCTATTAGAGTTAAACCAACTTTACTTCTGATCGCATCATTCCGAATACGATCTTTTCGTGTATGAATAAAATATATTATTTAATTTGCACAGCTTTTTTGGGGTGCACAATTCAAGCTCCCCTTCTTGTGCCAATAAATCCACTTTCATTTGGTATCTGAGACTTGTTCTTTCATGCTATGCATATCTTCTACCTTGCAAAATTGCACATAGACCATTTGATGTCTCCCCCATCGTCGGGGTTTTCTATATCGAAGCCTCAACACTTCGAGGGAACAATTGTTCATATTGGGCAAATAGGATGTAGATATCATTTCAATCCATAACCTAGAAGTTGTAGAACTACACCTCGAAGCCGTTCATGAAGCATGTTCTAGCTAAAGGCGAAGAAGACTTCGACGATGATCATATGAATGAGACGGAGAAGAATGCAAATGCAAAGAATATCTTACATCGTGCTCTATCATCTGAGAAATACAACCAGGCGTCTCAATGCAAGACGACCTATGAAATATGCCAGGCCCTCTTCTTCACCTACGAAGGAACCAAGAAGGTCAAGAGCTCAAAAGTCTTTATGTTGACTCGTAAATATCAAGGGTTCAAGATGTCGCCCAGAGAAAGTATTAAAGATATGTACATGAGGTCCACACAGATTGTGAACAATATCAAATCACTCTAAAAAAACTTCATCAAGGGGCATCTTGAAACAAGTTGATAGACTCTCTTACAAACGATTGGTAGTAAAAGGTAACTGCAATAGAGGTAGCCAACAACATCCACGAGATCAAGATGTATGATCTCTCGGGAAATCTGATGGTTTATGAAGTTATGATATGAAGAATAATAAGAAAACCTCTATATAAGATGCAAAGAATAAGAATCTCGCTTTCAAAGCAGAAGATCACACGGTGAGAATGATAATGATATGGCTCCCTTCACCAGAGAATTTAAAAGATTCATGAACAATAAGATCTTAAAGTGTTAGAGTATATGGTTGTGCGCCTATTGAGTTGTAACAGGGTAAATGGATCCTGGAGAAGATCCATTTACCCCATCCGGTGTTTAGTCCCACATCGTCCAGTGGTGGGACTTGGGAGGCCCATTGGAGGCTATATAAGGAGCCCCAGGCCTCCTGTAACAGATGAGAAAAAGTAATGCAATAGCATGCCCCGTTGAGGGCTTCTCCCGTGGTTTCATCCCGCTCCTCACCGAGTAGGGTTCCATGTAAAATCCCGTTCTTCATTCTTGTTATTTATCTTTTCCATGTTTATGCTTCCGCTTCCGATTTTCTAACATGGTATCAGAGTGGGTCGATTCTCGAGGAATTGTTTTTCATTAGTTTTATTCGAGACTCGATTGTCAATTATTGTTATTTGTTCAAGTCTTGTAAGTTTTAGGGTTTCTATTGAAACCCTAATTTTTGGAGTTTTATTTCTGCTCGTTCAAGATTCATGCGGTTGCAGACGGCGCAACCCACAGGGCATCCCCTTCAGCCCCATCGCAGGTTCAGGTCGTTCCTCCATCGCAGGTCCAGGCGCGCTTCATGGAGACTGTGAGTCCCAGCATGAGGAGGCGATCGACCCTCCATATTCACGCATCGCGATGTTCTTTTCCAGAGGTTAGGGCGACATCAAGCCCCAGAACGTGCCATCAAGCCCTCCTGGCAGCAGCAACGATTCAGGATGGGTCTCACAAAGCCCATGGTCGACATCTTCTCCATACGGCAACATCCCAGATCTTCAGACCAAGCTACAGCGGTACCCCCATGCTCCCAGAGAAGGAGTTCTCAGGCGGAGCCCAGTCCGCATCTCCAGACTCGCTCATGGCGGCGAGCCCTCAGGCGGAGTCTCCCTCCATCGCCTTCCCTCCCAAGCCTCCATGGCGGCACCCCTTCGCGCATCCGATCGTAGCAGTGCACCCGCCTCTCTCGCGCAACTCCTCCTTGCGCGATACCCAGTCGTGAATCTCCTCCCGCGCGTCAGCCACCACGCGCACATCAGCCCAACCAGGCGCGCGTCAGCCCCCCCGCGCGCGCGAGCCTCTCTCCAGATCGCCTCCTCGGCGTTCCTCTAGCGCAGGCGCATCTCCAGATCCCTCCAGATCCCTTTGGTTCCCTGGCGGCGGCGGCATATGAAGAAACGCCAGAGGGGGATGCGGCGCTTTATTGAGAACAAAAAAAAAAAGGGAGACGTTCCAGGGAACCCTAAAGTGAAGTGGGCGCATGTTTATTCCAGGCCCGAATGGGCCCAATAGCATTAAAAAAAAAGGGAGGGATGTGCGAGAGTCCAATTGGATTGTTCAAGAAAAAAAAGGGGGGAGAAGGGGAATATTTAGGCCCAAGTAGGCCGAGAATGAGTACAAAAAAATGATTTTTCATAAAAAAGGGAGAGGGGCATCGTTGAAAAAAAAGGAGGGAGATGAGGAGTTTGTTAAAAAAAATACATAGAAAAGAAAAGGTGCGTACATCTCAAAAGCCGTACGCAAATTGAGAAAAACAAAGGGATGAAAAGCCGGAAAAAAAAGGTCAACGGCTTAAAAAAAACAAAAATGTTTCGACAAAAAAAATGTTTTTCAAAAAAAATGTAGCGGCTTAAAAAAAAAGAATGATGATGAAAAATGAAAAGCCGCAAGAAATGTTCATGTACCCCCTATTTATCTTGTCTTCTCCCAACTTTGTCGATGTTCATGTTCCGACAAGTATGGGAGAAAGGGGGAGTATATATGTAGAGTCACAGGTCTTGTATTCCACATTTCAGATTCAGATGCCAGTCTCCAGACCAGCTAGTTGATCAGACTCTACAGTTCGGTTTCAGACTCGACGATCATTGTCTTCCGAGTCTCCAGTTTCAGACACGCACAAGTGTGCGGTCATTGTCAGATGAGCATAAGTTGCCATCATTTGTCAGAGGTCCCCGTCATTCTTCTTGTTGTCAGGCCAGAGTTTTCATGTGAGCCATAGGGACTCCAGAGCAGAGGACCATTCCCTTGAGGGCAAGGGTTTTCATGTGGTATCATAGGTACACCAGAGCAGTGCACCATTCTCTGAGCCAGATGGGCGAGACCCAGTTCTCCGACGAGGAGACTTCAGGCGCAAGTTCAGACTCGATGGTCAGGTCCGAGTCTTCAGTCGACTCACACTCCAGCCCGTTCGTCCTCCTCACCTGCACGGCATGAGAAGCAACGTCCTCGACAGCAGCATGTGCGCGTTGGGTTGATATTGTCTGTAGTGTCCTGTAGCGTTGAGTTGAGTTTCTTTCTGTTTGTCCAAGCTGAGCATTGCATGCTCCAGCTTGAGGGGGAGTGTTAGAGTATATGGTTGTGCGCCTATTGAGGTGTAACAGGGTAAATGGATCCTAGAGAAGATCCATTTACCCCATCCGGTGTTTAGTCCCACATCGTCCAGTGGTGGGACTTGGGAGGCCCATTGGAGGCTATATAAGGAGCCCCAGGCCTCCTGTAACAGATGAGAAAAAGTAATGCAATAGCATGCCCCGTTGAGGGCTTCTCCCGTGGTTTCATCCCGCTCCTCACCGAGTAGGGTTCCATGTAAAATCCCGTTCTTCATTCTTGTTATTTATCTTTTCCATGTTTATGCTTCCGCTTCCGATTTTCTAACATAAAGAAAAGAAAAAAATGAAAAAGAAGATTAGATCATCTACTACGTATGCAAAAATAAGAGGCACGTGAAGAAGGATTGTCCGTTCATTAACAAAGGCGCATATAAAGAATAAAAGAAAGTGGCTCCAGACTTGAAGAAATTCAGAAGATTTAATAAGAATGATTCCAAACTACTTGGGATGATACCACTTACTCTGAAGAATATTCCAGCTATGAATCAGAAAAAGAGGAGGATACATGCCTCGGCATGATATCTATAGAGATGAGGTAACAAAGTCTAACTATTCTGAACTACTAGTTGCTTTTAATGAATTCTTTGAGTCTTCCAAATTAGTTAAATATGAAAACGAGAAGTTGAAAGTAGAAAGTAGTAAGCTATATTAGCTGAAACATAATTATTAGAAAAAGATGCTAAGAATTTTAGAATAGATATTGATAAGCTAGAATCAGAAGTAACAAGTCTTATATCAAACACAGAAAGATTAATAAAAGACCTAGCTATGTACTAAAAATAACCGCAAAAAGGAGGATTAGGTTTTCGCAGCACTACTATTAATCAACAACCCTTTGCTTAGCCAAATAAGTAGAAGGGTATCTAATAAATGTGGTCCCGAGAGATAGGTGCCAAAGAAAATTTGGAAATTTTTTGTAGTAGTTAAGGACATTGACATAAAGAATTCGACCTTCTCTCTATCAAAAGTTGGAATAATAGTTGTAAGATTACTGCAAAACTCAGCTAGACCAGGAGGAGGTCGTGAGGGATGATGGAGCATGTGAGATGGGAGTCACAACGAGGGCCAGAGGAGGTCGTGAAGGAGGAGAAAAGGACCACCATCAGAGATTATCTCGAGGAGTGTCTAGGGGCAAGGTGATAGGGCCTATGGATCCTTCAGGCCGGTTGTTCGCAACCATGTGTATAGGGTTGAGCGAGGTCGGTGCTGCAAATATGGCCTGGAGAGGCACAAGGCGTTTCATTGCTTTGTTGGCACCCATTGTGTTTCTGATAGCGTACAGAAGACCACCTATGTAGGGATTGCACCTCGAGGGCGAAGGTGATGGAAATGAACAATGCAAACGTGAAGAGATCGGGGGAGGAGGTGGGGAAATAGGGGGAAACCGATCGACGAAGTCCTTGTTGCAGAAGGAAAAAGAGAAGACATGTTATCGGTGCTTATGGTGCTGGAGAAGGGGAGAGCATCGGGCTACATGGATGATGCAGTTTGAATCTAAGAGTCTTCGTTGTACGTTCACGACATTGAGAAGGAGGAGGTCGAGGGTATCTTGGCCAGCACCGGGGGTCTGTTTCCCTCGGAGGTGGTTTGGAAGAAGCCACGACTACGCGATGGAGCCTTGGAGGTGAGCCCAAGATGGTTAGTAGTAGGTGTTAGGGATGGGCATGGGCCGGGCTGGGCCGGACCCTGAAGGGCCCAGGCCCAAGCCCATTTAAAAACTTCGGGCCTTGGGCCGGGCCTAGGCCCGTAAAATTTTTTTTGACTCGGCCCCCAGGCCCGGCCCATCTATTGGTGCTAGATCGGGCTGGTACACAATCTTCATATTTGACCACAATCTTCTCTTACGAGAGACGAAATTTCAATATTTCTATGCTCTTATCTCCGGTTCTCTTACAACTAAGTTCTTTAAAAAGGGGGGAAAAAGCTCCCTTCTTCACCGAAAACCTCACATTTTCTGCTTAATTAGACACCAAATGCTTGTTTATTAGCAAATATAACTTTTATAGAAAACATCGATGCATCCACCTCTCACATCTTTAAGCTAGATGACAACTTGAACCCTAGATAGACTCATTGGTGGAGTTTAGCAATTTCTGTAATCCTTTATTAGCAATTGTTCTGTAACACAATTCATGTTTTCTTTTTGATTTTTTCCTGTTTATACAAATTTTACATTTCTTAATCCCGAGGGTTGCAATAGCAGAAGCTTTTTTTATGAAAAAAATCACATACTAGAATGCGGACATCACTTTACCCAACTAAAAAATCCATCTAAATACCACCTATATGTAGGAATGCCAGCCAGCAATAACTTTTTCGTCTAATCAAAAGGAACTTAGGTGCAGGGCATGGGGATTGGTTTGGGCTAGGTAGCGGGCTAATATCGGGTCGGGCCCTCGGGCCGGATCGGGCTGGGCCGAGCCAAGCCCGAGCCCAGCCCAAAAAAATTTCGGGCCCAATACTTTGGCCCAAGCCCGGCCCATTATCCATTTGGGCTTGGGCCGGGCCGGGTTTTTCGGGCTGGGCTTCGGGCTGGGCCAAGCCGGCCCAGCCTAATGCCCATCCCTAGTAGGTGCTCTCTAGCCGATGGGAGTTGTAAAGGTGGTGCTCCAATCTGGGTTGCACCCCGAAGAAGGGTGGTAGGTGCTAGTGCTGATGAGGGGGTGCCTCGTGTGTTGCCAGCGATGGCGTGGTTTCAGGTGGGTTGCATTTGCTTCAAGTTGGGCTCAGCTTCAGTTGATGAGGCCGTGGACCGGCTGGTTGGAGGTGTTGCGCAACCATAGAAGGAGGTTCGTGGGGCTGAAAGTTGTATGTGGCCAGAGGTGGTGCTGCAACCGGTCCAGGGTAGTTGGAAGGCAGAGATGCCTTAATCAATGGTGGGGCAGAGGCTGACGGAGCTCCAATCGAAGATTCCCCAACCGCATGTGCATGATTGTCTGGGCCTGTGGCGGTTTCGCCTCGAGAAATCAAAGATTTGTTTCCTAATTTGAAGGGGAGTTTCCCTATTCTCCCATCGAAGCTAGCGAAGAATTTGAAAGGGCATGGCTTCCGAATCGAGTAGTCTTCCGAGTCGGCAGGTGGGTTGGACCTATTTAGCTTAATGGGAGGGGAGTTGGACCGGGTCTGCTCGAGACCCATTTTTTCAGGGGACCTTGTGTGTACCGCTTGGGACAAGGACTCGATTGGCAAAGTAACATGACCTGTTTTGTGTTCCGATCCGAACCATAGCGTCAAAGGGGTCTTTTTTGTGCATGATTTCATTGGTTCGAACCCTTTCGTTGATCTTTTTGCAAAGCCCGCTGCGGGGTTTGTGTCTGGAGATGTTTATTTGAAGAACTGCCTCCATCTCAAATGGTGGCTACTGTGGGGAGTAGTTTCATTGGAGGGGGGTTGTTGGACAGTATTCGAGTTGGAGTTGATGTTTTTTGGACGTCTGATGTAGGAGATGGGGGCGAACTTGGTGTTGTGATTGTTGGTAAGGTAGGAAATATCGATATCATATTGGTTCGCTCGGAAAAGGATATATCAGGATATATCGCCGATATATCGATGATATAGGTGGAAATATCGGAAATAGCTCAAAAAACTATTTTTTTATTGTTTTTCCATAAATTAAGATCATCCAAGATATTATAACAACAAATAACCTGCAAATACACACTTATATCACACATCGTCATTTATACCCCATATATCGCACATATCGGTCATATCGAACATATCGATATTAATGTTGATTGTTGACTTATAGATATTAGAAATGGATTTAATCCAAGTTCTTGTAACATTAAATAACTTACAAATATACACTTAGACGACACATATAAATCATCTATGACCCTTATATCTCACATATCGATCATATCGAACATATCGTTGTTAAAGTTGATTGGTGATTAATAAATATTGCAACTGGAATCAAAGTAGCTAAGTTAAGCACACTTAGAACACTTGTTTTGTTCATGGAAGACAATGAATGGTATCGAAATGAGTCATTTGATTCAAAAAATGCACATAATGATTAATGAGACCATGTTTCTTTGGTAGAAAGATTTATCTATTCACAAAAATAAATGAAAAAAATGTAAATTAATGCAATATTGTAAAAGCAATTACCTAGTCATGAAGGGTTTAGAACCAAGAATTATATGAAGGACAAGGTAGGAAATATCGATATCGATATCGTATCGTCCGCCTGGTCAAAAATGGTGTAAAAACCATTTTTTTCACAAATTAAGATCATCCTAGTTATTAAAACAATAAATAACATAGAAATACACATTCATATGCAAGAATGAGGTGTATTTAGCACAATAATACACATTATATCGCACAAATCACTAGATGTTAATGCTGAATGCTGACTGCTGAGATGTATTCTGGACCTGTGATTCTAACTTGATCAGCATTAGATATGTTTTCATCTTTATTGCCAAAGAGGGCGAAGTCTACCACTTCAAGAACCGTCATATGCACCTCCCTGTAGCACCATACCCTACCAGACGATGATCTTGTTGTTTTAATTCATGATGTGTTTCAATACTAGGAGTATTAAACTAGGACCGCCTCCGACTCGAAACAAAATATATAATTCATGATGTGTTTTAATATACTAGGAGTAGAAAAATAAGTAGTAAATCAAGCTTACAAGGGCAATATCATTGATATATATAGATATATAGATATCAACAAGATAACGGCGATATCAATCGATATCCGAGAGATTTTGTATTGAAACCATTCAATTATGAGCGATATGATTGGATATGGCGATATATCATCGATATCTCGCGAGATATCGGGCGATATCCTATAAAAGGATATCTATATGAATATCGGTACCCACATCTCATCGATAACGATATATCAACAATATATCACGATATTGTCGACTATGATTGTTTGCGGCAGAGTTGCATGTATCTCAGAGTTTTCAAGTGTTGCGAGTTTGAAGCAGGTGTCTCAGAGCGAGAAACAGATGTTGGTGGCAGCGTGGGCATGTAGAATGAGGAGGCTCCCTTTGGGAGAGGGCTCATGTGAGGCCCAGACGGATCCGCTTCTCTCTCTTTTCGGAAGCGACAGAAACCTGATGCTTGTTTGTGGCTTGAGCGAAAGATGGAGGACAAGGAGGTAGAGGGAGTTGCACGGTCATGGGAAGAAGATAGCCAGGTTCAGAAGCCGGTAGTGGAAGAAGTAGAGGGGGGACTAAAGTAATCTGGAAATGTGGCTCTTAGCATTGGTATGGTACACACTCACGCGCATGCTGCAGAATGTCTTGGGGTTGTGATACCTATCGCTAACACTCCGAGTGGGTCATGAAGATTGTCAGTTGGAATGTGAGGGGTCTGTGGGAGAGGAAGAAGACAAGAGTTGTCGGGGGTCTTTCGGGTTCGTGGCATGTTGATGTAGCTTTCTTGCAGGAGTAAAAAATTTGTGATATGGGAGCTGGGGATGTGAAGCTCAACGAGAGGTCCTAGCCTTTCAAAATTGAGGGCAGCATCTGCGATTGGAAGTGTTGGTGGTGTGGTGCTAGCTTAGGATGGAGACATTTTCATGTTGTTGGATAAAAGAGTGGGTCGTAGTACAGTGACAGTGGTGTTGGAGCACAAGTCTGGTGTGAGAGAGTGATACTAAGTTTGGTGTATGGTCCTTCTGGAGGCTAGTCTGGATCGAAGGCATGGGAGGATGTGAGATATGTCAAGAGGGAGTTCTCGGGTCTCTCATGGCTCGTGAGGGGATATTTCAAAATGACATTTACCTCAGACAGACTTGGGGATAGGGGAGGACATGACCCAGGATCTGGAGAGTTTTTGGCCCTCATCGGAGAGCTGGAGTACAAGTGTTGGATGCCAAAAACAGCCGGTACACGTGGCGGAGTAGTTCGTCCAGATCCCAACCGGATCGTTTATTAGCGTCTATGGAGCTGCTAGAGGGTTTTCCCTTGTCCTCGACAAGGGATCTTCCGAGGTGAAGATCAAATCATACACCAATTTGCTAGGATTCGGGGGATGGGATGTTTCCCCGATCTTCTTTCATGTTTGAGTGTTGCAGGAAGATGTTTTAAGTAGTTAGTTGCATGGTTATGGGGGTCCTTGCAGATGGAGGGTTCGGCGACACAAAGGTTGGCGGAGAAGATCCAGAGGCTGAGAGAGATGCTTAAAAAGTACAAGACATATTTGAACCATGCACAAAATGAGAAGCATGTTGAGGCTGAGGCGAAGATTGCCCGGTTAAATAGCATGGAGGATCCATGTGATCTTAGCATGGAGGAGTTGCCGGCCAGATCTGAGCAGCAGAGGATCATGATAAATAAAGACAAGAAGAAAAAGATACATTGATGACAAATATCGAGGCAAAAGTGGATCAGTGAAGGAGATGTAAACATGAGGTTCTTTCTTGTCATGGCCAGTGGGAAGAGGAACATAATACATGATATACTGGTAGGGGATGAAAAAGTCCAATGTGATGGATCGATAAGGGAGGCGGTGGTATCGCACTTCCATGAGTTTAGTAGGAAAGCGATGTTGTCTGTAGCTAAATGGTTCGGGAGGGGGCATGTTCTTTGTAGTAGGAGCATGCGGAGGTACTTAAGGCAGACCTTACCAGGGAGGAGGTACGCAGAGCAGTGTTCGATCTTAATGCCTATGGATGCATAGGTCCAGATGGCCTACATGTCTTCTTTTACAAAGAATTCTGGGATGTGGTTGAGCAACATATCATGGATTGGATTATAGAATTCAGAGGTGCGAACCAAGGAATGGAAAAGCTAAATAGATCTTCTATCTTCTTACTTCTAAAGAAGGAGGTTGCAAAGTGAGTGGAAGATTCCATTCCCCTTGCACTATCTGATGCGATTTATCTCATTATGGCCAAGGTCTTGGCTAATCGACTAAGAAGAGTCCTTGACACACTTGTTTTGCATGCCCAGACTGCTTTTATTCCTAGTCGTCGGTTGTTTGATGGAGTAGTTATTGCATCAGAATCATTGCGGATTGGAAAAGGCGGGGACGTGCAGGTTTTTCTGTAGAAGGCCGACTTTGCGAATGCTTACGACTACATGAATTGGAGCTTTATTTGGGCTTTCTTGGTGCGGAGGAAAATCCCAGATGTCTAGGTAGATTGGATGAAGAGTTGCACCATGACTTCGTATTGTTCCGTGTTGGTTAATGGGAGATCAGAGGGGGGATTTTCTCAACTGCGGAGAGGTGTGAAGGAAGGGTGCCCATTAGCTCCCATGTTCTTTGTTTCGGATGTGGATGCTTTGGTGTTTATGTCTGGACTGGCAGAAGAGGGAGGGTTCTTTCGGGGGTACTCCAGGGAGGGCTCTTTTGGTGTTTATGCTTTGGTGTTTCAGTAGCCATAAAAACTGTACATATTAGATGATTCATAATAACAAAACTTAAATACACATAAACAGATATGCAATACATGAGCATCCTGAATCCATAATCCATCTTCTTGGGCCGTCATCGCACTCTCTTAGCCGACTCAACATCCCAAACCTCGCATCTCCTAACCGGTGCATCAGTTGACCTTCTTTGCAAATAACTAAACCATCTTAAGCGGTTTTCTCGCATCTTATCCTCGATCAAAGCTACACCAACTTTATTTCGGATTGCATCATTCCGAATCTAATCTTCACGTATGTGTGTGTGTCCACACATCCACCTTAGTATTGTTACTACCATTCTCTGCATATGTCCATGGTTCACAGGACAACATTCATATCCATAGAGCATAGTAGGTCTCACACTTGCTTTGTAAAACTTTCCTTTGATTTTTAAAGGAATTTTCTCATCACAGAGAACAACAGAGGCTCCTCTCCACTTTAGCCAGCATGCATTTATTCTATTAGTAACATCCCCATCAGTTTCCCCATCACGTTGTAAAATAGATCCCATGTATCTAAAAGAATCTTTTTTCCGAATGGTATCATCACCAATCTCCACCTCGATTCCTTCATCATTGTTGCCGTCAAAGGTGCACTTCATACATTCAGTCTTAGCCCTACTTATATGAAACCCTTTAGTCTTTAATGCATGTCTCCAAACCTCAAGCTTCTCGTTTACTCTATATCTAGTCCCATCAATTAACACAATATCATCAGCAAATAACATACACCAAGGTATCTCATCATGAATGTGACTTGTCAACTCGTCCACAATTAAGTAAACAGAAATGGACTCAAAGCTGAACTTGATGTAAACCAATGTTGATGTCAAAATAGTCAGTCTTCCTAGATTGGATCCTTACACAAGATAAAGCACTATCATACATATTCTTTATGAGGCTAATGTATAGGACATGTACTTGTCTCTTCTCCAAAACTCTCCACAATATCTCCTGTGGGACAGAATCATAAGTCTTCTCCGAATCAATAAAAATCATATGGAGGTTCTTCCTTTTAGCTCTATAAATCTCCATTGTTCTCCTCAGCAAATGGATGGCTTCAATAGTTGAGCAACCTGGCATGAATCCGAATTGATTTTCTTTTACTTTAGAAACTTGCATCATCCTTCTTTCAATCACGTGTTTCCAAATTTTCAGTGTGACTCATCAGCTTGATACCCCTGTAATTTGAACAATTTTGAATTTCTTTGTTCTTATAAAGAGGCACCATGATACTTCTCCAATCTTCAGGCATTTTCTTACTTCGCTAAATAACATCGAATAAATTTGTAAGCCAAGTCAAACCACGCTCACCTAAAACTCTCCATATTTCTACAGGGATGTCATCTGGTCCTACACCTTTGCCATGTCTCATAACCTTCAAAGCCTCCTCTACTTTCTTTCTTTGTATTCGTCTATAGATTGCAAGATTCAAGTAACTTTTACTACTATTTAGATCACCCAAAGTGATCTCTCTATTTCCTTTCCCAATGAAAAGTTTATGGAAATACTGCTTCCATCTAGTCTCTATATCCTTCTAAGTAACAAGCACGTGACCTTCCTCATCCTTAATGCATCTCACTTGAGAAAGGTCTTTGGTCTTTCTTTCTCTTGTTTTGGCTAACCTGAATATATCCTTCTAGCCCTCCTCAGAGTCGAGATTTTTATACAAAACTTAATAAGCTTTTGACTTAGCTTCGCTTACAGCCTTCTTTGCTTCCTTCTTCGCTATTTTGTAGTTTGTAACAGTTTCCTTTGTTCTATCCTTACCTTAGACATAGCTTTAAAGCATGCTCTTTTCATTTTGAGCTTCTCTTACACCCTTCCACTCCACCACCAATCCTCCTTTTGGCCAGGAGCTCCTCTCTTTGACTCGCCTAGCATCTCTTTGGCCATCTTTCAGATACAAGATGTTACCGCTACTCACGTCTCGTTTGCTCTTCCGCTACAATCCCAAGATAAGTCTTCTAAAACCTACTCCCTGAAGCTTGATTGCTTCAGTTAGATATCACCATCTAGTTCTAGTGATCTTGGGAACCCTCCTTTTCTTTACCAGCCCTTTTATTTGCGCATCCATGGCTAACAAGCAATATTGGGTTGTCAAACTCTCTCCTGGGATTACTTTGCAGTCTTTACAACACAACCGATCTCTTCTCATCAAGGCAAAGTAATATGTATGTGTTCTAGTCGAGCCACTCTTATAAGTAATTAAATGCTCCTCCCTCTTCTTGAAGAGAGTGTTTACTATGAAAAGATCATATGTCGTTACAAAATCCAGAATGATTTTTCCTTCTTCATTTCTATCCCCGAAACCATAACCTGCATGAACACTAGCATACCTTTCTCACATGTTCATTAGGATCTCCACCCAGGCAAATCATCTATCCTTGTGGGATTCCTTGCAAACTTATCCAAATTCCCTCAAAAAGCTTGTTTAGTCCTTTCATCTAAACCAATTTGCGGTGCATAAACTGAGATGATATTCATAATTTCTTTTTCAAGCACCAATTTTAGCAAAAATAATCCGATCCCCGAATCTTTGCAACTCAACCACACAATCCTTCAAATCCTTATAGACAACTACTCCAACACCGTTTCTTCCCTTATCTTTACCTGAATACCAAAGTTTAAAGCATCTCTTCTCGATCTCCCTTGATTTCTCTCCAATCTATTTAGTCTCTTGAAGACATGGTATTTGAATCTTCCTTCTTTCCATCGTATCCACTATCACATCCATTTAGTTAGAAGACTACCCTCTAAAATTTGTAAAGACTAAGTTTCGTCGTATTTCCTGAAATTTAAAAAAGATAAAGAAAATAAACTTAGAAGCGAGAACCTCGTATCTACTACACAATCACTAGAATAACTTCAATTAGATTTGTTCGAACCTACGAGAATATGAAGTTTGATTATTGTAAGTTCTACTTAGTTTATTGTAGATGACTATTCAATATTTACTTCGTGTTCTTTCTCAAGAACAAAGAACAGACATTTGAATCCTTTGAAAAAATCTTTAAGCAAATAGAAAAGGAGACAAAATTAAAGATTACTAAAAATTCGTACATTTGATGGGAGCGAATTTGAAAATCAAAGTTTCTCCAATTTTTGAAAGAAGAATGGTTTGAAGCATGAATTCGTGTTTCCTAGAACTATACAACATAGCAATATTGTTGAAAGGAAAAATCGCACTATGAAAGGGTTTAATAAGGCACTGCTTATTAAATCTGGTTTGACTAACTACTTTTGGCATGAAGTAGCAAGCATTGCTTGTTAGATTCTAAACAAGCTCTTAATAAGGCCTGTGAAGAAAATAATGGGAAGGAATGAGATAATTTGTTCAAAGTAGCAGGGTTTCTTATATAGTATAGTTCTAAAAATATAATCATATAAAAGAAGAAAATACAATAGTCCTTAATAGGACTACTAGAAATAGAAAGAGAAAAATAAACAAAATAAAATGTATAAATATAGCATTCAATACTCACCCTTGAAAGTGGAGCATATATATATATCGATCGCGCCCAACTTGGAGGGCAATGGTGAGATGTGCTTCTTTGGAAGTGCTTCGGTGAAGATATCTGCAAGTTTTACCTATATAGAAATGCAAGAGGTGATAATCTTCCCTTTACGAATCACATTCATAGTAAAGTGATGGTCTACCTCAATGTGCTTAGTGTGTTCATGAAAGACAGGATTAATGACGATATAAGTGGCTGACTTGTTGTCATGATAAAGAGGAACTTGATTTCTGATGTACAACCAAGTTCCTGTAGAAAGGTGACAAGTCAATTACTCTCACAAGTAACTTGAGTCATAGCTCTATGACCAGGTTTCCACCATCAAACATGAGGTGGTGGAACATTTGTCCTCAGGAAAGATGGCATAATCAACAACTGCATAGGATGTAATGATAATGTGATAATTCGCAGCATCAAACAATCCATATCTGGCGAATTATTGATGTACCTGAGGATGAGAAGAACATCATTACAATGACTATATGATGGTTTTTCCATACACTAGATGACTCGGCTCACAACATACGAGATATCAGGTCTAGTGGTTGTAAGCTATAAAAGTTCGCCAACGAGGCTCATATATCTTAGTATATTCAAACACAATGTCCGTCGAAGTGGCATAACTCTGAGGCTCAACATGAATGAAGGATGGTTTACAATTAAGAAAACCAGCATATATAAAATGTCAAGACAATACTTTCTCTGGGAATGATGTAGTCATCCATGTACAAATGAATTCAATCTCAAAAAGTATCGCAGTTGACCAAGGTCCTTACTAACAAACATCCTATAGAAAGACCTTAGTCTCAAAAATACATGTACTATCATCTCCAATAATGACTACCATCAACATATACAACAAGTATGATAGTACTAGAAGCACACATTCGAATAAAGACGAAGTAATCAAATGTAGTCATGTAAATCCTAATGGAGCTGATCACCGAGGTGAGTCTATCAAACCATACTCGTGGGCTCTGTCCAAGACTTCAAGCTATAGAAAGTCTTACGAAAATGGCACACATACTCCCCCTCAATGGTATAGTCCAGTGATTTTGTTGCATATACCTCATCCTCAAGATGATCATCGAGGAAAACATTCTTGAAATCTAACTGAAAAAATAGCTAGCTCTTGTTAGCAGCAACACATAAAATCATTCGTATAGATCCCATCATGGTCACTAGAGAGAAAGCCTCAAAATAGCCGACGCCATAAGTTTTTATGAAGTCTGTTGCCAGTGTCACTAATCAGACTTTTAGTTTGTCTATTGCCTCATATGAAGCATGTTTGGTTGTAAAGACCCACCTACAAGAAACATGAGTAGTACCATTTGTGGGACATGACACAAGATCCCAAATACCCCTTAAGAGAAAGGCATCCATCTCCCCATCCACAGCTTGCTTCCATCTTAGATATTAAAGAGCTATATGATGATCACGTAGAAAAGGAAATTGTCATAAGAACATTTATAAACATCCTATCACAGCCAGATAATCCTTCAGTAAAGGTAAAATGTGACATTAGGTGCAGAGTACATTGCCTTCTAGGGTTCCTCAGAGCAATGGGATGCTCTGTATAGGAAGAGGGACCATTCAAGTTTGCAAGGGGGCATTTGAAGAAGGCTCATCATCCTACAAGGTGGAAATAGGTAGAGGTACATACTCTGTGGTGTTTCCTTGGTAATCCTAGAGCGGAGTGGGAAACTCTAAAGGAACGTCATTAACAAATCAAAAAAGATGCTAGGCTGTACAAAAATGTGGTCAACAGAAATGTACTATCAATGCCTACCTGGGTTATAACACATGTATTCCTTCTGGGGACTTGAATATCAAAGAAACGAGCACTTTATTATACATGCAGATAACTTATCCCCAACAGGAAAATTATGGTCTAAGATACTGCAACCAAAGACTTTAATGGTAGTGAAAAATGTTACCATTAGAGAGTAAGGAGAATGGGGTTACCTTGCCATGAATAGACGAAGGTACCCATCTAGTCAAGTTGGTGGCATTAAGGATGGTATCGTCTCAGATGGTTTCGAGGACCTTCATCTGAGTAAGGAATATACGAGCAACATACAAAAGATGGAGTTTTCTTTCCATCACCCCATTCTATTGTGAGGTGTACCGGCAAGATGTCTGATGTAGGATATCCTTAGTAGCAAAGAAACTAGTCCTTTCATGCTGAACAAACTCAAGAACATTGTAAGATCTGAAAATTTTAATGCTCATAGAAGTTTTTATAAACTCAAAGGACCTAACAATTTGTAGAGGTATATTATCCACTTCTGTACCTCTTCTTATATTTTTGTTTCTGTCTGGACTCTTTATGTATTTTACCCATAGGTTGCTCTCCTATATAAGAGAGCCTAGGGCTGATTGAATAAACACGTTTTCTATTTTCCCAACATGGTATCAGAGCGACGGTCCTAGACCGGAGTTCTCGAGCCGAAACCCTAACCCTAGCCTTCACCCTCCAGCCATCCACGCACGTCTGCGCCGCCTTGCGCCGCCTTGCGCACGTCTGCGCCGCCGTACGCAACCTCTCATGTGCGCAGCCGAGCGCACTCCTGCATCGTTGTGCGCATCTCCTCCTGTGCGCCATTGTGCGCACCTCTGGTGCCTGCGCGTAGGGCCTACTGCGCACTTGTGCGCCGCCCCTGCGGCCTTCTTCTCGCCGCACTCGCGTACTAAGTCGCAGCACGCGCGCTCCTGTGCGCTAGGGCACGCATACTTGTGCCTGTGCGCACACCTACTCCCGTGCACATGTGCATCCCCGTGGGCACGCACGTGATCCAGCATCTGCGCATGCGCGTGATCCAGCATCTGCGTATGCGTGTACGTGATTCTCATACGCGACAGTCTTAGACCAGCACGCGTGTAACGTATAACTCCAGTCCTTTCCGCGCGCGCGGTTACAAATTGATGGGTTTGGTTGCTTGCGTCTACACATGCAACTAAACCCGTTAATGTCGGTGTAGACAAAATCACCTATTCAGTCTACTCCCCTAGTCTTCCTATATCATAATGTCAGAAAGCAAGGCAGATATTTCTTCTACAGGCGCCTTCAGAGGTCCAGCGCCTATTGTGAAGATGGATGGCTCAAACTATGAATTATGGGCCATGCAGTTCATGAGCATGATGAAGTCAACCGGTAAGAAGCACATTCTTACTGAGGAAGAGCCTGCTGAGAAGACAAGGGTTAATGCCTCTTGGGAGGCAGATTATGCATATGCCAAAGTCTGGCTTTCTGGCACATTAGCAATTGAGATGGCTAACGACATTCTCCATCAGTCCACAGCCAAAGCAATGTGGGATATTCTGGCTGCTACCTACTCACAGGCAAAGAATGAGACAAAGATTTTGCAGCTTCAGCATGACATTTTTACAATCAAGCAAAATGGACGGCCTCTCCACTCATAGTACACGTCTTTACGTGGAATGTTCGAAAAGCTGTATAGCTTCATGCCTCTGACAGCCACTCCAGAACAACAGAAGACCTATCGGAATGCCACTATGATGGGTGTTTTCCTTGCTGCCCTTGATCCAGAATACGAGGCAGCACGTTCCCAGATCTTGGCAGATTCTACTATCCCTCCTATGGAGGAAGTTTTTCATAGGTTGAGCCGTATCATTGTCCCTTCATCCGCTGCGAATCAGACCGCTTCATCCATGGCAGCCAACCGAGGTCGTGGAGGTCACCATCAGTTCCGTGGCCGTGGACCTCGTGGTAGAGGAGGCCGTGCTCGACCATCATGTACCTTTTGCCATCGTTCTGGACATACCGAAGACACATGCTATTCTAAGCATGGATTTCCGGCCTCTGCACGAGTTGCTGAACAGATCGAGCCACCAGCCGCATCATCCATGGATCAGCGCTTTGATGATCTCGTAGCCCGTCTGAGGGGCATCATTCCTCCATCTGGTCCTACTGCATCCGCATCTACTTCTGAGAGTCACGCCGACGTTGCTACACCTGCATCCGCATCCACCGGTACATCAGGTAGCACCTAAGCATTTACTAGCAGTACTGAATCAGATACTTTAGAGTGGATTATGGACTCTAGTGCCACACATCATCTGTGTGGTAATCAAGGTCTACTTACAAGATACAGACAGGTTCCTTCAGGTCATACAGTGATTATTGCTAATAGAAACATTCTTCGATTATTGGTCAGGGGGAGATCAGATTGTCACCATCCATGCATCTCAAGAACGTGTTACATGCACCTGATTTTTCGATGAATTTGTTGTCCATTAGTCAACTTACAAAGGATTTACATTGTCGAGCTATTTTTGATCCATCCTCTCTTGTTTTTCAGGACATCCTTACGGGCAACGTGATTGGGCGTGGCTATGAGCAAGGCAGCCTCTATCGCCTTAGTCGGACTCCCTATGCTGGATCATCAACTCTACCTACTGGACCTATCTCCCCATTACTGTGGCATCTACGCTTTAGACATCTACCGCTTCAGAAGCTTCATCATGTGTTACCTCAGGTTTCACCTCACATGTCCATTTAGTGTGAGGCTTGTCAGTTGGGAAAACATCATCGGTCTACTTTTCCCAATCGTCGGTGTCGGAGTAGTACCTCCAAGTTTGAGTTATTTCATGTCGACATCAGGGGTCCAAGTCGTGTTCCTGATCATCAGGGACACAGGTTTTATATAGTTATTGTGGATGATTTCTCTCGTGTATCTTGGGTATTTCTGTTAAAGAATAAATTTGAAGCGGGAAATATTATCATCAATCTCATTAATGAAGTTCGTAATGTGTTTTCTGCATCTGTTAAGATTGTGAGAAGTGACAATGCTCTTGAATTCTGTACTCATACCTTATCCAGATATTTTTCAGCTCAAGGGATTATCCACCAAACTTCTTGTGCCTATACTTCCCAAGAAAATGGGGTTGCTGAAAGGAAACACCGTCATTTACTCGATGTCACCAGGTCTCTTCCGATAGAGAGTCGTGCCCCTCAGTCTTTCTGGGGTGATGTTGTTCTGAAGGCATGCTATCTTATTAATCGAATGTCGCCATCTGTCTTAGGTGAGAAGATTCCATTCTCCCTTATTTTCCCTGACAAAGAATTGTTCTCCCTTACTCCTCATGTGTTTGTCTCACTAGCCTTTGTTCACCAGTTGTCTCCCGGAACTGACAAGCTCTCTCCTAGGGCTGTCAAGTGTGTCTTTGTCGGGTATTCCAGAACACAAAAGAGGTACAAGTGTTACGATCCATTGCGAAGGAGGTATTTGGTCAGTGCTGATGTCACTTTTTTCAAATCTGTTATGTACTTCTCGTCTACAGGTGATCAGCTAGTTCCCTCTGAAACTACTGATGCCATATACATGACACCACCACCACCAGAACCGCTAAAATCTCCTACACCACCTGTCACTGTGCCTGTTTCACCAATACTATTCCACTATACCCGTAGGCCTGCTTCTGCTCATGGTCACCGCTCATTATCTAGCTCGTCTGAGGTAAGTTCTGAAAATATTTCTAATGATGGATCTGATGATTTTCCTGAGCATGATGTGTTACAGAGGCCAGCAGAGGAGCCAGATGATTTAGATGTACCTATTGCTCTACGAAAGCAGAAGCGGAGCTGCGCGTCATATCCTATAGCCTCCTCTGTGTCATTTGACCATCTCACTGGAGACTTCAGGAACTTTGCCATTGCACTGTCAGCAGTAGATATTCCAAGGAATTATCAAGATGCAATGAAGGATGGTAGATGGCGTTTGGCCATGGAAGAAGAAATGGCAGCTCTTCAGTCCAGAGGCACCTGGAGTCTTGTTCCTGCACCAGCTGATGTGTCTCCAGTTAGATGCAAGTGGGTCTTTACAGTTAAGCAGAATACAGATGGCAGCATTGATAGATACAAGGCTCGCCTTGTTGCTCGCGTCTTCACACAGACATATGGAGTGGATTATCTTGATACATTCTCACACGTTGCTCGACATTCCACCCTACTGATCCTCCTTTCAATTGCAGTTACTCGTGACTGGCCGTTATACCAGTTAGATGTGAAAAATGCATTCCTATATGGTGATTTATAGGAGGAAGTCTACATGCAACAGCCACCTGGTTTTGTTGTTGAGGGGGAGTGTCCTATGGTGTGCAAACTTCATAAGGCTATCTATGGCCTTAAGCAGAGCCCCAGAGCTTGGTTCCAGAAGCTCTCAGATCTGTTTGAGAAACAGGGGTACAGACGTTCTAATGCTGATCATTTCTTGTTTGTACAGAAGACACCCAGAGGTATTATTGCTATTATGGTGTATGTAGACGATATTCTGATTACAGGTGATGATGAACAGGGAATCCAGGGGGCAAAAGAAATGTTGGGTCGTGAGTTCGTCACTAAGGACCTTGGAGTCCTTAGATACTTTCTGGGACTGGAATTTGCCAGAAATTCTTATGGGTTGGTAATGACCCAAAGGAAATATGTCACTGACTTGTTGAGTGAAACAGGAATGCTTGGATACCGACCTGCCACTACACCTATGGATCCCAGTATGAAATTATATGATGGTGATACTGATGAGGTAGATAAGAGAAGATACAGAGAACTGGTGGGCAAACTTCTCTATGTTACTATTACCAGGCCCGATATCTCCTTTGCTGTGAGTCGAGTAAGCCAGTTTATGGAGCAAACACGTCAGGTACACATGGATGCTATACATATGATACTCAGATACCTTAAGTCTTCTCCAGGCGCGGGTCTACTGTTTAAGAAAGGCAAGGAGGTTACTATATCAGCGTGTGCAGATGCAGATTACGTAGGATGCCCCAAGGATAGGAAGTCCACCACTGGGTTTGCAGTATATGTTGGAGATTCTCTAGTCTCATGGAAAAGCAAGAAGCAAATCGTTGTTGCAAGGTCCAGTGTTGAATCTGAATATAGGGCTATGGCCCGAGTCAGTACAGAGATGATGTAGGTAAAGGTTGTGCTAGCAGATATATATATAGAAGTCTCGCTTCCTATGGCTCTGGAATGTGACAATCAGGCGGCTCTATTCATTGCAAATAATCCAGCATTTCATGAACGAACAAAGCACATTGAGGTTGATTGTCATTTCATACGTGGCATGATTCAGAAAGGATTTATTGTTACATCCCATGTTAGCTTAGAGGATCAGACTGCAGACATTTTTACCAAGGCATTACTTCGAGGGTTGTTCCAGAAGTGTTCATCCAAGCTGAGCATGATTGATATCTATGCTCCACCTTGAGGGGGAGTGTAGAGATATATTATTCACTTTTGTACCTCTTCTTATATTTTTGTTTATGTCTGGACTCTTTATGTATTTTACCCATAGGCTGCTCTCCTATATAAGAGAGCCTAGGGCTGATTGAATAAACACGTTTTATTATTTTCCCAACAAATTTTATTATTTTTTTATCGTTTCTTCATTCAATAAACCCAAAAGAATCTTCTATAATAGCCAATAAAAATGCAATATATTTGTAACTACCCAAACTATAGGCCATACAAGATTCTCAAATATCACAATTCACTAAAGTAAAGGGAGAAGAGTGATGAGGGTTAGTCCTGCGAGGAAAAGATGGACTTTGATGTTTCCCAAACTAACAGGATGCACACTCAAAGGGTTTACATGAGGTCAGTTCAATGAACATCTGAGAGAGAGCTCCGGAGGATGGGTGACCAAGATGTAGGTGTCATAGAAACAAGTCAACATCACAACAATGGAGGCAGCCAATAAAACAAGTGCCAGTAGGAACATCAAGATAGCATGGTCCATTCTTCTCATGGCTCCCACCAAAAGAACTGCATCATCTAGATGCCCCGAAATTAACGAAAATAATCATCAAAAATAACTTGACAACTCCGGTTATAACATAATCTGTGCACATATAATAAGCTTAGATGAAAGTCAGGAGCGCAAAAAACTCCAGAGAGCTTGAGTCGGGAAGAGAACTCTATACTGCCGACTAAGCTAATGGAAGAAAGGTTACATTTCATCAATCGAACGGACTTTGTAGGTGTATAGGTCATGGTAGAAGTTAGAGGACTACCTTCTCTCATCAAGATGAGTCGAGGATCCAGAGTCAATAATCCAAGCTGATATAGAAGTTGAAGCAGAATTAGCTACAATACTTGAGGTAGTAACTAGATGGACAATAGATGCACGATACATAGTGGCAGGGTTACCCTGCAGTAAATGCATGAGTCGAGAATAATCTATAGAAGAGATTAGCATAACCAGTCCCCAATCAGTAGTCATCTCAGCAAAGAAATCATTAGTTTCTACAGAAGCTTGGTTAATCGAGGTTTTCCAAACTTTGCCGAACACTTGCCAGATGGATGGCCTATCCTGTGACAGTACATGAATAGAAAACAATACATCCATAGTGATGACCTCGGCCACCACGAAAAGTAGAATGAACTCTTCGTCTAAATTACGCAAGTGAAGGGGTGGTATCAGCTAACTGGACTTCACCAGAGTGGCCAAGAGTGGAATCAAGTTGTTAGAATCGTGTGAATATGACACAAAGCAATGGAACTATGCCAAAAGTAATGAACTGATCCTTCGTTGTCCGGTAACAAGGACTTAATCCTGCAAGAAATCTATATGATCGCCATTCCGGACTCTCTTTTACCTGTTTAGGGCAATAAGATGGCTGAAACAAAGCAAATTCCTCGTACAGACCTATATAAGTGAGGAGTTTCGCTGAAAGATAGACCAAATACACATGAAGATGTCACCAAGATAAGATTTAATGGTTTACTGAGAATATGCCTGAGTCAACTCCTCCAACATCTCATTGGTCATCTCCTAGTATAGGAGATTGACAACAACTGGCTGATCAACAATGTTGGCAAACCAGTTCATGACCTGATAGCTATCCTGTAACCAGGATGCATAGTCCTTAACCATTGCCTTGAGAGGGTCTTTTCTAAGAAAATATATCTTCCTTGGTCCACCTACACATACCTTTAAAACCCCAAGACAATAGCATGTAATTCTATGCACCCTTAAGCTTGATAAAGGTCCTCTGCACCACAATGAATGAGATAGATACCATAAGTTTTGTCTCGATAAAGGCCACTGCAGTCAGGCGGAATATCAGAAAATCGAAAGTAATTGATAGATAATCTACTTAAGCATTAAATTAGATCAAAACAAAATGAGTGCCACACACTAGATACATAGAATCCCAATGCCACAAGGAGATATCAATACTACAAACTGGAGCAGCCTTCCATAACAATCCTTGAACTTCAAGCTACCAAAGCAGAAGTCGCTCTTGCTGCAGACTATTTCCACGCGCAACAACTCCAGAACATTGGCACAGCAAGAGGACTTGCAATGCAGCCCTAGGACTCGAGATGGGACTTGCAATGAGGCCCCTGGATTCATAATGCTCCTTGGTGCATCACTCGCTATGCACCCCTAGACTCGAGATGGGATTCATGCTACTAGCAATGCAACACATGACTCTAGGACTCTCAATGTAGCCCTAGAATTCGCATGGGACTCATGATGCAATTTTGTGGTGAGCAAGATGCAGCCCTATGTCTCAATCTTTCGCAAACTTGGAACTGGGACTCAATCAGAACTGGCGATGCAGAACTCACGATGTAGAACTCGCAACTAGGATTCCAGGAAGCAAACCCAGAACTCGTGATGGTGAGGGAGATCTCTATTGAAGGAGATCTTTATTGGCGATGAAAGTAAGGGTAGGGATACAAGAGGATCAAAGCTCCATTCTAGGATATTCATTCAAAAACCATGTAGAAAAACAACTAAAGGGGTGGGGTTTCTTATGTAGAGTAAAACCCTAAAACCATAATCACATATAAGAGGAAAATAAATAGAGTTCTTAATAGGACTACTAGAAACAGAAGAGCAAAACTAGACAAAATAAATTGCCGAAATATAACACCAATAAGGCCAGTACTCAATAAAACAAGTAAACAAGTTACAAACACTACTAAGAAATCCTCAAAGCAACTAATTAAAAGTCTTTAGAGGTAAATGCTTTATGTAAAACACTAAATATAGCTTAGATAATTTGAAGCTAATTGTCAAGATTCTTGACTCGAGAATGTATCTTTATTGGTTCAAATAGATGCAAAGATTAGAGTTTTAATAAAGAAACCCTAAAATTAGAAGAATCATTTCACATAAAATTCGTTGAAGACATTCGACAGATCAACCATGAAGAAATACTTGAGGAAGATGGTGAAGTTTAATAGACATAAGCAACATAAAAGACACTAATGCGCATAAACTTATCAAAGATTGAACTTTTAATAAAGAACAAATCATAGAAGAAATATCAGATAAAGAACAAACAAAATATCAACTAAATATAGACTTTGTACGAGATGCCTATGTATGACAAGTAGAACCTTCAAATATAGAAGAAGCTATAAAGGATAATATCTAGATCAACATGATGCAAGAAGAATTAGAACAATTCACCAGAAATGAAGCATATGGGATCTAGTCCCCGGACCCGAAAATTATTCGCTCATAGGGACTAATATCTTAAACTTATCTATAATAGATTCCTCAAATTTTCTTCAGTTTTAATGCTGACAGCGTTTTTCTTTACTCTCTCGTTACTGCCGGGTGCCCCCATTACATCAATGAGCATCTATTGGAAAGTTGGAGAGGATTTGGGTTTATATAATAAGGGATCAAATGAGGGTTAACCTACAATGCAATGTTGCATGTTTGGTGATTAGGACAGACTAGAGTACGAATAAGTCTGAATTTTCTATGGAGTATGGAGTAAAAGATGTTGCAATTCCTATCATGCACTCAATAAACTAGGACGGTGGAAAGAAGGGTATCTGAAACGAAATTATCATGACGGTATATGCTCGAGAAGTTGGTGGTGCGTACCCCTATGGGGTTGACCCAATGGGTGTTTGGGGCATATCCTGGATTTAACTCCCTCGACTTTACCATCAAATTTCAATGTTAGAGTGTCCCTATTTTTATTTTTTTTCTACATGCTTATATTTAGTCGCATTTCCATTAGATCCAGGATTTTCCCCAAGCACCCATTTTCCTGCTAGCTACAATTTCATTAGTCAATAACTGTTATAAGTTTACCATTGGCCTCATGCTTCAAATCATGTCAATACTGCAGTGGATTGCATTGCAAGTTATTTTGCATTTTTCAAGGTAACTATCTAGTTACTTCACAGCACAAATGGCTATTATAGCATAAAGGTGAGAAGTATCTGCTCTTGAGCTTTAAATAAGTCAGGTAACTAATTAATAGTGTATACAAGAAACTCCTACTTTGAAATTTGGTGCACACCAAGATTTTTTTTTTTTGAGTAAGATAACGGGGGAGCCCTCCCGAGGCGGGAGTCACCACACCAAAGCATTCATTAATAAAGTATACAAGCATATGTTATCTTGGTGCACACCAAGATAACATATACCATATAATCATGGATGCATTAGGGTACACTTTAAATCTGCAATAAAACAAACAGCAGGGCCATGTCTAAACTTACACATGTTTACTCCAGGATGAATTTCTCAAGGAAAATGAAGACTAAATTACGCTTAATATAACATCAAATTAATTCATGCCACGAAACAAATTTGCTCTTTGCGTAAACACACGAAATTGCAAATGAAATGGATGTGGAGAAGTTTCTCATAAATCGTGTATTACGAGTCTTATGAGTCGATTCTTGGTGGGACACATCCCCTGACCTACAACTCTTTTTCAACCATCAACCCCACCACAACGGGACAGTGTGATCATCTCCACGAACTCAGAATGCAAGAATATTTATAAACACTGTTAAAAATGCTTATTCAACCCTATACGACCACCCCACAAGTTTCTAAATCATAAACCTACAGTACCCAATTGTGCATTGAATTCCAACAACCAATCAAATGAAAACTACATCGGTTATACTCGCATTGAACCCATGTTTAAAAAAACCAAAAAAATCAGTGTTCAATAAAAATAAAGATTCTTCATACTTGAGCAGCAATGGGGTGATAATCTGCGCCTTGCCAAGGGGAAACAAGTAGTTGCGGAAGAACCCAGCCTTCACCTCCAGCAGGTCCCCCTTCTTCCCGAGCTCAGAGACGTCCTCCTTCAGTATGATCTAACACCAAAAAGGCAGCCAAGAAATCCCATCAAGACCCACAAAGATCCCCCCTTTTCGAGTACCACCAAATAGAAATCGAGGGGAAACCTTGCGGGTCTTCTTGGCCTTCTTGTGCGCAACCACGGGCAAGGCCTTGGCAGGAGCCTCCAGGGTGGAAGGGGATTTCAGCGATGGGATGCTCCTCCCTATGCTGTGTGTCCATGAGAGAGATGAGCTCAGTCCCAGTGAAGACGACATTGCACACTGGCGATGCCTCTACTGCTGCTCTTTCCGTCTCTCCCTCAGTATCCTGCGTGCTCGATCCTTTGCCTTGTCCATGTTTCTTATCTGTAACCCTGTGGGTAATTTACAATAAAGGTCATGAACTGTAGGGTGATAAAATAATGTTAGTCCCTTTAATTTTGCGGGTTTTGCCATGTTTGTCATAAGGATAAGAAGTTAAGTACGCTGTCGTTGCAATTAACATCTGATTCCATTGTTTTCATTCGTAATTTCATATTGTATGGTTAGAAGTTGTACGGTGTTTATGATATCATTTAGGCTAATATTATATTTTTGATTTTTTATAACTTGTGCCCTTCTTAACTTCTGCAATATTAGTTATGCCCCTCCCTTTTTGGAATACCGATTGTACTCCTATATTCTTATAAAAATCACATTTCTGTCCTTTTACAATGTCAATTATGCCTCATAATTTACCTTAACAGAAGGGTAGAACTGCAAAATTTGTAAAAAGGCAGGTGCACAACTGTATTCCAAAAAGGATGGGCATAATTGATATTGCAGAAAGTTCCTTTTGCAATGTCAATTATGCCTCATAATTTACCTTAACAGAAGGGTAGAACTGCAAAATTTGTAAAAAGGCAGGTGCACAACTGATATTCCAAAAAGGATGGGCATAATTGATATTGCAGAAAGTTAGAGCACAAGTAATAAACATCATATAATTTTTTGATGGTTATGATCCTTTTCAAATCGTTAGAACTTTTTCAAATTTTTAGATATGCCAGATAATTCCATGTTTGATATTGTTCTATCCAGTGTAACAATAAGGGCTTGTTTGGTTGCAGGGTTGGGCAGAGTTGGTCCAACCCTGGTTACTATTCACAAGGGCACTTCCTCCTCACAGATTACTATTCACCCATCCCAACCCAACCCAACCCAACCCTGCCCAACCCAGTAACCAAACAGGCCCTAAGGATATCTTATAAGCTTGGAAAAATATCCTCCTGCCATCACCCTATGTTGTATAACCTTATGCAAGATATAAAAAATCATCCTCAATTTGAACTGTCCTCATCTTATAACACTATGTCATCATGTATATCTTGTGATATGTTAAGAATTCGTATTTAGAAGAAGCATTGCATGTGAACAACAATTTTGTAATACATGAATTTGAGCTAATGCAAGAATCAATCTTGCAAGTCGTAGAGGATTAACATATGAATAATGCATGTCACACCTTCAGTCAGTAGCCAAACAAATGATAGTCTTGAGAAGTTTGATATTAGAAATGTGGAACTAAAGATGTGGTCGATCAAAAGAGTGATACACCTCACTATCGTTAAAACATCTACCGATGATGTATACCTTTATTATGTAAACTATAATCTACTAGCATTGTATATACTTGTCAATCATTTTCATGAACTCGCAAGATTATAATGGTAGGATAAATCGAACTTGATTTTGAATTTCTTGGTTTCAATGGAAATATGATTTTTTTATGTTCAATGAAAGTTAGAAAATGGTGAATATGATGCTTAAGTTTGGGATTAATTAGAGGAAATTTCAGACATAAAATAACAATGTGACCATATATGTGCATTCGATTTGAGCTTAAAATCTATAGACTTTCAGATTGATTTAAGTACAATTTTGTAAGAATTCTGATATTTACCACACTCCCAAACTAAAATCTTACTAATTCCAAGGAAGAACTTATTGTGTAAAGAACAAAAAAACTAACAAAAGTGAGAGCTATGAATTACAAGTTATCCCAATGAGAAAAGTCCGTGTTAGGTTGAACTTTTAATTATTAAAAATTTGTAGAATTAGCCTAGACTCAAGCATTTCATGCTTAACAATACTAGAGTTCCACTAGAAGAATGGGATTTTGAATCACTCTCAACTCGCCTCATCCTAATTAGATTTGCATTATCAAAGAAACATTAGCTCATGATCAAATTTGTGTGTGAAAATTTCAAGCTCTTATAAGTTACAGCTATCACATGATCTAAAATTAAGGTTCTTGAAGATTTCTGTATCCCAATCACATCAATTGTCATGTATATGGGTGTTCCTTCTACTCGCCTATGTTATCATGAAAAATGGTAATTTTATTTAGTGGATTGGTGATTTAGACTTATGGTTCCTTTTTAGGTTCATCGACCCCTTTTGGGCACATTAACCATTTTTCAACTTAAATTAGCTTTAATGAATGTATGATTATACTATTTGGTGAACATATTTATTTAATGGATATTTTCAGGGAATTTTTGCTATCGCAAATGTTTTTTTATTTTTGACTTTTTATGGATTTATTCAAACTTTTACTAAAACATGTTGTCTTTTTATATAGAGTAGGGATCGAGTTAAAATGTATAGTAATTTTAGAATTTTAGGTATTCTATACAAACAGAATCTTTGTTGATAGGTGTAAAATCATGATGAAAAGTTTCTTCGAAAAACTCTTCATTGTACTTCACGAGCTCAAGTGTTCGGTTAGACATTTGCTAGATCTATGGATCATACACAAGGTCAACATTGTTGGTTTACGTAACCCGCTGCCAGCACAACATTACGTTGAAGGTTATGGGAAAAACCTTAAGTGCTTCACGGAAGCATGAAGATTACATCATATGCGATCGAGGGCGATTAGTCATACTAGTTGCTCGGGGTAGTGGAATTTAACATTTTTAAAGCAATGAAATCACATGATCTGAGAACACTTCTCGAATCGTTTCATCTGGATCACAAAGAAGATATAGGAATACCTCTTGAAGCATGATTGTGATCGAAGTCTCTAAAGCAAGATACCGCATGTCTCAAGTCCGACCCGATGGAGGAGACACTTGCGAGTGCATTGATGAGATGCGTCCTTCTCGCAATCCAAGATGTAGATCCAAGAAATGGATCTCCTGATTTCGTCAAACGAAATCCAAGATCTTCTTCACGTCTAAGAAATACCAAGGAATACGAAGATCCACGAGTAGTCGAAGCGGCAGCATGACGGCGTAGCGACGATGATGATTCCCTCTAGGTTAAGAAGTGGACGACACTCTTGAGAGAGAGAGAGAGAGAAGGGGTGTGTTATGAGAAGATGAGGGAGAGAACTTGTGAATATGTTGTCTAAAAGAAGATCTAAGGTTGTCTCTTCTTTTATAATATTTTGGGAGTCCATAGATCACAATCCATGTACAACACAAATTCAATGGTTGAGATTGATTTGTGTTTTTTCAATGGCCATGATTTGTTGTAAAAATTTACAACAACAATTAATTAAATTAAATTAAATATATATATATATTGAATAATCACTAATATAAATTAATTCAATCAAATTAATACACCAAGGAGGATTAGGAAGGAAGCAAAGCTCCTTCCAATTAAAGGGGGACGACCACCTTGAGTCCTAATTCAAGGGTGGTTGTCCACCCTCCCCATATGGAAGGGCTCTCCTTTTTCATATTATAAGAGATCTCACATCTCATATAATCCTTCATTATATGCAATTTTATTACATATTATTTCATAAAAATAATTCCAAATTATTTTGTGAAATAATTTCAATCATGCCATTGGAAATCATGAATCATATTCACACACCCAAAATAAAATGTAAATTGTATTTTCAATTAATTGTCCAATGCGAATCCAATTCACATCAACATTTATTTTGTAAATACTATTTACAAATAACTCTCTCTAATATATTATAAATTATATTTATAATATATATATCTATAATGCAAATTGGTTATTCTTCATTTCGGATAAGTGAATGATTTGCAATAACATTTATTGCATAATGGCTCATCTTGGGCTAGCATGTCTAATAATCTCCTACTAGTACAAAGAGCCATTAATGTGCTAATCTTTAAACCCACACTCATGTGCTAATCATAAAATATTTAGAAAATAGCTTGGTAGGCTAACCAGTCACTATGTTCCCAAGAGACTACGCCAAGTTCTTTTATAGTACTTGCATATCTCCTAGTAACAATGCTCGCATCCAATGCGAATGTTGCATCTTGTGCCACCAATACTCAATCTTATTAAAGCATTTATAGGGTCTTTGACATTAAAACTCAATAATCATCATACCAGTATGTAATTTCTATTATGTTTATCAGAATACCATTATTCCTGGAGATACTAAGGCTAAGATCCAGTCTTAAGTCAGATAAGGTATCTGCAAGTAAGACCTTTTATATCAATATCTATAAAGTCTAAGTCATTGAAGATAAGACTTTGAGATCACTATCTCAAAAGTCGTGTCCTCTTTGAAGATATTGTTATTTCTACACTTAAGTGTTTTATCTCTATAGTAGGATTGGTAACAATTTACTTCTCCCACTGCATGGCAGACATCTGACTTTTGTACACATCCAGTATACACCAGGCTCCTTATAACTGATGCACAAGGACATGCAGCTTTAGTATTCACATAATGAAATACTTTGAGATGTTATCTCTTCATATAGGTTAGTACCATATCTTAAGAGAAAGAAGCCTTCTTTGGATTTTTCAAAAAATGAAACATGTCTAAGATGTATCACCAATGTGATAGTCCCCATCCTCTCTTCTCTTTGCTTCTGAACAACTTCATAACTAAGATCTAAGAGGTACCCTTGAGATCTTTCATCTCAAGATACGAAACAACCAGATTATAGACCACTTATTACCATCCTTGTATCATTCCAAATGATTAGGATTTTATCTACTTTTAGCATGGTGAACACAATGGCACTCCCACTAAGCTTCATATAGCTCATCAAGATTCTATCTGAAATTACCTTTATAATTCCATCAAATTTGATATTCCAACTACAAGAAGATTATTTGAGTCCATAGATGGAGTTCCTTATCTTGCACACTTTGCATTCTTCAACAATGAAGCCATGGGGCCACTTCATATGAATATTCTCGTTGAGGTATCCGTTGAGGAATGCAATCTTGGCTTCCATCTTCCAGATGTCATAGTCAAGTTGTGTAGCTACATTTAGTAATATTCTGATGGGTTTAAGAATGGTCACTAGAAAGCAAGTCTCATAGCAAGTGATATCTTCTTTATGTGTGTAGCTCTTGGTTACAAGCCGTGCTTTGAAGGTCTCTACCTTATCATCGGATTCCCTCCTTCTCTTGAGGATCCATTTACACCTAATGGTTTTGATCCCATATGTGGATCATCGAAGGTCCATACACAACACTTGTGTATGAAGTCTACTCTAGACTTTATTGCTAACATCCATCTTTCCATATCATGATATGCAGAAGCTTCATCATATGAAGTCCAAACATTATCAGATTTCTCTAACACGTGGAATGTATATGCTCTAGGTGGTCTTACCACCCTCAAACTGATTTGAAGAGGTATTAGTGTTTAATATTTAATTATCCTTTTAGTTATCTATTCTAGGAGTCACATTATCTTCTAAAGATTCGATGAATTCACTTACTTTATTTTAATATTAATTTTCAAGAAAGTCATCCTCTAAGAATCATATCCTTGGAGATAAAACCTTTTAAGAATCTCAAGGTCATAAATTAGGTATCCAATACCATTTTTTATATTCCTAATGAAGTAGCACTCTCTGGTGCTAGATTTCAGCTTACTTGCATCCATGTTTTAGCATGGATCAAGTAACCCTAAATCTTCCAGTGTCCAACATTTAAGCTTGGTTCCAAACCATATCTCACAATAAGTTTTGGGTTTGTATTTGTATGGAATCTTATTAAAGATATATATTGTAGTCTCTACTACATATATACCTGGAAACTAAGAGGAAATTATGCTAAGAGTCATCATTGATCAAATCATGTCATACGTGATCCAATTGTATCTCCCTGCAACTGTATTGAGTTAAGGTGTATTAGGAGGAGTGAGAAAGGAATGATATTCCTTTCTCCCTATGGTATTCCTTGAATTCATCTAATAGGTACTTGCTACCGTGGTTAGATCAAATTCATTTCAACTTCCTTATAACTTTGGTTCTCAACTAAAATTGTGAAATCTTTCATTCCAAAGGTTTCTAATGTGAAAGGAAGAAATATTATATCACAAAAATAATTAATAGATATCACATGTCATTGATGTTTATTATGATATAGTTGATCCACATACATCAATATGTATGAGTACTTGAATACCTATGAATCTTACACCATTCCTGGAGAATGGTGTATCACACATTTTTACTTTGAATCTCTATTCATAAGTATGTAAGTTGAACCTTCAAACAATCTAAAGTTCAACATCTAACTAGTCTATTGATCTCATCAATAGACATATGTCCAAGGCTTCATGCTAGATCATTGTCAAATGGTCTTTATCTTCCTTTTGATCCTCTAAGGTTTAATTTTTCAGTATTTAGAAAATTTAATGAACCATTCATTATTTTTCTAATTCAGTAGAGTCCTATAGATGTAGATTGCTATATGAAATATATCCCATAACTCTTTATGATAGGTATATTCTAGAATGCATGTTTATGTCCAACATTTAGAAATAAACTATGAATGTAATCTAATATCTATGTCATAGAGACATTCTTTAAGACTATGGGCTCTCCCACTGAAAATATGAAGGCCATCTATCAAATGGAGATTGTTGCAACAATTGCATAAACATCCAAGTGGATGACTATTAAACCTTAAGATCAAATTTTATAGTCTTCTAAAACATATGCAACCAATGTCAAGTGTTATTAGAAGAATGAGATACAGTTATTAGACTTTGATCTTATCTAATAAGCAAGTCAATTTCAATGATTATATGTAGATGTATAATATGTCGAAGCACTATCCGAGTCCTTCTCTAAGGACTCTAGATAGTCTAGATAGTCATACCATCAATACATCAGTTTGTTACAATATTGGCATTCGTCCAACTCTTTGGATGTCATATGTATGGAAATTATAGAAGTACAGTCAACTCTTTGACTTTCCTTCTCACTTGGGTCAGACCTATGCTTCCATTGCGCATCCTTCATCTATAAACAACCATTGCTTAAGATAAAGGATCTCTTATATTGAACTCAAAAGATTTCAATTTAAGAATATTTCAAGATTTATATATGCTTCATTCAGTTCGTACAATATGAATATTATGAACCTTCATGAAAGACTAGAGTATAGATAGTAAAATGATGGCACTCATCGTATCTACATCCATCTTAACTCTTAAAGACTTTAGTTCAGGTATGTACTCAAATATTTTGAGTACATCATCTCTTATCGAGCCACCATTCTGCATAATGCAATGAATGATGTTATTCATGATTAAATTTTGAGAGCACATACATTTGACAGTACATCTTCTTTAATTTTATAAGGATTATATGATAATTGCAATTATCATCGACATTTTACTTTCAATGCACACTCGATGAGAGATCAAGACTATAAAACCCTAGCTTGTTGTCCTATTGTCAATTTAATTGCCATTCCTCATTATTATGAGGAAACTTGCACATTGCAACCACATACATTATGTGTCCAATTGCAAGTCCAATTGTCTTGACCATGGATCTAATCTATGATGCTTTACTGGTTATTATTGAGTGTAGTTTTTAGTGTGTTTAATGTAGGCTATCTGAAATAAGAAATATTTGCATAAATACATATTTTATTTTGATTAAGGATTTTATATCAAAGTTATCTTACCTTTTCAATTCTAAAAATCCAATACCTTAATTACTTTCAAAGCAAGAGACATACTTACCATTATATCTCTAGCAAGATCTAGGATCTCATTTCTTACCTTTATTACATCCCAATAATATGAGAAACTGTAACTCAGGTAAAAAGAAACCGGAACTCATTCCGCCTTGCAAGTCCAACTTGCATTTCTTAATTCGGTCTTTAACACACAAGCCCACCACTCCTAAGGTGGTGTTGATCCATTGTTAATTTAATCAACCATCAACAAAAATAGAACTCGCTATGCGTAGTCCAATATCTCCTCAATAATATGAAGAACCGATATTGGGGTCACTATGCATACGACCTTACTTTTTTGAGAAGCAAAGATCTCAATCCATGTGCACTTGTATGCATGAGATGTCACTTGGGACAAGCATCTCCTACACACAATCCATGGCGATGGAACCCTTCGTCTTGATAGAAGACCATGGATATTATTTACATGATCCTTCATATCCCACTAAAATTTTAATTAATCACTATGAATCATATTCATTACAATTAATTCTTCCAAGGGAATTATAACTACATTCATAATGGAGTGTTTATTTTAATTATAACTAATTAATTTAATCATATTAAATTAATTATCAATCTAATTCAACCATCAAACAATTAGAGTTTGCTTGATATTACTATATAGTATACACCCTCATAAGTACATATTATTTTGTATTTTAATAATTATAGTACAACTTGACTTACTCATATTATTATTTTCTCAAAAATGGATTCAATCAGTACACATGAGTTATATTTGGAGGGAGCGTTTCATTCATATGCAAGGTGCTAATTAGTAAACGAAGCCAGCATACCTGGACTAGATATCTTCATCATTCCGATTGAGAACAATACAAAATAATGCCAATGTACTTGTAGTTTTATCGATCAACTTTGATGACAAGCATTATACTATATAATAATCACCCAAATATATTATGTATCTTAAAATATTTTGAGATCCTAAAATTTCTAAGCATATCAAGCAATCATATTTTGCATGTAAAAGTTGTCCTACAACTATTGTAGGATAAACTAGGATTTTCATGAGACATATTTTCAATGGTCAATGATGTTTAATCAATTATTTTCATCATTTGTAAGCATCAAGATAATCAAGGAACATTCATAATTTCCACGATTTTCATTTAATGATAAATACATTAAGTAAGAAGTTCTGATGATCCAATCATCATCCAATCCCATCTCCATTAAATATGAAATATCTAGGGCAAACGTAGTCAGAATCACACGAAATAAATTCAAACAGTTTGTGGATTTGATTCTCTACTTAATACAATTGTTTACTTCATTTTCATACTGGAAAAACAATAAGAAAAAATATATAGATCCGTGAATACATGCAAAAACAATTTCGTGGCAGAAACTCTTTGAATTTTAATTATACATTTTTGGTATCAATAATAGGATATTATTTTTAGGACATATTTAGAAAATCTAAATACATTTTAATAACTAAAAAATACGTCCAAGTAGTGCACAAGCAGTAGGTTTTTATTCTAGCAAAAAAACAATTTGAATCTTGCATCTCATGCAAAAAACAACGAGTACCCGCACATCCGAAATACAAATCTTTGTTAACTTAGGGTTTTGGATCATATCCAAGAACTAGACCAAAGCTATGATACAACTCGAAGGTTATGGGAAAAACCTTAAGCGCATCACAGAAGCGTGAAGATCACATCATATGCGATTGGGAGCGACTAGTCATACTAGTTGCCCGCGGTGGCAGAATTTAAAATTTTTAAAGCGATGAAGCCACATGATCCAAGAATACTTCTCGAATCATTTGATATAGACCACAAAAAAGATATAGGAATACCTCTTAAAGCGTCGTTGCGATCAAAGTCTCTAAAGTAAGAGACCACATTTCTCAAATCCGACTCGAAAGTGGAGACGCTTGAAAGCGCATTGATGAAACACATCCTTCTCGCAATCCAAGATGTAGATTTGAGCAATAGATCTCCTAATTTCATCACACAAAATTCGAGATCATTTTCATGTGCAAGAAACACCGAGGAAGGATCAGGTCCACGAGCAGTCGGAGCGACAATACGACAGCATAGCGACGACAATGATTACATCTAGGTCAAGAAGTGGATGGCCACTCTTGAGAGAGAGAGAAGGGATGTGTGATGAGAAGAAGAGAGAGAGAGAGGGGGGGGGGAGCTTGTGAATATTTTGTCTAAAAGAAGAGCTAGGGTTGTCTCTTCTTTTATAATATTTTGGGAGTCCATGGATCACAATCCATGTACAACACAAAATCAATGATTGGGATTGCTTTGTGTTTCTTTCCATGGCCATGATTTTATTGTAAAAAATTACAATAATTAATTTAACTAAATTAAATATATATATTGAATAATCATCAATATAAATTAATTCAATCAAATCAATACACCAAGAAGGATTAAGAAGGAGGAAAAGCTCTCCAATTAAGGGGGAATGGCCACCTTAAGTCTTAATTCAAGGGTGGCCATCCACCCTTCCCATATGGAAGGGCTTAATTTCTTCCTATTATATGAGATCTCATATCTCATATAATCCTTCATTATATGCAACACATTTTTTACGTATTATTTCACAAAAATACTTCCAAATTATTTTGTGAAATAATTTCAATAATGCCATGGAAATTGCGAATTATATTGACATACCTAAAATAAAATGTAAATTGTATTTTTAATTAATTATCCAATGTGAATCCAATTCACATCAATATTTAACTTGTAAATACTATTTACAAATATCATTCTCTAATATATTATAAATCGCATTTATAATAAGAAAACATGGGGTTGTCCCCTAGGGGCAACCAACATGATTACCGTCACCCCTATATTTCCACAAAATTTTTATTTTTTTTGAAAAATATCACCATGTATATTCATCTATATATACCTCCAATATGTCATTCGAATTTCGTTAGAAACAGAGACTCCTATGCCCTTCATCTAGAATATGTATTTTAAACGATATAAATATTACTGTAATCGACCTGTTCTAGATTGAGGGCATAAGAGTCTCTATTTCTGACAAAATTCAAATGCCATATAGGAGGGATATATATATATATATATATGAATATACAAGTGATATTTAAAAAAAAACAAAAAAAACATCGAAAATAGCGTGGGGGCAGCCCCATTGAACCCTTTATAATATATATGACTAATATGGATAATACTATCCACATTATTCATATCCATGATAATTTAATCATATTTAATTATCCTAGATCATCATTCTCACACATCTAAATAATATGAATCATATTCACATTATTTATGATAATAAAATCACATTTAATTATCAATTTCTCAATGCTCAGATATATAATGGAATTATTCTTAAACTCTTTTAAGAATAATGTGCTTTCTCTGTGGATATTTGTAGATAATGACAGGACTATTGTACGTTCCACGTATAGTGACTTGGATGTTGAGATCATATCTCAAATCTTGATCTCGGGGACCTCTCAAAGATGCTTGATTAAATCAAAATTACAAATCTAATCTTCTCATTGCATCTGAATCATATTCAGATCAATGTTCAACTTTTAGATTGAGATTAGATTACTTCTCTACTGAGAGGAGCCACTAAAATCCAAACATGTTTCATCACTCCCTCGGAATGGAAGCATCATGGTTATACAGTTATTTATGATCACAATCACCCTCGAGTATTCCTAATACCCGTACATCATGCATACTTGAAGTCCTGAAGTTTTAGATCACTTTTAGATTGTCTACTTCATGGTTTTATCATTAAGTTTCGCATTCGGTAATCGGGAGTTGGTACCGATCATATGATTTCCAAAAGCATATATCATACCTACAAACTCTTGTCATGCTTCCAAAGCAAGATGACCATGCATGGAATTTGATCGATCCCAATACCTATGAGTGAGCTCATGTCTTCCGGTTCAGTAGTGAACTTGTATGGTCCCTTTTAGGGATGAAAATGAATGTGAATATATTCGTATCCGATCCGCTATCGTATTCGTTTTATACATGTTTTGACATCTGTATTCGTATTTAATTTAAAATGGATGCGGATATGGATATCACTTTTTACATTCGCTAATATTCACATTCGTATTTGTATATCCGCTTTCATACAGAAGTATAGTGATAATTTTATTTATAGCTATGTGTAACAATATTTTATGATTGCACTCACAATTGTTGATATAACTGTTATGAAATTACTACATATGTTATATCTATTTTATGTGTAAACCATCCTAAACATTTATTTTTTAGTTAATCTATTAGATATTTTTGTTATTACTTGTATCTGATTCATATTCGTTTTACATTTGTATTCGTTTTTAAGGATATGGTAATACTTTTTTAACATATGTTAATATTTGTATTCGCATTCGTATTCGTGTTTTAAAATAGACAAGGATATGATTATACCTATATTTGTATCTGTATCCGACTGTTTTCATCCCTAGTCCCTTTGAGAGATTGTATTACTCATATGCCCTCATATGCGCACTAGCTCGCCGGTGTATAGACCTTGATTAGATCAGCAACCTATCGATCTACCAAATGTACATATTCAGACATATAGAAATACATCTGTCTCCGATCAGAGGATGCATGCCTATATCTCGATCTCGTTAAGTTAACTCTTTAACCTAACTTATCTGACACCTCCGAATCTCTATTCCTATGCAGAGGACTTACATCAATAGGTCGGTCAGATATCAGCCTTTAGAGAAGGATTGGCATCTCCTTCTTAGGATGGAGATCATCTCTTAATAATCATTTGACGGTGCTTGATGAGTCCTCAATCTAACTCTTTAGATATCATCCAAGCACCTGCCTCTATGATTCAACATTTGAATCAACAGTTGTATGATCATTAAAATGGCCATGGCACATAACCCTAATTGTATAAAGGGACCTATAATACAAATTGATTATTCTTCATTTCAGATCAGGGAATGATTTGCAATAACATTTATTACATAATGGCTAGCCATGGGCTCGCATGTCCAACACATGTAGCATTTTTCAATAGATAAATCAATCGAACTACAAGTGCACATGTAAGTAACATAGAAACCCTCTTGGGTAAAAATCACGATCTGAGTCTTTTGACTCGAGCTTTCAACCTGAACCACACGGGTCTTCTACTAGGCAACCCAACCATATTAGAACTTGACTTGGTTATGCTGTCAACTCACCCGTATATAGGTAGTCTTGATAATCTCAATATCAAATTAAGTTTGCAATGAAAAAACGAGGAAAAATGCAAAACAATCTTATAGAGTGAGGAGCTTGCTCATAAGAATTGAATGTAGAGAACCAGAGCAGTTGGAATGAAAAACACGACAGAATTTAGCTCATGAATCTTTCTGTCGGAGTATATAGGAAAGTATCGAGACGAGAGATTGTTGCTCTTTGTTGTATATTGTAGAATGATATATCAGGTCCTATTTATAGGTCGAGAGTCCCCATAGACGGTGGTTATCAAAAGTTAGCCCTTGTGAACAAATCAGGAATGAAATTGGCTTTAAATATCTTCCCAAAATGAAATACGATCGATCATGATACAAAGATGATCGATCACAGTCAAGAAATGATTGACCAGTGATAAAAAAATGATCAATCAGAAATATAGACACTGTAATTCAAATAAAGATTGGTCAGGAAACAAGGTTGATCGATCATGTGTGATCGATCAGGTAAGAATGGTTGATCGATCAATCTTGACTCTTTGATCTGGAAATCAATGTCAAAGGTCTGAAATGCAATATGCATGATTTGAGGTCTTTTACAATCTATAACAATTATAAGAATGCATGAATCAATAAAAGAAAAGACTTCATCTTCATCTTAAGCTTGAGCTAAAGTTCCTTAGCTTTGAACTCCTTTAAGATTTTTAGCCTCTTCTTTACTTAAGTTTGAGCTCCTCAATTTGAGCTTCTTTTGGTTTAGTAGCTTTCCTGCTCTTGATCTAGCTACAAGCTTTACATATAGGATTGGTCTATCTGCACAAGTTTTGACTAACAATACAAGTTTTGTTATCATCAAAACATGCATGCACATTCACTAAACAATTTCCTTACGCATTCACGCACTCATAAACATACACATGCAATATTATCCTCTCCTTAATATAATAAACTTGGCATCACACGTTCTTTTAGTTAAGCTGAGTGTACCATTTATGGAGTCTGAGAAGAGTTCAATGGTTTATAAGTGCTATGATAAATCTGGAGTATCCGAAATGAGAAGAGTTTCTAAAGAAAATATGATTAGCAAAACTATGATAATTAAGCCTTAACATGACCTAAAAAGCATGAATTCTGCAAATATAAAGAAATTAGATGGATTAATGTCAAAAAGGTGTTTGACCAATGATAGCAATTAATCCTTGTACCTATATTAAGAGCTTTAAATTTAAAAAATGAAAAAATGGATCTCTTACGGAAGAAGAAAAATGTTTTAGGGTTTTATTTTGAAAATTTGACATTTTATGAGAATTTTAGTATAAAGAGATATTTTAAAAGACGAAAAGAATTTAAAGTTACCTAAGCACCCCATATTTTAAAATATAGTCATATCCTCATGTAGTGTGATTCACATAATATATTGAGGACATTAAATGTTAGGGGGGGGGGAGTTAAAGGAATCCATGGGAAGAAGAACATGAATAACATTCTGAAAGATTTTCATATTAGGAAAAGACATTCCTGAAATCATCTTGGGAATAAGAAGTTAACTTGTGATAAGTTTTTTTTGAAAAAGAAGAAGATTTAGATTTTTTTAAATGATGAAATTTTAAGAAGGGTGGATTTTCATACATAATACGAAGGTTGTCTTTATGCACAATAGATGTTTCCTCTCAACAAGTTATAATTTTGTTGTCCTTAACCCGACCAAGTATCAGAAATACCATGTATCTCATGTGCAACCTCCTGTTTATAGGAAGCGTTCGAGTTTTGTTGCAAGTGGGAAGGATGCTTGTAGCAATATATAGAGAACCCATAAAGAAAGATTGAGATATTATCGATGGCAGCCGATACAAAAGATTTAAAATTTATTTTTCACATTAAAATGTGGGATCTGGCATAAAAAGGAGGGGAGAAGGTGTGATTGTAAAGTTAGTGTGTGTCTCCTTGTTGGTGTGGAGTAGGCAGGTTTTAATTTGATACGGGATGGTATGAATGGGTGTCTCAATCATATAAAGTTGTTCGAGGATCTAGTTTGAATTATAAAAGTGTATGATGATTCCTCGAATATTTCAAGTTGAAAAGATCATTCATCTCTGATTGAGTCATTGGGAAAACTTTAGTTCGAAAGTTTGGCACTTATCCTAGAGAGGTTTATCTAAGAGTATTTTATGAACAAATGATAAGGGTGGATGACTTAGCACATTTAGTCAACAATGCTTTCTCTCTAATTTCTTTCTTTATCCTTCGATATAAACTCTAAATCATCCTTGGAATATGCAGTAATGTCGAGTCACCTAGTAAAGAGGCTTGACTTTGGAATCTATAGGAATTACAACAAACACAAGATTAAAAAAATGTCAAAAATAAGATTGGGAATGATGTCGATGACTAGTTTAACTTCAAGAATAGGTCAAGTCAAAGGTTGGGTGAATTGGAATGGAGGTAGAATGTCTCTTGTCACTGCAGATATTGAATCAAGGTTGAATGGAATGTGAGTAATTGGAAAGTTGGGAAACCAACTTCCTAAAGGCTAAGTTAGAACTCCAGAGAAAATATTTTTAGTGTAAGGGAATAACATATTTCTTTGATTTTTCTCTTTCAGATTTAAATATGGTTTATTTTCATGGGCATTTCTCCAATCATCTTCAATTTGGTTTCTAGATCAGATTGAGAAGACTTGGAATAGAGAAGAGATGGGGTAATTGTTGTAGCTAAAGAAGAATAAGTATAGTTATTTATCAAAAGATAATTGGTGGAATCTCAAGTCAAGGGCATGCACCAACTCTTTCGAGTCGAGTATTGAAGTCCATAAGAAATAGAGATACCTAAGGAGTTTTTTATGTCTAAATTTGATTTTGTGATCTATATTTAATCAATTTCAGCGCTTCTTCTATGACATTCAATTTTATGTTGGCTAGCTTGCACTTTTGACTTTAGACATGTATTACAAGAAATTCTAATCTTCCAATACTATATACATAGAAAACAATTTGATTTAAACTAAAAATCTGAAGAGTTTATCTTTCCTTTTTTATTTAGATGAATACATGGACTATGCCTCATAGAAATTATTCTATGTAAATTAGTGATAGTGTTGAGATCTTTTATCTATTTGCATACTATTTCCTCGATAATTTCGATGAACAATTATGGATTGATGGTTTAACGGCTACCCACTCCTCAAGTATAACTGATGAAACATCTTTCATCGACATTGGAGCTGGAAATTAAACTAAATTCCTATCATATACTTTTATGCATGAAATAATATTAGTTTATTAGAATTTCATACTTATAAAATAAATTACATAAATTAATATTAAAAAACCTAAGATTATGCAAAATAAAATCCAAAAAATAAATAAGGAAAAGAAAAAAAATGCATGAGTATATGCGACTGCATTCTGCCCAAGAAGCTAGAGTGATTCAGTTTAAGGATCTATCCACGGACCGATTCACAACTGTCATCTTGAGATTAAGTTTGTAGGCATCAATCAACTAAATAAAAATTGGGAAAAAAGGAAATACAAAGTACACCGAATTTATACATAAAATCATAGCATTAAAAACACTCACAACATATTCAATGTTCAAATATATGTATATATAGAACTCCAATTTAATTAATTTATTTTTCATTAATTCAATAAAAAATATAGAAAAAAATAAAAATTTCAAAAAAATACACCGTAGATTGCTGAAAAATGGAATTTGTTCACTTTTCCCAATATGCATGCATTCCGGATTTTATACCTGGATCATATAAACTCCAATTCACCCCTATTCATTTTTAAATTATTTTAAATCATAAAAATACTTTCAAAATGATGGGGTTCATTTGTGAAAAGTCAGTTTCAGGACCCATTATGCATTTATAGCTTTTTCTTTAACTTTTACATATTTTATTTTAACTCTTTTTTACTTGATTTCAATTTTATTCCTTGTTCTCTTTTCCACTAAAAATATAAAACTACATAACAATTTCAAAATATAAAGAAACAAAAATTGATCATCTAAATACATGTCCATTTGACATGTATCTTTATAATTTTTATCTTATCTTCTTTAGAGTAAATTACACAAAAGTTCTTGATGTATACACTCGATTTCAATATCGCACCTGAACTTTAAAAGGTAACAATGAGGTATATGATCTTTAAGATTTGTCTCAGTTCGGTCTTTAGCTATTGAAATTTAGTTGATCTGTTGGTCTTTCAGACCTTAAATCACAATAGCTCAAAACCACATTGAGACAAACTTAAAGATCGGGTACCACATTGTTACATTTTAAAATTTTGGTATGACATTGAAATCGGGTGCATAGTTCAAGGATTTTTGTATAATTTACTCTTATTTTTATTGTCTCATCCATTAACTCAAACTCAATAAGAATAGCACTATTAGAAGTTGAATTAAATAGGATAAAGAGTAGAGAGTCTTGACTATCTACTCTTCTTTTTAACTATCCATATAGGATATAAAGAGGGGCTTGGCCAATCTTCTCATTCAACTCAAATTCATCAAAAGTTACTCTCTAATCCTATCATCAAGAGGAGAAAAATAGAAGAGAAGAATTATCTTCATCTCTCCCCTTGGCAATACCCTACCTATCCTCTACTTTCTCCCCTTTGTGGTTGTCCACCATCACACATCTCCCTCTCTTAGCTCGATTAATTGCGAGAGGATCTACCTTCTACCATGTCTTGTGCCCAAGGATAAGGGTTTGATTTTGTAAAATGAAATTAGGACTTCGATGATCCTTAGATCACCATTGACATGGACAACTCAAGGAAATAATTGTCTCTCAAATGTGGAAGGATTGTGATTCATCATCGTTCCTGCAAGTGTAAGCGTTTGCCAGATCGTACTTGATTTGGCATGTCTCTTTCTTTAAAGACTACATGCATCAAAGATATAAATTCCTATCCCATGTGGTTCATGAAATGGTGCGAAATTAATTTCTATATTAATTTTTTTGTTATATGATTGATTTGACACTCATATAATGAGCATCTTATATTTTAAATGTCATTCATTTTTATGGGTTTTCGTGATGTGCGAGATTATACCTTCCTTCATCACCATTGGAGAGGATGATAACCCATTGAGGTGATTGCTGACCCCCTCCACCCCACTCCAAGACTAGCATTCTCCTTTCACTCCTCTGACATCCTCAACTACCACCACCTTGCCAACTTTCACCACCTCAAGTCGTCTACTCCCTGTATTGCTCCACATTGGAGACTCATCTTCGACAACCCCCTCTTTCCCTCGTTACTTCATGGAGCCTTTACCGACCTCCATCATGCGGCCCAACCACCATCAAGACATGAGCCTGATAGCCACACCACTCATGCTCAAACCTCCACCTCACATGCCTCCATCATGCTCTATGATGAGAACGCTCTACTTTATGGTCAAAAAATAGAACGCTCTCCTTCATGGTTAAAAAACTACATAGTCGTCGGTTTGTAGCGACCGCGGAGAGAAGAGCGCTCTATCAAACAAAAATAAGGAAGAAGAGAGAGGAAGAAATAATAGGTGAATAAAAGGAAATATTCTCTCTCTCTTCTCCTTTTCACTTGATATAACGATATAAGTGTCCCTAGGTCTAACACAAGGAGGCAGGAAGTATGTTCAGATTTCGAGATTGAGGATTTTATAGTTGATCTTTCTTCTTCGAAAAGTTTGTTTTGTTTGGTTTTAGTTTTTGCGATTTTTATTTTGTCATTTTTATTTGATTTTTCAAAAATGATTACTTTTGAAAAAGAAGTGATACAGTATAGTAGGTAGTGTATATTGTAGTATACTTTTCTAATATAAGCTCAACAAGAAATGGAAAGAAAATGAGAAGGATTTTTTTAATTTTCAAAAAGAGAAGAGATATTTTTCAAAACAATGTACTATATAGTAGAGATATGTGAAATATAGTAGATGTGGTACTATATAGTAGAAAGAGGATGAAAAGAAAATCAAGCAAAGTGCTCGAAAACACACAAGAAGATACTCAAATCAAGTCAAAGTTTGAAAAATCAAAGCAAAACAATGAAGCGATAAAAATCCTCGAAAATGTAATAAAACTACATTAGGGTATTAGGGAATCTACCCTAGAAAAATAACCAAAAAATAATGTCTCTAGAAGGTCCAAAAATGGTCCACAGTATAGGGGGTTCACTTGCAAATGAAAATATTAAAATCTTGTAACTAGGTCCTCAGCCAGGGATTGTTCTATAAGAAAAGTGAAGTTTATTTGCAATTAGGACCCCACGTAGGGACCTAAATGGAAATAGCAAAAAAATTCGAGGAGCTCTGGAATTTTTGGAAGATGTTGGGCTCTTGATGCAAAATGTCCACCGTTTAGAAATAGACGATGGGAGATTAAAATGTGTAGACGAGATTTGATCGTAGGATGCAGACACGTGCCAACCACCTATAGGCCTCATGTTCTTGCACTGTTCCTCCCCAAATGTCGAGCAATGGTGGAAATTGCACTTCAGATTGAGCTTTGACTTTAATTGCGGTGGTTCACAATGCTTTAGATGATCGGAGAGGTCGGAGGTAGGGCCAGATGGGGGTGCCTACACCTTTGAGACCGCCTACTGTGAGGAATCAAGGATGAAAGTCGAGTCCTTCTAGGGTTTCTAGGTGCGAGGTTCTTGCACTGAAGCAACGCCAGAAATGATTCAAATTGAGGCAAAGAAACGACGTTGTTTTGCTTCTGATTCTCCTAGATGATTAAAAACCTGCAAGATAATAGGATAACTCGATTCTAATAGAATCGGCTCGAATTGAATGGTGTTCTTACGTAATACAACAGAATACTCAGAATAGATGGTCTTCAATGGGAAGCAAAAGGGAATCAAAATTGGTTAGGGTTTTGGTTGGAGTCAATAATTGGGTGATTAACCTAACTAAGATGGTGACTAAAAATGCTAAAACGAATGAAATGAGGAAAAGATGAAGGAAATCACCTAGGTTTGAGGTTATATGAACCTCGATCATCACTCAAGAATCCAGTGGAGATTCAAGCTCCAACATTGGTCGACTAATGGCGATGCAAGGTGGCGATGCACCTTGGAACTCTCCACCGGTGATCCCTCTTCCATGCGGAGGTGCAACCACCACTAACTGTCACCCGAGGAGGTCGACTCAAGGCTGGGAAGGTGTAGCAACTAGTCAGTCTGCCTTATGTTGGAGGGAGTTGGGTTAGAATGGCTGACTCGATTAATTTAAACAGAGAAGAGGGATGGAGGTTGGGTTGAATCTAAGGGTAGGCATGCATCTTGGTTGTTAGAAGAAGAGGATGAAGAGATTAGATCAACTTTTGGTGAATAAATGAAGGATGTGATAATTGGTGAAAGGCGGGTGGTTGGTACAAGCTTAACAACTTCTTGAGGTTGAAGAAACATTGTGGTGCTGACACGCGTCGGCACCACAATAATCCAGAGATACATCCCTTCTAGTACGGAATGAATGAAAAAATATGGAGAAGCGCACCCCCCTTGATGCACTCCTCTCTCAGGCTTGAAGAAGACCATTAAAGCACTATTGACAGTCATAGAACTCGTTGTTCTAAAAATGGCCATAATCCAATTTAAATATCTTTGAGGGCAAAGTTCAAAGATCGAATACATGAAGATGGCATAATTACCACAAAATTTAGTGATAATTATGCTCAGAATCTGACATTATTGAAAAGTATAGTGGGATTTACACTATGATGTTCTCGACGTTGTCGGGGTCGCACGTGAATTTTTGGAGAACTGTGTGGACTTTCTACCTATTTTCTAATGATTTTGGAAGTTTATGGACTTTCTAACTACTTTTTTTATGATTTTGGAAGAATGTCCAAGGTTATTATGCAATAAAACGATAAAAATAGTATCCAACTTGTAAATTTAAAATGCATATGGACCTTAATGTTTTTTCCTATTTATATATTAAATTAACAATAATTTGGTAAATTATGGAATTAACAACTTTCTTAAAATTATAGAAAGGATCGAGGGAGAGAATTGGCTGCTAGAGAATCCGCTGGAGTTAGAACTAGATATTCGGGGAAGGGCACTACTATATATGACTGGTCGTCTATAATCAGTTGTGGGAAGAGAAGTTGTCTCTGCATATACTGGATGGGGACAGGGAGGAGGAGTCAGATCTCTAGTCTGACGTACCTCTACGTGACCTCTTCGAGGTTCTAGTATAATAAATAGTCGATGAGATGATGGAAAAAGAGTCGACTTCGGCTCTGATCTGTCGATTCGAGCACATGAAAAATGGAGATGGGAAAGTTACACTATTGAAAAGGAAAATTTAGCTAATTACTTTTAGGTCCAAAAAAGTTAAAAACTTAAAATTATTTACTTGCAAAGATGCCACTTGGGCTAATGAGCAGATGTTGTGCTCAACCTTGTAGTAGAGTGATGGATCCCTGATTCATTAACGTTTCTGTCGTATTTAAACCCTTAACAAATACATGTAAATATGTATTAGTTCATATCTTTTATAAAAATCCCATTAATGAATAAAAATGTATTTTTATGCATTAAAAATATATAAAAAATAAGAAAAATAAAAATAAAGAAAAGAAACAAGGTAGACTGTAAATATGTATATATTGTACAGGATGACTTAGAATATATAAATATAGTTGCAAGATATATTTATATAACCTAACCTCCTGAGACCAAGTCAGCATGAAATGATCGACAAACAATAAAGTAGTGGGAGATAAGGAAGAAAACTGCAAAAATAAATGACCATGTATATCACACAATAAACCCTATTTATTTATTGTTTATACAATCTTCACCTAATTTTAGTTAATTCATAAGTAAATATTTTTCACTAATTTCTTCACCATTGTGTTTATGAAAATGTATATAAAAATATAAATATAACAAAAAAATCCAACATGTATATAAGTAAAACTAACAAACTTCCTAATTGTCAATTTTCCAGCTTCTGAACCTCATAACTTAGTTGACGAGGGACCAAGTATCGATTTCACCTCATTTTCTTCTTATCTAAGCATCACAAATATCCAATCTGTTGATGACTTGCTTATCTTTCTCAAATATGAAAAAAACAGATTAAAGAATCTAGAAGCTACCCTTAAAATACTCTCAAAGATATCTATACTTGAAAATATAATCAAAGTATTCAATTCATTTCTTAAACATGACACAATAAGAGGAGGATTGTGCTCCGCATAACCTTGGTGGCAGATTGGTTCTTTCTCATTTACTGGCCAGGGTAACTCTCTTAAACTCCTCTCTTACCTGATTCGCCACCCATATGATGTCATATCTGAAACTTCTCAAATATATAATATGAAGATAATTCTCTGGAATGGAAAAATGAGCCACAACCACAAGTAAAATGTTGCATGGAAAGAAATTTGTAGGAAATGAGAAAATGATGGGTAGAGCATTACTAACCTAGCTAGTTTCAACAACTCATTGCTATCAAAAGCGATGATACAAGTGGTTGAAGGAAAAAAAGCCTCTCATTAAAATTCCTCAAATACATATATCATCGAGGAATTTCAAATTCTTCTTGACTCCAAACCAAATAGAAGAGACTCTAATACTTAGCTATTATTGGAAGTATGACCTCATCATCTTAGAAATGCTTGTCGTAAGGGACTACGGAAGTACCCAATAAAGAACCAACCAAACTAATGGAACAATGCCCAAATCTTTAGCACCTCACCAAGAACAAAAATGTTAGTGTACACCAAGGATATTGACTATTAAGGCAAGAAACAATTGGTTCAAGGCTTTCAAAAGGAGGGCCCCACCTCCCTAAGATCCCAAGTGGATACAATGTTGTGTATATTAACAAGTATTGTAGCTCAACATGAAGATGATAAGTAGAACGGTATGGTTCCTAACAAGGAAAAATGAGAAAACAAACCCTTTACTAAATAAAAAAATCGACAACATAGTCCAAAATGGTGGAGAAACCTCATCCTTTAGTAAAACTTTTTTTATCAACATCTTTCCTTTGTTGTTAAAACAAACTAACTATGCTGGATAGGCTCTTCAAAATGGTATATCATCTTTCGGCCATTGCTCTATGTATGAAAAGCAATTGGAGCCCAAAGAACATATTTTTCGTGGATGCAAGTTCACCATTGATATTTTCTCTAAACTAAATATCCAAATCACATATCACTCCATTAGTACATTTTTTCAATACATGATGGTTAAAATCTAAGTGATAAAATCTAGCTTATAAAATTGAGTGTGGCATTAATTTGATGATTTATTTTGAGGGAGCGCTATATGGTAATTACAAAAGTCCGAACCAGCTAACAAGGCAAATTGCAATCTTCATCAAAGCAAATGCTAGGAACCTGTTGCTAGGAGGGAGCCTTTATCTCGAACATTGATATCTCTGTAATTCTTTCTTAACTCTTTTTCATGTAACTTGTTGATCCCAAATCTCATTCACTATTTTGCATTTTCCAATAAAAAAATCAAGCTCTGATGACCTAACTTGCAAACATTGTTTCAACTCTCCGTTTGATGTTATTCGCCTTCCATCTTCATTTCCGCTTGTTGTTATGACCCCTACAACTTTTTGACAAAGTCTCCCTAATTAGGCTCATTCATAATATATTATTCTCTTTTGTTTTGATCCTCATTTGTGGCCAAAATCATGTCATGTGCCTATATTAAGTACTCTTGAACTTTTGGTGCATGCATGCTATCACGCCCACTTTAATAGCTCGATTGACATTGAATCATTGCCATGACTTCTCTCTTTCTTCCCCCATTTTCTAGATAATTAAAATAATATATTTTTAAAAACTTGTTAAAAACTCTACAAGATTGACTTGTGATGGCTCAAAAGTTACATCCAAAATCTATTGTCAAAAGTAAGGTAGCCAAAGAATTGTGGCAATAATGTGCTCGTCGCCACTACACTGGTGATGAAAACTTTGTGGCATGTAATGCTTAACAAATCAACCGCTAAAATATCTCTTAATTTGAGAAAAAATTGTTGCAAAACGATAATCCATGGTTTAAACTTTCCATTGTTTAATTTAGATATTACCATAATAATTTGTTGTGATGGTTGTGGTCGGGTGAGGTTACTATTTGTTAATTTCTTTTTTATTTATTTCTAAGTTTAGCTTGCTAATTTTTTTTAAAAAAATTAGTCAAATGAATTCGTTAACAAAAATTTAAAGAAGCGTTATTGTAATACATTTAAAAATCATATGAAAGGCAACTAGATATACTCAAGCATGAAAGCCAATCGTCAATTAACTCTATTCCTAATCTCTTAGCCTATAAGGAGTTGAGATAAAGAAGCTTTTCATAGTGAGATAAAGGATTAGCTACATCTTTACTTCACAATGTAATGAATCCCCCAACTTATGTATAGGCAGTCTTTGAATAAATAACGAGTATTATAAGACAGATTTTGAAAAAATAGCATCGAATTCTTCGATTGCACAGTATATAGCATGCATTTATTTATGTAAGAGAGTAGTAGTCAAAGTCATTTATTAACATGCTCGCATGCTGACTCAAACTAGTGTTGGATGGGTTCCCCTCCTTGTTGGAACCTAATCCATATTTTATAGGGCATCGGAAGTCCTATTTGGAAAAGGAAAATCAAGTTCTAATTAGAGGACGAGATTAATTACCTTTTAGGAATAGGAGCAATATTTTCCTGAATCTTATTGGAAGTAGGAGTTTACATTTCCTTATTTTCTCATCTCCATGGAGTATAAATAGAGAGCATGGGGTGCACACCAAATCGATCCCAATACAAGCTCTCCTAACACAAGAAAGAAATAAGAAAAAGAGGAAGAAGAAAGAAGGCACGTGGTTGCTGCAAATTTTGGAGGGAGTAATTCTTGGAGCAATTCCTCTCCAACATTATTCTCTACAGTTTGGCAACAGATTCATCGTTTTGGTGATGTTTCTCCTCTCTACTATTCTCCATTGTTTGGTGATTTGTAGCACCGTATAGAGGGCTGGAATTTTGTAAGCCCATCACAGGAGATTATTTCAGTTATAGTGCTTGGTTTTGGGTTGCGATTAACCCCATGGTTTTTTCTCTCACATTGAGGGTTTTCCACGTTAAAATTTCTCATGCACTTGTGATTGCTTTTGTTCTTGCATTTGTAGTTATTTGCTTGCTATTTGGATTATTCGTGGTTCTTCTATTGTTTGATTTATAGTTAATCCATCAAGTGGTTGTTTCAATAACGCTTCTACAATATTCATGGGATTGATTGTTCCCAACAAAGTGGTATGCGAGCTTTTTTAATGGTGGATTAAAAGATGGAGTTTGGTTCGTCGGATGATTAGTCTTAATGTGACTAATTACATTTTAGGAAGAACAAGATGAAGGATCTCTTATATGTGAAGGCTATGCACCTTCCAATGTTCTCCATGCATAAGCCCGAAGCCAAAACCGACGAGGAATGGGAATTTGAACATGAGAAAGTTTGTGGCTTCATAAGACAGTTTGTTGATGAGAATGTCTACAACCACACTCAAGATGAAAGCCATGCTAGAAGCTTGTGTGTTGAAGTTAGAAAATCTTTATGCCTAAAAAATAGGAAGTATCAAATTATTTCTTCTCAAAAGATGGTGAACTTAAGGTTCAAGGAGGGCAGTTCTGTGCTAATTTTTTTGAATGAATTAAAGGGAATTACAAGTCATCTGACAAGTATGGGAATACAATTTGATGATGAGATGTTGGGACTATTACTGCTTGGTACTCTACCAGATTCATGGGAGACTTTCAGAGTCTCGCTTACTAAATCTACAGTTAACGGGGTTGTTTCTTTGGAGACTGTCAAGTGTGGCATCCTCAATGAGAAGATGTGAAGAAGAACCCAAGGGAGCTCTTCACATTCAGAGGTTCTTATTACAGAGAATAGGGGGAGGGGCAGAATCAAGGATGATAAGGGCAGAGATAACAGCAGGAGCAAGTCCAAGTCCAGATATTAGAGCATGGAGTGTCACTATTGCAAGAAGAAAGGGCACATCAGGAAATACTACTTCCAATTCAAGAGAGATAGCAGGAATGGTGGGGACAAGCAAGAAAAAAATGACAATGTTGCTGTAGTTGCCCCACATGACCTCTTCATTATCTGTGATGAGGAGGTTGTGCATGTCGCACAAGATGGGTACTTCTTAGCTTTGTTGACAGTGGTTCTGCTTTACATGTTACATCTCAGAGAGAGTTTTTCTCTTCATATATAGCTGGTGATTTTAACACATTGAAGATGGAGAATGGTTCTTTGTTCTCTATTGTTGGAAATAGCAATGTTGTATTGAAGAATGTTGATGGAGCAGTATTGACTCTTAAAGATGTGAGGCATGCACCAGACATGCACTTAAATCTCATTTCTGCAGGAAATCTTGATGATGAAGGATACATCAACACTTTTGATAGCAAGAAATGGAAGCTTACTCCGTGATCCTTGGTTATTGCTTGTGGGAAGAAGTATAGCAACAATCTTTACATCATGAATGCATCTATTTTCCATGATATCGTACATGTGACTGGAGATGCAAAATCCATTGAGTTGTGGCATCGATGATTGGGTCACATGAGCGAGAAGGGGCTACAGTGTTTGGTGAGGAATGTTGGACATGCGAGCCCACGACGAGCCATTATGCAATAAATGTTATTGTGAATATCATTCCCTGATATGAAATGAAGAATAACTAATTTACATAATAGGTCCCTCTGTACAATTAGGGTTATGTACCATGGCCTTCTTAATAATCATACAGCTGTTGATTCAATGATTGAATCATAGAGGATGGTGTTTGGATGAATATCTAAGGAGTTAGATTAAGGACTCATCAAACACCGTCAAATGATTGTTAAGAGATGATCTCCAACCTGAGTAGGAGATGGTAATCCTTTCTCATATAGGCTGATATCTGACCGACCTCTTGATGCAGGTCCTCTGCATAGGAATAGAGATTCGGAGGTGTCAGATTAGTTAGGTCAAAGGGTTGACTTGACGAGATCGAGATAACCAAAGTCCTATATCAAATACTGTCACGATATAGGCATGCATCCTCTGACCGGAGACAGATGTATTGCTATATATTTGAGTATGTACATTTGTCAGACCAATAGGTTGATGACCTAACCAAGGTCTATATACCGGTGAGCTGGTGTGCATATAAGGGCATATGAGTAATACGATCTCTCAAAGGAATCATACAGGTTCACTTCTGAACCGGAAGATATGAGATCACTCATAATGTATTAGGACCGATCAAATTCCATGCATGGTCGTCATGCTTTGGAAGCATGACACAAATTTGAAGGTATGATATATGCTTTTGGAAAGCATATGATCAATACCAAATCCCAATAACCAAGATTGAGAAACTTGTTGATGAAACCCTGAAGATGAAAGTGTAAAATTGATCTTTCTCTTCGGGTTGATCACAGGTCTTCCAGTATGCAGGAGGTATTAGGAATACCTGAGGGTGATGTGATCAATAATCGATTGTATAACCATAACTCTTCCATTCCGAGGGAATGATGAAACAGGTTTGGATTTTAGTGACTCCTCTCAATAGAGAAGCAATTTGATCTTGGTCCAAGTGTTAGACATTGATCTGAATGAGATTCAGATGCAATGAGAAGATTAGATTTACGGCCTTGATTAAATCAATCAACTCTGGGAGGTCCGTGAGATCTGGATTTGAGATGTGATCTCAATATCCAAGTCACTATACGTGGAACAATACAATCGCCCTGTCCTTATCTCCAAGTATCCGCAGAGAAAGCGCATTCTTGAAAGAGTTCAAGAATAATTCCAAAGGTTGAATTATATCTGAGCATTAAGAAATGAATAATTAAATGCGATTTAATTATCATGAATAATGTGAATTTGATTCACATTATCTGAATACGTGAGAATGAGTATCCAATGTAATTAAATATGATTTAATTAATGTGGATATGGATAATGTGGATAACACTATCCAATTATCCATGTATATTATAAATACGATTTATAATATACATTAGAGAGACTTGTGTGATTTATATTTGTTGATTAATTATTAATGTGAATGAGATTCACATTGAATCATTAATCGAAAATATAATTACATTTAGTTTTGGGTTGTGAATGAGATTCATAATTTTCAATGGCTTGATTGATATTTTCCAAAAAAATAATTTGGAACTATTTTTGAGAAAATTATTTCGACAGGAGTTATAGGAGATATCATGAGATAATGAGATCTCATGATATATTAGGAGATTGACCAAGTCCAATCTAACAATAGAGAGGATGGCTACAACTCTCCATGTGGAGAGGAGTAGCCGTCCCCCTTATTTAGAAGTAGACCATGGTCTTCTCATTATCCTATCTCTAGGCAAATGTGATTTAATTTGAGATTAATTATATTGATTTATCAATATTAATTAATTTAGATTAAATCACTTGTTGTTGTGTTTTATCAACAACATCCTAGCCGTTGAAAGGAACACAAATCAATATCATCCGTTGATTGTGTGTTGTCCATGGATTGAGATCCATGGACTCCCAAAACCCCATAAAGAAGAGGCATGCCTTGCTCTTCGACTTACACCGACTTGATGAAGTCTCTCTACTCTCTCTCTCTCATTCTCTCGTGCCCTCTTCTTCTTCTCTCTTGGGTGGCCGTTCACCCTACCCTAGAAGGAAGAAGGCCCTCATCGTCGCCTCGCATTGCTTCGACAACTCTCGACACTCCATCTTCTTTGGTGCTTCTCGCTCGCGAAGAAGACATACGATCTCATGTGACGAGATCCGGAGTTCCCTTGCTTGGACAACTACTTGGATTGCGAGATCACCGCGACTCATCCCCGCGCTCGTAAGTGTCTCCTCTGAAAGTCGAACTTGAGACAGGAGGCTTCTTCTCTTAGAAGCTCGATCACAACTACGCTACAACGGGTATTCCAATATCTACTATGTGGTTAGACAAAACGATTCATAACAGTTTATGGATCATGTGGTTTCTTCGTTTTTTTAAAATTCCGCTGCACCGAGAAACTAGTATGACTAGTCGCTCTTGATCGTATATGATATGATCATCACGCTTTCGTGATGCGCTTAAGGAACCTCTCATATACTTCAAGGAATAATACACTAGCAAATATCAAGAAAGAGAAGTTGGAGAGATGCACGCACTCCTTGGTTGGGAAGCAGACGAGAGTCTTCTTCAAGAGCCATCCACCTTCTAGGAAGATGCAACCATTGGAGCTATTCATACAGATGTTTGTGGTCTTTTAAAAATGAGTTTTCTTGGTGGTGAACTTTATTTTGTTACATTCATTGATGATTTCTCCAGAAAAGTTTCTATCTAAGCCTTAAAGAGGAAGGAGCAATCATTAGTGTTTTCAAAGACTTCCATGTCCTAGTGGAGCGACAATCTGGGAAGAAACATAAGTGCATTCGCAGTGACAATGGTGGTGAGTATATTGGGCCATTTGATGTGTATTACAGATCTCATGGCATCAAGCAACAGAAGACTCCACCCAAGATGCCATAGTTGAATGGCATAACAGAGAGAATGAACGTAACCTTGATGGAGATAGTTAGATGTCTCTTTTCTGAAGCTATGTTGGCTAACTTTTTTTGGTGTGAGGCACTTTGTACTATTGTTCCTGTTATTAATCTATCTCTACATGTACCTTTGGATGGTGATGTTCCTAAAGGTTTGGCATGGAAATAATATCTCCTACAACTATTTTTGAGTCTTTGGATGTTGCGCTTTTCTCCATGTCCGCAAGGATGAAAGGTCTAAGTTGAACACAAAGATGAAGCAGTGCATTTTCTTGGGATATGCCCAAGATGAATTTGGTTACAGGTTGTACGATCCAATTGAGAAGAAGCTGGTGAGGAGCAGAGATGTGGTCTTCTCTGAAGATCAAACTATTGAGGACATCTAGAAGCTAGTTAAAGGACTATCCTTCGAGCAGCCATGAGCCGGATGATGTGAAGCTGATTCCATTACAGAGTGCTCCACATGTGGTGCCAAATGATGCTGGTGAACATGTGTCAGCTGTAAGAGATGAGGAGGATGTGTCATAGATCTCTACTCTTGATGATGATGATGATGCAAATGATGATGATGGTGGGCATGATGATGAGAGTTCTTCTTCTTCTGAATCTCTCCCACCATAGAGACATGTGAGAGAGAGGTGACCCTCAACCAGATATCTTGCACAAGAATACATTTGGCTGATAGATAGTGGTGGGCATGAATGTTATGAAGAAGCTTTGCAAGGTGCAAACAAGGAGAAATGGACAGAAGCTATGAAAGAAGAGATGGAGTCCCTCCATGATAAGCACGCCTTTGAGCTTGTGAAGTTGTACAAAGACAAGCATGCATTGAGAAACAAGTGGGTTTATAGAGTGAAACATTATGAATACTCTACAAAGAGAAGGTACAAATCTAGGTTGGTTGTGAAAGGTTTTAACCAAAGGAAGGGAGTTGACTTTGAGGAGATATTTTCTTCTATTGTGAAGAGGTCTTCTATCAGGATGGTTCTCAGTTTGGCAGCTAGCCTTGACCTGGAGGTCGAACAGATGGATGTGAAGACAACCTTCCTCTATGGTGATCTTGAGGAGGAAATCTACATGTTGCAACATGAAGGATTTATAATTAAAGGCAAGGAAGACTGTGTTTGGAGACTGAAGAAGAGTCTATATGTCTTAAAGGAAGCACCCATGTAGTGGTATAAGAAGTTTGACTCGTTCATGGGGAGCACGGTTACTCCAAGACCACTTCAGACCATTGTGTTTTCGTGAAGAAATTCTCAGGTGATGATTTCATCATTTTGTTGCGTTATGTTGACGACATGCTGATTGTAGGTAATAATAGAGGGAGAATTTCTAACTTGAAGAAGGAGTTAAGCAAGTCCTTTGATATGAAGGATTTGTGGCAGCAAGTCAGATACTGGGCATGAAGACCACTTGAGACAGGAGAGCAAGGAAACTTCAGCTTTCACAAGCAAAGTACATTGAGAAGGTACTTCAAAGGTTCTTCATGGATAAGGCCAAGCCCGCTAACACACCTTTGGGAGCACATTTCAAACTAAGCTCAAAGGAATGTCCAAAGACAACTGAGGAAAATAAAGATATGGAGAAGATTCCCTATGCATCAGCCACATGTAGTCTTATGTATGCTATGGTTTGTACGAGACTTGACATTGCTCATGCAGTTGGAGTTGTTAGTAGATTAATCTCAAATCTAGGGAAACAACATTGAGAAGCAGTCAAGTGGATCTTGAGATATCTTTGAGGTACTAGTAGCTACTCTCTTTGCTTTGGAGCAGAGAAGCCTATACTTCTTGGCTATATAGACGCAGACATGGCATATGACATTAATGGACGAAGATCCATATCTGAATACGTGATGTCATTTGCAGGTGGCATAGTTTCTTCGCAGTCTAGGCTTCAGAAGTGGGTGACACTATCAAACGGAGGTTAAATTCATTACAGTTACATAGGCATGCAAGGAGTTGTTATGGATGAAGAAGTTCATGCAAGAACTTAACTTTGTTCAAGACAAGCATATCCTCTACTGTGATAGTCAGAGCGCGATTCACCTTGGTGAGAACTCTACCTTTCATGCAAGGTCGAAGCACATCGATGTCAGATATCATTGGATATGTGATGTGTTAAAATCGAAGCATCTTGTACTTGACAAGATCTATACAGATGACAATGGTGCTGATATGATGGCAAAGACTCTGTCACTTGGAAAGTTCGAGAGATGCTGCTCCGTCGTAGGATTGAAGCAGTTTCCACATCGTCAGTGAGGGGCATATTTGTTGTAGGGGTTCCCCTCCTTGAGGGAACCTAATCCATATTTATAGGACAATGGTAGTCCTATTTGGAAAAGGGAAAAAATCAAGTTCTAATTAGAGGAGATTACTTACCTTTTAATAATAGTAGCAATAGTTTCGTAATCCTATTGGAAGTAGGATTTCATACTTCCTTATTTTCTCATCTCCATCGAGTATAAATAGAGGGCATGGGGTGCACACCAAATCGATCTCAACACAAGCTCTCCTAGTACAAGAAAGAAATAAGAAAGAGAGGTAGAAGAAAGAAGGTATGTGGTTGCCGCGAAGTTTGGAGGGAGTAATTCTTGGAGCAATTCTTCTCCAGCATTCTTCCCTACAGTTTGGCGATGGATTCATCATTTTGGTGATATTTCTCCTCTATACTATTCTCCATTGTTTGGTGATTTGTAGCACCATATAGAGGACCGATATTTTGTAAGCCTCTCACGGGAGATTATTTCGATTATAGTGGTTAGTTTTGGGTTGTGATCAACCCCGTGGGTTTTCCCCTAACATTGAGCTTTTCCAAGTTAAACTTCCTCGTGCACTTATGATTGCTTTTGTTCTTGCATTTGTAGTTATTTTCTTGCTATTTGGATTGTTTGTGGTTATTCTACCATTTGATTTATAGTTAATCCGCCAAGTGGTTGTTTCGATAATACTTCCGCAATATCCGTAGGATTGGTTGTTCCCGAAAACTAGAAAAACTAGAGTAAGCGGCAACTCCTCCAGCATCACAACAAATTACTTTAGCAACGATGAATCATATCGATGGAAAAATTTAGCTAAAGGTTCTTTTTTGTAACAAATTTTTCTTTTCCAAAAAGTTAGAGACAATTGAGCTACAAACATGTTAGATATCACATGCAATAATATTTTCATCATTAAAGTAGTGGCATCGGACACATTGTAACACCCATGCCCCCAAACATAGTCCCACATCTAAAACTCACAAAGTGCGGGAGTGGGTTATAGTTAAGTGGTGGTGATTACTACTTGACAACTTGAGCTTAATCATTTTGGGTGGTTGCCAATGGGTCTATGTTGGCCCGAACCCAATAAGTTGTTAGGACCAGTTTTCCTCGATAACGGGCCGGGGACCTAAGCCCGAGACGTTACAAATGGTATCAGAGCCAATTTTCCTCTGATATTGGAAAGGGCTACCCGAGAGGTGGAGCCACCCCTACAAAGAGTTAGGAGGAAATGACAACCCGGAGCGTGCAACCGCCACTGTCACTGGGAATAAATGATGGCTCATGTCACAATGAGGGCGCTGCAAATATAAGTAGGGGATGTTGTGACACCCATACCCTCAAACGTAGTCCCACATCTAACACCCATACACACATCATGTCATAAATCTTTGTGTACCTTACTTTTGATAACGGATTTTACATGATGGTTAAATCATCACAACTCAAAGTTTTCGTTGCCATAATTATAAAAAAACAATGCAAACTGATTGTCACTGCAACATATTTTTGTATGATTCCTTGTTTGATCCTAATATAACTTCTTTGTTGATTAGCACATAATATAATCTTAATAAAGATACTTACAAATAGTATATCAAGTTAATCCAACAATTTATACTCAACTTACTTAAAAATTGCTACCACAACATTGAATATTGGCATAGCTTGTGGCAACGGAAATTCTATTACCACAAGCTCGATATTTTATGGCCATAACATGTTTATTTTCTAGTGCAATTAAGCTCGAATCAAGACCATTGTCCGACTCAAGCTAGAGCCAAGGTAAACTCGACTCGATAGGCACGATGGAACACCCCTGATGCCATGGATGATTCTACACAGTCTATCAAATCGATACATAAATATCTATAAATATCAAAAGATGAATAGTACATATATATATATATATATATATATATTAAAGGAAGCTACTCTCTGGTTGTAGCCAATTGGCTACTCCCACCTCTATTTTCCCTATTTTTTTATTTTTTTTGAAAAAAATATGTAAATTCATAACTATATCCCCCGAACATGTCATTCCAATTTCGTCAGAAACATAGACTCCTATGCCCTCTATCTGAAGGGGTCAATTTCAACAATTCTGAGATCGTTGAAATTTGACAGTCTTGATGGAGGGGATAGAAGTCTCGAATTAAGTTGAATTTTGAATGACACCATGGTGACATATTGTGATCTAAATTCCAATAGGTTTCATTTCAGAAAAATAAAAAAATTTATGGGAAAATGGGTAGGAGCATGTAAGTTGGCTACAATCAGGGAGCATACTCCCTTGTCCCTATATATATATACATATATTTCTTTCAAATAGGACGCAGTCCTTACTAAGTTAAGGAAGGCCAACCCCTTTTTTGTATAAAGCATGATAACTTTAGTAGAATACATATGCGGATTTGTATTATAGTATGCAGTTTTAGTGTTTGTATTATAATGCGTAGTTTTGTATGCGTCTTTGTATTTATAGCATGCACCTATAATACAAACTGTGTAGATACTCTACTAAAGTGCTCGTGTTTTATACAAAAAGGGGTAGCCTTCCTGAACTCAGGAAGGACCGCATCCTATTTGAAAGGCCCCCTATATATATATAGGATGGGAAGCTTGCACCAATGTGCATGTAACTTTACATGCACCGGCGCTTATATCTTCCACATTTTTTTACTTTTTTGAAAAATATCACCGTGTATATTCATCCATATATCCCTCCAATATGTCATTCGAATTTCGTCAGAAACAGGGACTCCTATGACCTCCATCCAGAGCAGGTAATTTTAACGGTTTTAGAATTGTTGTAATCGACCTGTTCTGGATGGAGGTCATAAGAATCTCTGTTTCTGACGAAATTCGAATGACATATTGGAGGGATATATGGATGAATATACACGGTGATATTTTTTCAAAAAAGTAAAAAAATGTGTAAGATATAAGCGGTGGTGCATGTAAAGTTACATGCACCTTGGTGCAAGCTCCCCATCCTCATATATATATATATGTGTGTGTGTGTGTGTGTGTGTGTGTGTGTGTGTGTCCTACATCCCTCTGGCAGTTGAAGTACAAGACCGCGACAGGCGTGCCCAGATTATAGAGCTCCGCAAAGTCCCTGGTGCTGAAGTTCCTGCGCAGGTCTGGGCAGTAGACAGTATTCCTACCTACCTGTTGGTACAGAACAAACACGAGCCTGTGTATCCCCAGCACGCGAGAGGATCCTCTGATGTCCCGCAGAATCTGCTGCAGTTTTGGGGATCACCGGAGCCGCTCGATCTTGATCGAGCGGTTCGCAAAAATTCTCACTTTTTTGTGGGCCCTACCGTAAAAATTCCTTCCAACCGCTCGATCACGATCGAGCAGCTCCGGTGAGCCCAGCGGACTCTGCGGGACAGCAGAGGATCTGCTCCCTCCCCAGCACAGGCATGGGGCTCTCATAACACATCAGCTCACGTCCTATACATAGAAATAAGAAATTAGAAGAATCATGAAGGAGTGATTAAGATCAATTGCCGATCAAAATGGGACTGCAGGTGATGTAATCACGTCCACTCACCAAAGATTGCCCCTGTAGAGCCTGGAATGTCCGTCATCAGCCTAAAAAAATGCAGAGGTCGATAAACATCAAATAATACACGCTTTGATAATTTCGATGTCATATCTGCGTGGTTTTTGTTTCCATACAGAAGTTCAATATAATTAGGATACTAAAGCAGAATTCGCGGTTCTCGTCAACTTAATCGGGCATGATTAAATGATGGAGGTGAAGTACCACTGCAGGTACTCCCCAAGGCTCGGATTGCTAGGGCTGGGGGCGTCGGGGTCGACCATAAGCTGCAAGGTCCGATGGAGTCTGTTACTTGTATGTGAGTGATCATAATTAACGTGATGTAATCTAACTTACCAGAGTGTAGAGGCCCCTGAGATCCACCCCGCAGATCGATACACACGGGCGGCGGACGGACTGAACCCGCGGCCATTAATCACGTCCATGTTGTCATAGGAGATCCTGAGCAGCACCGTCCGGTTGAACGGGTCGACAACCCTAGAAAAGAGTAATGGATCTCGGGGCGTTTGGGCCATTTTCAATAATGCTGCCTTAGCTCTCAATGCTCACTAGACGTGAGGTGCTTTGGTCTTGCGTTTGCAGATGTATTTATAAGTGTACAATCGAATCATGTTTTAGCTTTTGGGGATTTACATATATGATGGATAGAATTTGCGAAGCGCGAGTCTCGCCAGTTTATCGTTTTTTTGCCAGAAACGATATTTTTGAACGAATAAGCAGTACTTGAAGAAGGTAAGCACATTGAACCAAAGGAAAGCAGCTTGCATGCAAGTTGCGAATTAAAGGAAAAGGCATACACGCAAGTTGCTTATTAAAGGAAACTATATATGGACGAAAGTGGCAAATGAACATCAGATGCGTACCTTTTCAATGGATATGCAAGAGATAACATTCTTGTTTCCACGTTAGCCGGCCCCAGCTCATCTTTTTCTTCCCTGCAGCCGTACGCGCACTCAATGGACAAAGTTTCGGGCCACTTATAAAATCTGACGGGGCTTATAATGTTGTGCTGCATCCATTCCAAGTTAATTCCAGCCCATACTGGATGTTGATGCAAAACACCCGAAAGGGCATGGCTGTAAAATACCTAGCAGATTTTCTCAGTTCTGAAAACAGAACTCATGTGTTACTCGACGGCCTCCGTTCCCCCTTCTTGAAAGACAGTTGTAAAGATAGTTCGCAGACAATTGCAGAGAAGAAAGATATATAACGAGTTCCCTATGTATTAACCACATTGAGTTTCATGTATGCCACCGTTTGTACGAGGTCAAATATTCCTCATGCAGTTGGAGTTGTTAGTAGGTTATCTAAAATCCATGAAAACAACATTGGGAAGCAGTTAAATGGATTTTGAGATATCTTCGAGGTATTAGCAACTACTCTATTTGCTTTGGAGCAGAGAAACTTATTCTTCTTAGGTACACAGACTCAGACATGACATGTGACATCGATGGAAGAAGGTCCATATAGGGTTACATGATGTCATTGGTAGGTGGTGTGGTTTCTTGGCAATATTCACTTCAGAAGTGTGTTGCTCTATCCACTACAGAAGAGTGCTATTCACCTTAATAAGAACTCCATGTTTCACGCAAAGTCGGAGCACATTAATGTGGAGTATCATCAAGTATGAAATGTCTTAGAAGAGAAGAAACTTATTATTGACAAAATCCACACAAATGTTAATGGTGCTGATATGATGATCAAGGCCTTTTGGGAAAGTTTAAAGATTGTTTCCCCCTTGTTGGATTGGAGTCGACTCCTCATTGCAATTGATGAGGGTGTGTATGGTGAGTTCCTTTCCATGTAGGAACTCAATCATCATGCTGGACCTCAAGAGTCAATATTCTATATATGGAGCTTGTTGATTGGTGTTCCCCTTCTCATTAGCTGGAGAGGGAGATTTGTTGGGTTGTATCCATTCCAAGTTAACTACAGTCCATGCTGGATATAGATGTAAAATGCCTAAAAGGGTATGGATGCAAAATACCCAACAGATTTTATGGGTTCTAGCGGACATATAACACATGCACTACTCACGACTTTCATTCCCCTTCTTTTGTTGCCATTGCAGCATTCGCAAGGGTTAGGTTGCACTTCCCCCTTCCCATCATTCATTCTTTTTGGATCGGGCCACACGTAGCAAATGGAGATCGTATTGCAGAGGCATCGAGAAGGAACAACTGTGGAGAAAGCTAGTTCATCAATTTGGATGATATTTTCTCCACCTTCTCCCTCTTTTATTTGTGTTTGTGTGGTTCTTTGTTGATACACATTTAAGAGAAGGATTTGACTTTGTATAGCCTATAGGAATAACATTTTGATTACCAAGATTAGTGGAGAAGTTTGATTGGGTCGAGTAGGCTTCATGGTTTTTTTTCCCACTTAATTTAGGGGTTTCGACGTTAAAAACCATCGTGCATTTTGTGGTTACTTATTATAATTGTGATTGTGGTTGCTTGCTTGTCATTTGGATTGCTCGTTTCTAATGTGCCATTCGATTGGATTTTGTTAATCCGTCAAGTTGCTCAATTTACTCCATGCTTCTGCATTGTTTGTGGGATTACTTATTCCCAACAGAGTGATATCAGAGCTTGTTTAATGGTCGATTACAAGTAAGAGTTTAGTTCTAGATAGATGATTAGTCTTAATGAGACTAATTATATTTTGTGCAAGAACAAGATGAAGAATCTTTTATATATAAAGGCAATGCACCTTCAGGTATTCACCACCCTAAAGCCTGAAATCAAAATAGATGAGGAATGAGAATTTGAACACGAGCAAGTTTGTGGTTTCATCAGACTCTTTGTTGATGAGAATGTCTACAACCATGTTCAAGATGAAGGCCATGCTAGAAGCTTATGGTTGAAGTTGGAAAATCTTTACACCTCCAAGACGAGAAGTAACCAATTGTTTCTTTTCAAGAGAATGATAAACTTCAAATCGACGTGTCAAGATCATCTGCCAAGTCCTGGGCCTGTAAATTTCCCTCTTGAGAGGGTACTTGCTCCTCTATTCTAGAATCTTGTTGTATAGTCAACTCAGTCGTGCCATCAGTAGAAACAATATGCTCATTACATACCTGAGGTGTGTTGTATGATGGGTAAGTCTTGTGAGCGTGGCGAACAGAGCGAGATTTGCAAGGAAAAACACGAGGCAAGAACTGAACCAACGGAGGAGGTGGGGGAGGTGGCGGAGGTGGTGGAGGTACTGGAAGAGGAGGAATAGGTAAAGGACTAACTGTAGGAGGTGGAGGCATGTATATCTCATCATCAGAGTCAGATGGAGTAAGGATGTCACTTGTAGGAGTAAAAATGCATCACCCGCTCAAAGAAAGTAACGCCAGCACTCATAAAATATTTTTGGCTTAGTGGATCAAAGCAGTGTTACCCCTTTTGGGTATGAGAGTAGCCGACAAACACACACTTGACAGCTCTAGGAGAGAACTTATCATGCCCGGGAGAGACATCATGAACAAAGGCAACAGATCCAAACACATGAGGTGTAGGAGAGAAGAGATCCTTCTCGGGAAACGTAATCAAGTAAGGAATCTTCTCTCCTAACACGGACGGGGGCATACGGTTTATCAGATAACAAGCAGTAAGGACAACATCACCCCAGTAAGCATGAGGGGCATGGCTATGTATCAACAATGTTCTGGTCACATCAAGTAAGTGACGATGTTTGCGCTCGGCAATACCATTCTGCTGGGATATCTAATACGTCGATGGCTTGCTAATATTTCTCAAATACGAACAAAACACATTAAAGAATCCAGAAGCTACCCTTAATATCCTCTTAAAGATATCTATCCTTGAAAAAACGATAAAAAATATTCAAATCAGTTTTAAAAAATGACACGATAAGAGGAGAATTGTGCTTCACATATCATTGGGTGGCAGATTGGTTCTTTCTCATCTACCGGTCAGGGTAACTCTCTTAAACTCCTCTTTTACCCCACTTGCCTCCCATATGATGTCATGTATGGAACTTCTCCAATATATAATAAGAAGATAATTATCTGGAATGGCAAAATGAGCCACAACCACAAGTAAAAGGTTGCATGGAAAGAAATTCGTCAGAAAAAGACAAATGATGGGTGGAACATTACTAACTGAGCTAGTTTCAACAACTCATTGCTATCAAAAGCGATGATACAAGTGGTTAAAGGAAAAAAGCCTCCCATACTAAAATTTATAAAATACATGTATCATCGAGGAATTCAAATTCTTCTTGAAACCAAATCAAATAGAAGAGACTCTAATACTTAGATATTATTGGAAATAAGACCTCACCATCTTAGAAATGCTTGTTGTAAGGGACTAGGATGGGGGCAACAACTAGAACTGGGGCAACAATCTAATCTACGGAAGTACCCAATAAAAAACCAATCAAACCTAATGGAACAATGTCCAAATCTTTAGCACCTCACCAAGAACAAAAATGATAGTGTACATCAAGGATATTGACTATTAAGGCAAGAAACAATAGGTTCAAAGATTTCAAAAAGAGGGCCCCCACCTCCCTAAGATTCGAAGTGGATACCATGTTGTGTATATTAACAAGTATTGTAGCTCAATGTGAAGATGATAAGGTGGAACGATATGGTTCCTAAGGAGAGAAGATGAGAAAACAATCCCTCTACTAAATAAAAAATCAACATCCTATTCCAAAATGGTGAAGAAATCTCATCCTTTACTATTTTTTTATCAACCTATTTCCTTTGGTTGTTAAATCAAATTAACAATGCTAGATAAGCTCTTCAAAATGGTATATCATTTTGTCATCCATTGTTCTATGTACGAAAAACAATCGGGGTCCAAAGACAATATTTTTCGTGGATGCAAGATCTCCATTAAGAGTTTCTCTAAACTAAACATATGAATCACATATCACCCAATTAATACATTTTTTCAATACATGATGGTCAAAATCTAAATGATGAAACCTACTTTATAAAATTGAGGGTGTCATCAATTTGATGATTTATTTGAAGCGAGTGCTATCTTCAGGCATTTCATTGTAATTACAAAAGTCTTAACTAGCTAGCAAAGGCAAATTACAATCTTCATCAAAGCAAATGCTAGGAACCTGTTTCTAGGAGGGATCCTTTATCTCGAACAATGATCTCTCTGTAGTTCTTTCTTAACTTTTTTTCATGTAGCTTGTTGGACCCAACTCTCGTGCACTATTTTGCACTCCAGACAAGGCTAAGCACATGTTGACCAATGCAAACAAGCGTGAAGCACACTCTCCCATCAAGGAACTCAAGCTCTGAAGACTCAACTTACAAACAATGGTTCAACTCTCTGTTTGATGTTGTTCACCTTCCATCTTCATTTCTGCTATGTTGTTATGACCCCTACAACTTTTTTACAAAGTCTCCCAAATTAGACTCCTTCATAATATATTATTCTCTTTTGTTTTGATCTCATTTGTGGCCAAAATCATGGCATGAGCCTCTATTAAGTACTCTTGAACTTTTGGTGCACGCAGGCTGTCAAACCCACTTTAATGAGGACAGATCCTCTGTCGTAAAAGCAGGTTACAACACCTGTTGTAACATAGGAGATCCGTCCGATGAAGATCGGAAGACCCTCATAGGGGGACGAAGATGGTTGGCACGTACCCGTGGTTGTCGATTCATCATCGGACGGATCCCTATGTTACAGCATGTGCTGTAACAACAGAGGATCCAGGTTGCACTTTAATAGCTCTATTGACATTAAATCACCGCCATGACTTCTCTCTTTCTTCTACCATTTTATAGATAAATACACTAATATATTATTAGAAACTTCTTAAAAACTCTACAAGGTTGACTTGTGATGGCTCAAAAGTTACGCCCAAAATTTATTGTCAAAAGTAGGGTAGTCAAAGAATTTTTGCAATGATATGCTCGTCGTCATTACACTGGTGATGAAAACTTTGTGGCATGTAATGCTTAACAAATGAATCATTAAAATTGTCTTATTTTTGTGATAATTAAACCAAAAATTTGTTGCAAAAAAAGAATCCATAGTTAAAACTTTCTATTGTCAAATTGAGACATTACCATAATAATTTGTTGTAATGGTTGGGTGATGTTACTGGTTGTTGACTCTTTTTGCTTTATTTCTAAGTTTAGCTTGCCAATTTAAAAAAATAGTAAAATGAATTCGTTAGTAAAATTTTAAAGAAATGTTATTGTAATAAATAAAAAAAATCACATGAGTGTCAATTAACTATATTCCTAATCTCTTAGCTTATAAGTAGTTGAGATCAAGAAGCTCTTTCACAGTGAGATAGAGGATTAGCTACATCTTTGCTTTCACTGTGTAGTGAATCCCCCAACTTTTGTATAGATAATCTTTGAAATAATAGCAAGTATTAAAAAACGGGTTTGAAAAAAAAGTATCAAGTTCTTCGGCTGAACAATATATAGCATGCACTCATTTATCTAAGAGAGTAATACTCGAAGTCATTTATTAACATGCTCGCAAGCTGACTCAAACTAGAAAAGCTTGAGTAAGATCCAACTCCTCCAGCATCACAACAAATTACTCTAGTAACGATTAATCATATCAATGGAAAACTTTAGCTAAAGGTTTTTTTTAACAAATTTTTCTCTCCCAAAAATTTAGATACCAAATTTTGCATGATGGTTAAATAATCAAAACTCAATATTTTTGTTGGTATAATTATAAAAAACGATGCAAACCGACCGTCGCTACAACACATTTTTGTATGATTCCTTGTTTGATCATAATATAACTTCCTTTGTTGATTAGTTCCTAATATAATCATAGATAAAGATACTTATAAATAGTATATCAAGTTAATCCAGCAATTATACTCAACTTACTAAAAAAAATTACTACCACAATATCGGCATAGCTTGTGGCAATGGAAATTCTATTAACACAAGTTCGATATTTTATGCCCATAACAAGATTATTTTCTAGCTAGTGCAGTTAAGTTGGAATCAATTTAAGCTCGAGAGACCATTGTCAGACTCACGCTAGAGCCAAGGTAAACTCGACTCGATAGGCTCGTTGGAACACCCATGATGCCATGGATGATTCTACAAAGTCTATCAAATCGATACATAAAGCTATAAATACCAAAAGATGAATAGTACATAGACATACATATACAAATATTGTTGCGAGATCGATAGATATACATATTCACTTAAATGACCATACATGATCCTAGACGTAAGCATCAGCTCGATCCTCACACTTGAACCTAGCTCGATTACTTATAAGAATGTAGCAGCAACAAATAGAGCATGTATCTAAGTAATATACAAATAGATACAGATACAAATACGAATATAGATCTGGACAGATTACATCTTAGGTCAATTTGAGCCCATACGCCGTCCCCCCGAGCCAGCCTCCCTCTGGCAGTTGAAGTACAAGGCCGCGACAAGGCGTTCCCAGATTGTAGAGCTCCGCAAAGCCCA